>JAJTUV010000861.1:0-600000 GCA_021653895.1 Mastomys natalensis | reverse complement strand
TGCAAGAACTTTCCTTCATTCTGGTTTCATAAGATATTCTGTTAAATAATTCAAAGAGTATCATGAACCTAATTTTTCTATTATAAAATAGTGAATATGCAGGTCACTCCTGTCCATTCCAACAGACAGATTAAAATATAAGCTCAAAGCTACAGTCAGCTTAAATTTCAGTGATGGCTACTACATTTTTATACTTACTGGCCACTTATTAAAATATATTAATTTTTAATACTGTCAATTATTTGTTCTAATGTGTCCTTTGATAATTATTTGTTCTATATCTTTACAAAATATAACTACCATTTGACCTTTGAGAGTTTTGCATGTGTTTTTCACAATATTCATCTCTCTTTCTCTCTGTCTCTCTCTCTCCACTATAACCAGATATCCTTTTCCCAACTGACTTAACTCTCCTCTTAGTACACCAACAAGATCAATTTGTGAGGCCAGAATATTTGGGCTGTGTGGAATTACACTGGAGCATGATCAATGTACACATTTTGTGATCACTTTCTCTTCCTTTAGGACCAGTTATCAGATAAAAAACTGACTGTGGCATTCTGCTATGGAATAGTAATTGCAACTGATATAAAACTAAGAGAAGTACAATACAGGATTTAAATATATGTCTTCTTGAATTCATCTCTGAAGCAATAAATACAGTTGTTGTGCTATTAGAAGTTGAATGCTTTCGAAAGTAATTAGGGTTTGAGGGCAAGATTTCCACAAGAAATAGCATATTGTAGTCAATGGACCATGAGTACCACAAAGCAAAGAGATGGAAATTATGAAAGCAAATTGGTGCCAACCCAGGCTACTTTACGAAGTTAAACTATTCATCATAATTGAAAGAGAAAGAAACAGAACTTATGACTGCAAAAGAAGCACTAAGTATGCTACTTATATCTCAAAAGATAAATGTGTTTACTTCCTTTGATCTAGTGGAAAAACAAGCAAGTATCATAATTCTGAATAAATGCACTAAAATTGAGTGTTCTCAATTTATTAAAAAATTAACACCAGAAAAATTGCAAAAATGTGGATTTTAAACAAGATATGATTAAATGATGACTGAAGAAAATGGAAGCAAATGAAAAGGAAAACATGGCATAGAAAAACATATGAGGGGCAGTTTGAATTATGCTAAGTGGAGGAGTGGGTGCTGGGATCTTGCTGAGTGTCCGCCTGGCCATGTCTTTTCTTTGTCTGAACCTCAGCACAGCCCAAGATGGCTGTCAGTGAGGCGGGGCAAGGACATCCAGAAAGTCCAAGACAAAAGTGGTTACAGTTCCCTGTGGGCCATATTCATTGACACCTGAAATCTAGGACAACCATCCATGGACATGTGGGGGCAATGCTGCTGTGCTTTGCACAGCCATCGTGGAGTATGTCACCACAGTGGTTCTTGAGTTGGTAGGAAATGCATCAAAAGATGAAGGAACAACAGAAGACTGTCTAAGGATGCCTAGACTCCTTATTATCTCAGGACTCTAAATATTATTAACAGCTGTCCAGTTTCAGTGATTCCAGTGGACTGGATCTCTGTGAAAAACACAATTTTGGTGTTTTTGTAATCCATTTAATCAAATTGGAGGCTTAATTAGCCTTCCAGCTAACCAAAAGTCTACATTCGAGTTTTAACCATATTTAAGTGTTACAAAGAAGCTATTGATTCTGAAGTAGTATGTTTTGATTGAGTTGACTGGTTTTTTTTTTTTTTAAACTGTCTGAATTTTAATTATGCTGCAAAAGTTATAGTAACAAATACTTGGTTTTGTACAGACATTATTTCCTCTCTGGTAGATAAGCTCAGTAAAGGTCATATTGCAACTCCCCAAAAAACAAAAAACAAACAAAAAAAAATGAGGTACAATGAAAGCAATCTTAAGAAGGATATTTATAGTCCTATATTACTAAATCCCTATAGAAAAAAAAAGTTCAAATAAATAGATCAGTAATACCTACCCAAGGCCAGGAAACAAAGACAAAGTTAAAATTCAACAAAAAATAAACCAGGGAGTTTTAATTTATGTATATAGGATTTTAAAACATATGGCAATATTGGGGCTGAAGCCAGGGCCCTCAGTGCACTTACCTATGCATCCCAGGCCCCTCCACAAATGCTACTGTTGTGAATAACTGGACTTATCCTCCTCTTCTGTGCAAGTGCAGGAAAAGCTTTTATTTGTTTACCTACTCCATTACAGATATTAGACATGTGTATATTTCATGGTCCAGTTAATTTAATTAGGTTTTCAGATGGTTAGTTTACTTATTATTGCTTTGTATGTGGAGCTTTGGTGACTATATTTGGACTCCTGGCACAGGAGGACATTACCTACTTGAATAAACTTAAGAACATGTGATTTAATCGCTGCAATTTTACGGACTGTTACTTCTCTTGTGACTCTAGATTTTTGTTTTTATTTTCACAGTTGTTCTTTCTGTTTCAGACACAAGCTGAAGCCATTTGGTGTCTATAGTGTCTTGGTTGGATGTGACACAAATTTTTTAAAAAAGGAATACTCACGACCTTGAAGAGACCCCCCCATACTGAGGGATATGCAAGAATCCAGCCTATATGGGATTAGAACAGAATCCTGTCGTGAAAATAACAACTGAAAAATGAACCTCTATGAAAAAGGTCTAATCAGCAGTAATATTTATAGCTGAGTAATGGAGCATCTCCATGTGGACAAACACTTGAAGAAGAAACAGTTCATGATGACCTAACTAACACAACATAACAAAGTCAGCCAGGAGAATTCCATTTGGCTGGATTTTATCTTCCTTTATGAAAACAAATTAGGATGGAAGCAATTATCATTTAACTTGTGATAAAATGCTATGTAAGACAAGGACACTGTCATTTGAACAAAAAAGCAGCCTACAGATTGGGAAACAATCTTCACCAACCTTACATCTGAGGACAGAGTGCTAATATCCAGAATTTATAAATAAATCAAGAAGTTAGACTCCTCTGTGTGATTTTTCTACTAGTGACTGGATTGACAGAGTCAGGGAATGATACCTTTGGCCTCCCACATTTTAGACTTCATTTTCTCACCTCCTGAGTTTCCCTAAAGCCCAGCACTCAACCTCAGCAGCGCAGGGTAAACACATTCAAGCCCTCAGTATTCTGCCTTCCCAAACAGCATGGCCCACACTCCAGCAGAGGAGCGAAATGTGGTCCCATACCCGAAAGACACCAGCAACCCAAATAACCCAATTTAAAAAAGTGAGATACAAAGTTAAACACAGAATTCTCAAGAGAGGAATCTTGAGTGGCTCAGAAACACTTAAAGAAAAGTTCAAAGTCCTTATTCATCCAGGAAATACAAATAAAAACACTCTAAGATTCCCTCTCACACCCATAAAAATGGCAAATATCAAAAAATCAAGTGATAGCACATGCTGGCTAGGATGTGGAGCAAGTGGAACAGTCCTCCAGTGCAATTGGAGTACAAACTTGTACAAGCACTTTGGAAATCAATTTATCAGTTTCTCAGAATTCTGGGAATAGTTCAACTCAAGACCCATCTATCTCACTCCTGGGCATATATTCAAAAGATGCCCCACTATACCATTGGGACACTTTGTCAAATATGTATATAGCAGCTTTATTGCATAGTAGACAAAAACTGGAAACCACCTAGATGGTCTGTTTCTTATAATACTGTCTGTGTTCATTCTCTCTCTCTCTCTCTCTCTCTCTCTCTCTCTCTCTCTCGTCTCGCTCTCTCTCTCTCTCTCTCTCTCTTCTCTCTCTCCCATTTCTCTCTGTCTCTCTCTCATTCCCCCCCCCTCTGTGTGTGTTACAGTTGTGCATGCTCATGTATGCATGTACACATGTTCCACAGTATATGTGAAAACCAGTGGACAATTATATGAATGTCTCTTTCTTTTTTTTGGAAATTAATTTTTGTTGAATATTTTATTTATATTTCAGATGTTACTCTCTTTCCACATTTCTCCCCTATCCATAAACCCCCTATCCCTTCCCCACTCCTCCTGCTTCTATGAGGATGTCCCTCACCTACCCACCCACTCTCATCTACCTGCCCCTCGAATTTCCCAAAACTGGGGCATCCAGTCTTCAGGGAACCAAGGACCTTCTCTACCACCTATGCCTGACAAGGCCATCCTCCCCTACATATACAGCTGGAGCCATGGGTCCCTCCCTATGTGCTCCAAGACTGGTGGCTTAGACCCTGGGAGCTCGGGTTTGTTGGTATTGTTGTTCTCCCCATGGGGCAACAAACCCCTTCAGCTCCTTCAGTCTTCTCTCTAACTCTGAATGTCCCTTTCAATTAGTTTTATAGTAGTGGTCTTTTTGTTTTTTTCAATCACTGTGTATCACACCACAGGCTCTCTGATATGCCAGATTCCAATGATTTTCTAGCCCTGGCTCCTGTCTTGCCTTAGGAGTACATATTGCAGATGTACAGTTACACTTGGCTCTTTACCTATGTTCCAATGCTCAAATTATTTTATCAAGTATGCATTACAGTATTTGTATCTATGGTGCTATCTCCCAGGCCCCTAATCTTCACTTTTAAACCGATAAAATATAAGAAATTTATTTCAAACGTTAAAATGAAGCCAAATGACAGAATCTCCTCAAATTTACAATTGAAGTGCTAAGGTGGGAATGCTCCCACACTCCCAAATCTTTCCTTGAATCTTTCTTTTTCTTGTTTTCTTTTAAATAGTGAGGATGAAGGTCATGGATTTAAAAACAATAGATCACTCCAAATGTGTATTATATGGATAACTATATTGCAAAGGCATTTAGAACCTTCTCGTCTAAATAACTAAACATTTTAATTTGATATTATCATTCTGTGTGGGACTGCATAAGAGTATCCTGGTTCTTGGCTGGGCATGGGCCTAGAACCCCGAGACTCCAAGGGAGAAACGGCAGGAGTTCGGCTACGTCCCCAGAACTCAGGGTCCTGAAAAGCAGTCTAATCTCCATAGACCTACATTGTTCAGTCACGAAGGTCATTACAGCCCCTCCCAAAGTGCACAGGGTGTAACTACAGGCCTCAGGCCCTAGGGATTTACATACTAATGAAGGTCAGAGGGCGGAGCCAATTAAGCATTCCTCCCCTCCCCAGAACCTCCCTCTTTCTCCCTCCCTACTTAACTCAGGTCTGCCCTGAGTTTGTGGGGGTACTTCCAGATCCATCTACCATCCGCCATGACAATAAACCCTTTTGGAACCAAGGACTTCCTCGTATCATTGGGGCCTCCCGGGCCCGCCGCAGCCAAAGCCTCCAGCCATTGGAACCAGGGACCTTCCTCCGGTATGTGACACAGGCTGCCTGGAAGCCTCCAGGCAGCCTCCGCCTCACAGGCCCTGGGCCACTGCCTCGTAGGCCTGGGGCCTGCTGCCTGGGCCTGGGCCTGAGGCCTGCCTGCGCAAGCCCCGGGCCTGCTGCGCGTGGGCCCGGACTCCACCGCTGGGACCCGTTTCCATCACGTGGGGTCCCAGGCCGATGCTGCCTGGGCCTGGGGCCTGCTGCCGCTGTGGCCCGCCATTTGTCCTACATAATGGTGCCCAACGTGGGGCTCCGAATAGCCACACAACTACAAACAAGCTAGCCGAAAAGCCGTCTCTCAGACAACTACCAGGACCCACATCTTCAAGCAAGTTAACCAGGCCGCCACATCTGCTAAGCAAGTACTTTTACCAAATCTCTTCTCGGGGTGCTGCCAGGGCCTCTTTCTCCCCTCCCCCTCTTTTCTCTCGGCTGTGGGTAGGCCGGCGTGCGCCCACATGCCCGTCTCAGTCCTTCCGAGGCCTCAGAGCCCAGGGCTTGAGACCAGTCGATCCCTAGCCACCTGAGGGCAAAAGGATCCCCAATTCCCCCTCTTTTCTCTCGGCTGTGGGTAGGCCGGCGTGCGCCCACATGCCCGTCTCAGTCCTTCCGAGGCCTCTCAGTGGTTTGAGAGCCCAGGGCTTAAGACCAGTCGGTCCCTAGCCGAATCCAGGCAAAAAGGGACCCCCAAATCCAAGAGCTCTGCACCCCCGTGGAACCAGACTGAGTTTGTTCCCCGTCCAACTACGAGCCAGCCTGTCTACTTGGTGCGGTGTGAGACAAACACAGCCAAACCTTCTGCGGCCCTCCTTTTCCCTGGTGTTGCATAAAATGGACTCAGCCAAGATCCCGTGAGCTCCTGCCATGCTGAACTACCATCCCAGCCTACTGCGTCATGGCAGACACATGGACCCACAACGCGACAGAGATTCACACCCGTGACTGCCCATTCTCGGGCCTACATCATTCCCTACAGGTGGCAGAGGATGTGGGCAAAGCCAGCTCCAAGAGTACCCCCCGCTGGTGCCTGCCAAGAACCTCTCCACGGAACCGTGAGTAACTCCAGCCTAGTTCACAAGACTAGGCAGGTCTCTCACTGTCCCCCCTCCTCTCTCTCTCTCTCCCTCCCTTCCCTCCACGTGTTCTCCAGCTCAAGGGCAAGATGGCGGTGACTTCCTAGCCTCCACTCTGCCCATCCCCCAGCTCCACAGAGAAGGCTCCTTCACAGCTAACTGCTGTCTTTAAGGCCACAGTGCCTGCTGCGATCTTCGTTCTAAGACTCTTATCCTTGAGTGAGAGACTCCTTGAGACTGAGACTGTCCTGTCGCTCTCAAAAGCTTAGACTTCAGTCTTTAACACAGTCTGCTAGTGTAAGTTTCTTCCCACGTGTTCTCCAACTCAACAAAATGGCGGCGATGCCCTAATCTCTGCTCTCTGCCCCTCCCCCAGGGGTTAGCCTTTCATACTCTGCCTGCTAGCTTCTCAAGAACACTGGCTCTAAACTCTAGTCCCTAGTGATTTTTCCCTCAGGGGGTCAGTCTTTCACAGGCTGCCTGCTAGCCTAACATAGACTTCCCCCACTCCTCCGTCATTTGCGGCCATTTCTGGCTGCCTGAAGCAACAGGGCGGACCCTGGTTGCCCCCTTCCCCCTTCACCTCCTAGGTCATTTGCGGCCAGCTACAGCCCAGCTGGTTGCCTGAAGTCCCTTTGCCCCATGTTCCTTCAGTTTCTTTCTCGAGAAAAACTCCATCCTCCTGGGAATCTGGCGCCAACCCAATTCGTGGTACTGCAGTTGACCCCCTTCCCTCCTTCCCATCTCAGGTCTTTCGCAATACACCCACTCTTTGCTGAATCCCTTGCACCTTGTTTTTCTCAAGTTTCCTTTTACTTAGCTAAAAACAAATGGGATGACCTGGGAAACCTGCATCTGCCTAAGCTCCCAGCTCTCCCACCAGAGCAGCTGCCACTACACCCCAGCTTCAACCCCTTGCTCTTCTCCCACGAACCTAAATCAAGTTTGTCTTTTCAACCAAAATTTCTCGCTTTTGCTTACTCACAAGGCCTCTAAGACATTTTTCTCAAAGGCCTTGCCTTTCAGATCTTAAGAAAAACAATGGCTTCCGGACTAATGACATTCACTGCCTCTCTGCTAGAGCACCCAGCCGCCACATGGCAGAGCAGGCCCCTCCCCCACTGCTTCTAAACCCGCCATTAATGCTTTTTCATCCCAACAGGAAGACCTAAAACAACAGTGTTTGTGCTTTCAACCCAAAATTTTTTTTCGCTTTTTCTTACTCACAAGTGCCTTCTAAGACAAATTTCCTCAAACACCTTTGCCTTTCCAGGATCTTAACGACAGACCGTGATGTGCTTGATCCCAAGTGACTTAATGCTTAATATTCAGCCTTTGCAAAAATCCCCATGCCGGGGTGCTGCTTTCCTGTTTTGATTATTCTAATAGGTGCTCCCACAAGTCCAGTGGAGACGCAATCTTCTGGAACCTGCCTGAGATGCTAAGCTGCCTTCTCCCCAGCCATCTCGTCAGACTGCAGACTCCAGAGACATGCTGAGATCCAGAACAAAGCCACCTCCTGGAACCTGCCTAAGAGGCCAAGCTGTCTTCTTCCAGCTACACTGCTTAACTGAAGACTCCAAAGCTAAATCCTACAGAAGACAGATCCAGATCTTCCAGCTACAGATGAACTCTTTTGCCAAAGTCAAATAGCTAAAGTTACATGTTAGTGAGGAAAACTTAATGTCTATCTAAATTAGTCAGCTGTTATTACCCTCAAATTGTATCGCCTGTATTCAATTGATTCAGTGATCCTTTTCCTTCCCAACCCCCACCCTCAACTCCCCTTACCCTGTGACTTAATTGTGCTAACCCCTCTGGCCTAAATAGTGCTTTCTTTTAACTTCCTCATGCAAATTTTTTTACCACAGATGGCACAGTGACCCCCCTTTTTTAAAAAAGTAAAGGGGAGGAGATGTGGGACTGCATAAGAGTATCCTGGTTCTTGGCTGGGCATGGGCCTAGAACCCCGAGACTCCAAGGGAGAAACAGCAGGAGTTCGGCTACGTCCCCAGAACTCAGGGTCCTGAAAAGCAGTCTAATCTCCATAGACCTACATTGTTCAGTCACGAAGGTCATTACAGCCCCTCCCAAAGTGCACAGGGTGTAACTACAGGCCTCAGGCCCTAGGGATTTACATACTAATGAAGGTCAGAGGGCGGAGCCAATTAAGCATTCCTCCCTCCCCAGAACCTCCCTCTTTCTCCCTCCCTACTTAACTCAGGTCTGCCCTGAGTTTGTGGGGGTACTTCCAGATCCATCTACCATCCGCCATGACAATAAACCCTTTTGGAACCAAGGACTTCCTCGTATCATTGGGGCCTCCCGGGCCCGCCGCAGCCAAAGCCTCCAGCCATTGGAACCAGGGACCTTCCTCCGGTATGTGACACAGGCTGCCTGGAAGCCTCCAGGCAGCCTCCGCCTCACAGGCCCTGGGCCACTGCCTCGTAGGCCTGGGGCCTGCTGCCTGGGCCTGGGCCTGGGCCTGGAGGCCTGCCTGCACAAGCCCCGGGCCTGCTGCCGCGTGGGCCCAGGACTCCACCGCTGGGACCCGTTTCCATCACGTGGGGTCCCAGGCCGATGCTGCCTGGGCCTGGGGCCTGCTGCCGCTGTGGCCCGCCATTTGTCCTACAATTCTGGATGTTGTTCAATTATCTAATCTCTTACTTAAAGAAAAGAAAAAAAAAAAAAAACAACAGTTCAGGGATGGGATAATATCAGAATTGATATAGTGATGACTTGGGAGCATGATTAATGGAGTCCTGAACCCAAATTGTAAAAATTCAGCAAGGTTATGCATGCTTGTAATTGCATTTCCAAGGAAAACGATAAATGCAAATGTCTGGAGATTTTGCCAACCTTATCTCGTCTATTTGTCAAAGTCCATTTAAGTGAGAGGACCTTTCTCAAAACCTATGCTGAACAGTTTGCAGAAAGCCATCATCAGATGCTTTTCCCTGGCCTCCACACAAATATGAACTTTCTATTCACACATGGACATACACACTCACATACACACACACATAGATACACATATACATACAAATATATATACATGTATATATACACTACACTACAGCATAAACACAAAAGTAGTCTTCAGTATCATCCATAAAGTGATATGTCTGTGATAACAAAGGTTATCTTTAAATTCTCCCTTTCTTAATAATGATAATATTTGCCTAATTTTTACTACAGGTACAGATACCTCAAAATAATAATAGTAATAATATTTTTAGTCATCTCTTATATGTCAATCACGGAATATTGTCAAATCCTTTTCATAAAGAACTATGCTTACTTTAACTCAAGAAAATAATTGTTTGGTAAAGTAAGCAAATATATCTGTTGATCTACATGGCATGTTATACTTGGGGCTAGGGGAAAATTAATACTTCTGTGGAAGAAATGTTGAGTTCGGGCTTTTAAATGACAATTAATGAAACAAGAGAAAACAATCTGATGACAAAGGGGTGAGGATATTTGATGTGGATTTGTTCAAAGAAATATTAACCTAAACACTCTACCCCTGGACATTCTGAGACTAGAAAATAAGGGTAGCATCTTTATAGCTAGAAAGTTAGGTAGCTAGATATATTCAGTCCTATATCAAGAGACGTGTTAGCTTGTATGTATTTTTTTCTATTTAACTAGATCTTTCTCATCTTTGCTATGCATTGATTTTTTTTCCCTTGCAGGTAACAAAGAGGCAAAAGAGGAGAAGCTGCCTTATGCCTGTAATTTATGTACTTGGAAGAGAAACATGAAAACTTGTTTCATTGTAACAAAATCAAACAGATGGAGCCTTGAGCTATAAAACTAAATATTATGATTCCATAATATAGTAAGTGGAAAATATAATCCTAAGAAATCAGAATTATTCCCAATCCATGTCAATTCTTCACAAATAACCTGGGATATTGGCTAGTAATCATATCATTTTGAGATTGATTAAAAAGCTAGAGAAAGCTAGTATAATTAGGTATACACAAATGAAGATCTTTTAGTATATGTATCAATAATTTATCATAGAGAAATCAGCATAAAATCAAATAAAGGAAAATACAAAATTATTTTCCTTGTCTACATTGGGAGGGATATGTGTTTACTGGTGTTTAGACTAGGAATTGGACTCTATATATAAGATTAAAATATTAAAAATGTTGGATTTTAGCCCAGAAACTTGAAATACCCAAGATTCAACTCACAGACTACATAAAGCTCATGAAGAAGGATGACCAAGTGGGTGGAGGGGGGCTTCAGTCCTTCTTAGAAGGAATAACAAAATACTCAAGGGAGCAAATATGGAGACAAAGTACAGGACAGAAACTAAAGGAGGGGCCGTCTGGAGACCATTCCACCTGGGTATCCATCCCATTTGCAGTCACCAAAGGTAGACATTGATGTGGATGTCAGGAAGAACATGCTGACAGGAGCCTGATATATCTGTCTCCTTAGAGGTCTGCAAGACTCTGACATATTCAGAGACAGATGCTCACAGCTAACCATCAAACTGATCATGGGGTTCCCAACAGAGAAGAGAGAGTGAAAACTGAAGGAGTTGAGAGGATTGTGACACCATGAGGAAAGCAACAATATCAACCAACTAGAGCCTCCCTGGTCTAAACCACCAGCCTGGGAGCGCTTAGGGAGGGACCCATGGCTCCAGCTATATATGCAAGGGAGCTATTTATAAATGGGAGAAGAGATCCTTGGTCCCATGAGGCTGGACGACGTGGGGGGTGGCATTCGAGGGTGAGGAGTGTGAGGTACGGGGGAGGTTTGGTTGGGATACACCATCATAGAGGCAAGAGGAGGGGGGAAGGGATAGGGAGTTCCTGGGACGGAGGGGGGAAAAGGGGGTAAGGGGAAAACATCTGAAATGTAAATAAAATTTCCAATTTAAAAAAAAAAGAACTAGATTTTTGCTATGTACTAATTTTACTTTTTTTTTCACCCAGTGAATTTCTGTACTGTTCCTATCTTTAATTGAATTACTTTTTTATTGTTGTGATAAGACACCATGACCAAGGCAAATTTTAGAAGAAAGGGTTACTGGGTCCTTACAAATTCAGAGAGAATTCCATGACCATCATTGTGGGGAGCGTGGCACTATGCTAGCAGGCACAGGGCCAGAGCAAGTCGCTCAGAGTTCACATCATAGTCAACAAGAATGAGGTACATGAGGTTAGATAGAGGGAAAGAAACAGAAAAACAAACAGACAGAGAAGAGCAAGAGCGCATGTGAAAAAGAGACAGAGAGAGAGAGAGAGAGAGAGAGAGAGAGAGAGAGAGAGAGAGAACTGGGAATTACACAATTATCAAATTTCTCCCACAAGCCAACACTTCCTAATCCTTCCCAAAGTGTTGCACCAACTGGTGATTAATATTCAAATATAGGGGATTATGGATGACATTCTCATTCAAACCAAAAACCTGCCAGACTTACTTATCATTACTTATTTGTATGCTTTCAGGGCCTGAGGATGTGTGTGTTTTTGTGTGTGTGTGCATGTGTGTATGTGATTGTGCAGGCATGTGTGTGGTGTGTGTGCACCTGCACCCACGAATTTGAAAGAGAGCAAGGAAGGACGTAAGATAAAGTTGAGGAAAAAGGAAAGGAGATGCAATTGCATTATAATCTCAAAAACAAATAGATGTTTTTCTTTAAGAGACATCTCTATTTCTTTCTTGGCACATTTATCATTTATATAAAGGAAGGCTACTGATTTGTTGTAGTTAATTTTGTATCAAGCCACTTTGCTGAATGTGTTTATCAGATGTAGGAGTTCTCTGGTAGAACTTTTGGGGTCACTTATGTGTGCTATTATATCATCTGCAAATACCAATACTTTGATTTCTTCCTTTCAAATTTGTATCCTTTTGATCTACTTTAGTTGCCTTATTTTGCTGGCTAGAACTTCAAGTATTATATTGAATACATAGGGAGAGAGTGGACATCCTTGTCCTTGTCTTGTGCCTGATTTAGTGGAAATGCTTTAAGTTTCTGTGTATTTAGTTTGATGTTGGCTTAATGTATATTTCTTTGATTATGTTTAAGTATGTCTCTTTTGTTTCTCTAATACATTTAACATCAAGGGGTGTTGGATTTTATCAACAGCTTTTTCAGAGTCTATTAAGATAATCATGTGATTTTTTTTCTTCAGATTCTTTATATGGTTGATTACATTGACAGAACATCATATACTGAACAATCCCTGGATCCCTGGGATGAAGCCTACTTGGTCTTGATGGATGTCTTTGGCATGTTCCTGGATTCAATTCACAAGTGTTTTATTGAGTATTTCTGCATCAATGTTCATAAGAGAAATAGGCCTGAAGTTCTCTTTGTTGAGTCTTTGTGTGGTTTGGTGTCAGAGTGACTCTGGCCTCATAAAATGAGTTTGGCAGTGTTCATTCTGCTTCTATTTTGTGGAGTAATTTGAGGAGTATTGAATTTAGCTCTTCTGTCAAAGTCTGGTAGAATTCATCACAAAAATCATCTGGCCTTGGTCTTTTATTTTTTTGGTTGAGAGACTTTAAATGATAGCTTTTATTCCTTTAGGGGTAATGGGATTGTTTAAATAGTTTACCTGATCTTGATTTAACTTTAGTAAGTGGTATCTATCTGAAAATAGTCCATTTCATTAAGATTTTTGAATATTGTGGAGTACAGGTTTTTGATGTAAGACCTAATGACTTGTTGAATTTCCTCAGTGTCTGTTGTTATGTCTTCCTTTTCATTACTGATTTTGTTTATTTGGATACTGTCTCTCTGTCTCTTGATTAGATTGGCTAAGGGTTTGTCTATCTTGATGATTTTCTCAAAGAACCAGCTCTTGGTTTCATTGTCACTTTATAGTTTTGTAGTGTTTCCTTTGTTTCTAATTGACTTCAGCCCTGATTTTGATTATTTCTTGACTTCTACTCCTCCTTGGTGTAGCATTTGCATCACAATTTTTATCGACCTCAAAGGAGATTGGAACTTCATAAGAAGACCAACAGAGTCAACTAACCTGGACCCATGTGGCTTGTGGAGACTGGAGCACCAATCAAAAACCATATATGTCCTGGACCTAAGCCAACCTGCTCATATGTACCAGATGTGTAGCTTGGTTTTCATGTGGGTCCTGAACAACTGGAGTGCAGGCTATCCCAAAAGCTGTTGCCTGGAGGTAGGATATATTCTTCTCACTGGGCTACCTTGTCTGGCCTCAGTGAAAGAGGAAGCACCTAGCCTCATAGAGACTTGACATGCTAGGGTCAGTGGGGACCCATCTACTGAGAGGAGGAGGGTATTGTGGAAAGGGGGAACAATTATGGGAGTGGATGACTGTGAAGGGGGCAGTTTTAAAAAACTTATCACACACATGCACACACACATATATGCACACACATACACATACACACACACACAACACACACACACACACACACACACACACACACCACAAAGGAACTTTAAAGAGTTCAACTTGGCTGTCACCTGCCTACTAAGTACTATAAAGTTCTAAAAAAAAAGTCTTGCCCTGGAAGGAATCTTTTGTGAAAACCACTGGCTGTGTTTCTCAATACTCACTTCCCTTTATCTCAGTTACAGACAGGAAGGAAGATATTCTGACCAAGCATGGAGAACTCAAAAACAAAATCCAGATTTTGGAGTGTTTCATGTTCCAAAAGTCTTTTGTCAGCATCCCTGAATCCCACCACAATCTTCACTGGGGGCTCTGAAAACTTGGAATTATTCGTGCCTTTTGCTCCTCATAAGTGAATCTCTCAGCTGTGGTTGTTTGCCAATCTCTTATGACACCAAGCATTTGATGACTATAGAACATATTTGTGACCTATAGTGCCTATTCTCTAGAGGTCCAAAGAATGGGGATTTACAGGACTTTTCTTGGAGTCCTTCATTTGTTTTAGAGTAGGTTTCACTGTGACAATAAAAGCAATATTAGAAGTAAAATGAAAGTAATGTTTTCCAAGTCAGAAAATCCAACTATTTTCATGTTCTTTTGCTATTTTATTTGCTTATATTTTTTTTATAATTAGAATTTAGTGTTTTCTATCTTTTTTATATTTCAAGAGTACAGTTGAAATGACTAGTATTAAGTAGTTTGAAATTACGAGAATATATCATCACTTAAAAATTGTAGTTAGTTGAACTTTTAGAAAAAAATGAATTATCATGTCACATGAGGAAAATGATCTTTTCCTGTGATTCCCTGACAATCCATATCCAAATGCCCTTTCTCTACTAAGTGACTGTTACATGACCTTCTAAATTAATAATAAAAATAATAAAAATATTATACAACTTGCTTCTCATACAATTTGATATTATACATACATTCTTAAAGTTGGTTCTCAATCATATTGAAATATTTTCCCAAAGTTTATTTCTGAAATCTTGTTTTCTTATTTGGTATACAGTATCTTTTGGAAATTAGTAAACTGCAGATAATCATCCAGCACAAATACAAACCAATGTATTGTGATTCACAGAAATAATTTCCCTGGTATTAACTTCTGAAACTCTTGCTAATTATTCTTGAATACTAAAGTAAATACTTATTGTTATGTACAATTTTAATTATAAAAATAAATAATACAATGATCCACTCGTTTTTAAATTTGATTTTGCCCTTTTATCATTTTATTTCTGGATGTGTAATAAGTTTAGTTTTAATAGATTCACTATTAAATGTTTAACAATAAAACAAAGTTACAAATAATTGTTTAATATTTTCATGTCTGAAAAGGTAATATTTTTTCTATAATTAAAACTCCATATACATATGAGTGCATAATATTTAATGCCCACTACTTGGTGTCTATAGATGTTTATTTAAATTTTCTTAAATGCTACACTATCCTAATATAAATATATCATATACAATAAGTTAGTTTTATTTATAAATTTTAAAAGTAATGACACACAAATAGTTAACTGCTTCTTCAAATTTAAGCATTATAAATTCATATATGTCAATTTACTGGTACAGGAAGGAAGATGGAGAAATATGTAATTTAGACACATAGTTGTCTTAGTTAGGGTTTATATTGCTGTCACAAAACACCAAGACTAAAATGAAAGTTGGAGAGAACAAACATTTATTTGCTTTACATCAGGACAGGAAGTCAAACAGGACAGGATATTGGAGGCAGGAACTGATGCAGAAGGCATGGAGGGGTGCTGCTTACTGGCATGCTTCACATGGCTTGTTCAGAATGCTTTCTTACAGAACCCAGGACTTCCAGCACAAAGATGGCATCACCCCCATCAGGATGGGCCGTTCCCTGTCAGTCATTGGTTCAGAAAATGTCTTACAGCCAGGCGGTGGTGGCGCACGCCTTTAATCCCAGCACTTGGGAGGAAGAGGCAGGCGGATTTCTGAGTTCGAGGCCAGCCTGGTCTACAGAGTGAGTTCCAGGACAGCCAGGGCTACACAAAGAAACCCTGTCTCGGAAAAAAAAAAAAAAAGAAAAAAAAGAAAATGTCTTACAGCTGGAGTTCATGGAGACATTTCATTAACTGAGATGCTTTCTGATGACTCTAACTTTGGCCAAGTTGAGACACAGTACCAGTCAGTGCAATAGTATTTAATGTGTTGGTTACTAGTTCAACAGATTAATAGTAGTAAAAATAAACCAGTGATATGACTCATTAGCACATGTAACAATCTCTCCTGCTGTGAAAACTGGTGATCTGAGTTTAATCCTGAAGACATATAAGTTGATAAGAAACATCTGACTTATATAAGGCATCTTTTGGTTACACATACAGAGAGAGAGAAACACATACATATGCTCAAAATGCAATTTCATAGTAAGATTCTTATGAAAAGGTTGGTGTAATTTTTATATTAAATTAAAAGAAAGGCTTCCTTAGTTTTTTTTTTTTTTTAATTACTCAATGAGAATAATCTGTCAGCTATATTTTCTGTGATGCTTTATATGGTATTTGAAAATATACAAATAAAATAAATAATAAATAGCCTATCACTGCAAATTCTGAAAATAGTTCTTGAATGGTTACAATAAAATTAAATATATGTTTGGCTATAAAAATATTATGCCAATTTGCCAATATTAATATTCCAATAAGAAATTCAGACAAACAATAATTTTCAGTACTGTAAAACTGTAAAATTATATATTGTATTTCATACAACATACAATTTTAGAGTAACTGATGTTGAAATTTGCAATTAACTTTCTCATTGCTTGGGTTAAACTATGTAACAAATATTGTCAAAGAGGAAGAGTTTATTGTGGCTCATTATTTTTGGATCATTCATTTCATCATGGTAGAAATAACATATTACTCCCTAATGTGATAGGAGGAAAATAAAAACCTGCAGGAACATATAACTTAGTTTCCTTTGTCTGCTTTCATCCTTCCAGCCACCATCACATGGAACAGTGATGCAACTTTCAGTGCAAGGACTTCCCTGTCAATAATTTCTGAAGACACACACAGACACACTCAGAAGTGTGATCCAGTCTCTACTTTCCTGTAAACCCAGGCAAGATGACAATGAAGACAGATAATACTCACATTTTTATACATGTCAAGAAGTAAAATATGCATAAATTTGGTAATGGTTTTCTATGATATTTAGCAAAAATGGATTTTATAATCTAAACCTAATTCATTATATTTATGAATCACAAAAGAAAATAGTAAAAAGGACAAAATACAACACCAATATTATATTTCTATGTTTGTCAATTCTTTTTTTGTATTTTTCATATTTTTTATAAAGGAATATTTCATAAAAATATGATAATATGAAATTATAGACTTTAGTATTCAGAATCAAATTCGTTTTATATATTGTAGATGCATGAATGTACATTTAGTCAGATTACAATAAGGAGATATTATCATTTATTTTATCAAGAATGTATTTATCAAGAAGCATCCCACAGTCAAAACTCTGACCCATAATTGTTCCTGTCTAAAAGAACTACAGGGATAAAAATGGAGAAGTGCTTGAGGAAACAAGGTCCAGCAACAGGCCCAAAGTGGGATACAGCTGAAGGGGAGGTCCCAAGACCTGACACTATTATTGAGGCTATGGTGTGCTCTCAAAAAGGGACCTATCATGACAGTCCTCTGCAAGACCCAACAAGCAGCTAAAAGAGTCAGACGCAGATGGACAACCAATGGACAGAAGCTGCTGACTCCTGTGGTTGAATTAGGGAATGGCTGAAAGCATCTGAGGAGGAGGGCAACCCTGTAGAAGGACCAGCAGTCTCAAGTAACCTGGACTCCAGAGATCTCTCAAACACTGGACCACCAACCAGGCAGCATACACCAGTTTATACGAGGCCCCCAACACATATACTGCAGAGGACTGCCTGGTCTGGGTTCAGTCAGAGAAGATGCATCTAAACTTTGAGGGACTGGAGGCCCTAGGGAGTTTAGAGGTCTGGTGGGGTAGAGGGTGGGGACATCCGCATGGAGAAAGGAGGAGCGGGTCTGAGGTATGGGATGTGAAACAGAGAGTGGACCCAGAGGGGAGTAAAATCTGGAGTGTAAATAAATAAATAAATAAATAGATTTTTTTAAAGAAGATACATAAGTAGAGAGTAAGGAAAAAAAGGAGCACCAGAATTACAAACATAAAATACGTGTTTATTTCCTTTCACTTTCATTTCTAGTAAACCATTTCATTTGCTTGACCCTCTGTTTTCTTCTCCTTAAAACAGAGATCTCACCTATATGACAGGTTTGTAGACTGACTATAAGGATAAGTTTATGAGTTATAAAGTTATCTCAAAGACCTATTTTTTAAAATGAAAACAACTAAAATGCTGACCTTTGACTACTAGATACAATTCCAAATTTCTTTTATCCCCCATCGCAGTAAACTATAAAAACTGCTTATATTATCACAATTGGGATCTTATCTTGTGTTTATTACTTTGTTTACTAGCAGCCTAGCATTTATTTTTGTTTTCCAACAAGAACATGTATTATGGCCAGATATTTGACCTTGCTGTTTTCTATAACACAAGGCTTTCTATAATTTTAATTTTGTAAAATAATTTTTCTTTCAGAAAAATTTAAAGGTGTTAGGCTAAGAACAATGGTATATTGTGAAGTCACTATTTTTTGTAGTCTCTTAACTAGAATAAACATACAATCTTGTGTGTCCATTATGTGCCTGTCATATCTCCTCTTTGTGTGCCTCTTTTCTATAATTATTTGGTTGAATACAGCTACCAAAATATTTGTACTCTTCTTGCATTATATTTTGTGTGTGTGTGTATGCACACATGTGTGCAAGTACACCAATATGCCTGAATTTCACTTTACTCTTTGATTAGTGGATTTTTTGTTTTATTAACTTACAGAGGAAAAAAAACTATATTTGAAAGAAGGAAGAAAAAAATGGAAATTTGGTAATATTTTTCTAGACCTTGCTCTGTGTTTTTAATAAACCTTGAATTCAGAACCTTGTGGCAACAGAAAGTCTAGCCTGAAAAAAGAAATGACATTTATATTCCATTATCTTTAAACCACAGAGAATTTTTTTCTGTGGCAATGGTTATAAAGGGAGAATAACTAGTTTCTTAAGTGATTGAACTAATTATAAACACCAGATAACATCATAGTCAAATAAATCAACACAGGCTCAGATGTAAGAGAGGGCTCATGGTGTAATGAAATAAAACTCCTTCTGTAGGATCAAACAAGAAACGTGTTTGACCCATGTTAATGTATTGTAGGACAACGAGGTGATGTAAAACAAGAAGCAGAGAACTGATACTGATAGACATTCTCAGTGCCTTCAAATCTTTGATAAATTTGACTCAATTCCTGGTAATAATAGCAGGTGTCAGGGAGCAAGATCTTCACTTATTTCCAACAATTATGTAAGATAACACAATATTTCCATGTCCAAGAATGTAACCTTGTTCTGATAAACATTGATTATTTCCATTATTAATTGATCTGTGAGTTTTATCTGTGTCCTAAGTGAACATAGAATTACAAATATTTTATATATGTTATGTGAATCTTCAACATATCTTAAGTGTCACACAGTAGAAATTTGGCTATCAACTACTGGGTATTCTGGGATTATGTAGATACCATCTACTATGGCTTCATCAATGGATTGATGCATTGATACAATCACAATTTGATAGCATTATTGGGCAGTGGTGGAAAATTATGGGGCAGTGTGTGATTGAAAGCAGGTTACTTTAATTTGAGTTATTTTATAATTCTCTCTCTCTCTTTCTCTCTCTCTCTCTTTCTCTCTGTCTCTCTCTCTCTGTCTCTCTCTCTCTCTCTCTCTCTCCCTCTCTCTCTCTCTCTCTCTCTCTCTCTCTCTCTCTCTCTCTCTCTCTCTCACACACACACACACACACACACACACACTCACGACTGGCTCAGAATGAAACAACAATGTAATAACCCTTCAAAACACTGAGCAAAATTATGCTTTTTTCCTGTAATTTGTTTATTTTCAAGTATTTCTCATAACTTCAAAAACGTGAAAAAATATGGTAAAAGAGTAACTTAACTTTAACATCATCCTTAAATACTAAGGATGATTTTAATTAAAATATTTTATTTATAAAAAGAAAATCTTTGTGAGTTCACACTATAGGAGGAACATTCACAAGTCATTTATCAGAAAATGAAAAGGCTATGCTCTAGTTTTTGACCCTTGAAAAATAATATAACCAAGAAGATTGTTACTTTCATTTTCTACATTTTAAAAGTATGATGCGAATTGTAATGGTGTTAATTTCCTTAGTAGGGGCATCCTACAGGTCCAAATTTGCATGTATGAGGAGGAGAGGGGAGTCACAGAGCTAAAATAGAACATTAAAAAAATATGTTCATATGTTGCATGTAGCAATACTTATATTTCCAACTAATAACACTTGTAAATGTTAATTACTGGGGAATTTTGTTTTAACATGTGTAATACACACTAGATATAATTATTAAATTAATTAAAACTGTTTCCTAAAATTATTATACTAAATCCAATGTAAATCGTAATTATTCATAAGGTTATATGCTTTTAAAAACAAACTTTTAGATTCTAAGTAGCTACTATATTATATAAAATAAAATCCTAATCAATAATAACAGAGAGTTAGGTTCTAGTATTTGTTCTTAAAGTGAATTTTATTATACTAAATAATTTTTTACTCAAGTTTAATATAATGCATATCATTTTGTCGGGGGGAAGTGTTTTCAATGATGAAAATTAAAATATTTCATTTCAAGATAAATGTACATTTGTTGAACATATAAACTATTATATATTATGAGGGCGCATCTATAATCTTGAAACATTAATGTTTCATGAACATGTAATTCAGCTTATAATTTTAATGTTCAGTTTGTGACGTATTCCTGGTTATTTTTGCTTATTTACATGTAAGATGATTATTTTTTTAAAATTGTTTAGGAAAGAAGCAAAATACAACCTCAAATAATCAGTCACACAACAATGGATGTTACTATAAAATGTCTTGATTGAGTGTTTAACTGATATTTCAAGTTTCTAGATACTTTAATCATCAGTAATTATTTTTCAGTTCATGTTCTCAACTGTGGGCTGCTTTAAAAATATAATAAAATGCTACAAACAATGTATTATCAGTGGGATATTACTAAGCCAAGCTGTAGCTGCATCAGGCTGGAATGTAAATAAGCCCACATAGGTACATTAGAGGCAGCAGGGTATTTTCTGTAACCTGTTCTGGTTTGTTCTACTGATCAGCAGGCAGATGCTTCAGGCTAGTTACTGGGAACAAGTCCCTGTAGAAAGCATTCTCCTTTGGTGTGTACTGATTCTAATAATTATCTCCCTGAGTATTTCTTAAGAAAAGCAGGAACATCTGCTACGTTGGTCATTAAGACATAGACTTGAGGAAACCGTTGTTATCATCAAAATCCACACTAATTACTATCTTTAGAATGCACTGAATTAGATACTCTCATAGCACAGTGATTTGTCCTGATTTCTTACATTGTGATGGTACTTTGAAGAGAGCAAAGGAATCTTCAGGATAAATTTGCTATAATTCATTGAAACTGTACAACTTTAAATTTTTGTTTAAAGATAATATGATGGTTGTTAGAAGCATGCTTTCTCTTCTTCCCCATTTTCATCACCTGGCTTCCTTTAATCACTTGGATGAAATATTCAAAGTCCTTCCAGAATACGTCTTTAATGATAACTTTTTGTCTAAAAGTATTTTTTAAAATCCTTGAATAAGTGCATCACTCAAGAGTACACTGACTGATGTCACTGTGTATAGAGTTGACAAGGAGTGGTCATGTGATGGTTATTCTTGACTATATGTGAGATGCATGGCTGTGGACACCTGTCAGGGTTTGGTTGTTGCTGCCGATGCTGTTGTTACTGTTTGTATTAAATTATTTGATATTGGAAGATTCACTTCTAATTTGGATCTTTGAGGTGCGAAGATTTACCTTAAATCTGGGTCACACCTTCTGCTGGATGCCTGTATAGAAGACATGGAAAAAGGAAGCTTTCTTTCTTTTTGCTTGCTTGATCATGCTTTCATCAGTAAGTCCATTAAAGTCTACAACTTTGGGATTATGAATTGTCCTTAAGTCCAAGTGAGATATTTAGCATTGTGGAGCAAACAACTAATGGATTCTTCGATTTTCAGTTGGTAGACAGCCAATGTTGTACTAGCTGCTCTGTAGTCTGACAGCCATTATAATAAATCTTCTTTATTTTTATATACAGCCCTATTCTATAAGTTTCCATCCACTTCAGAACCCAGACTAATAAGATAACAATATGTAAATGTGTAACTGTGGGAAAAGTCTTAAAATATATAGAAAGGAGACCAACAAAATAGTATCAGGTGCTGGGAAAAGGATGGAAATAGGTAAAAGAGCACATGAAGCATGACTGAGAAAATGATTCTATAAGTCCTTAAGAAGCTCTAAGTGGGGCGCCAGAGGTAAAAAAAAAAAAAAATGGATGAGGAAGGGGTAGGATTACATTAAAATTTTACTATGTTTGAAAATATTATAATGGTATCTACAACATTATGTGATAATTTAAATATTTAAATAAATATGCATTAAATGTCCTTTTTAAAAGACTAGATCAGAAATAAGGAATCCAACAGATTATCTTTGAGTCCAGGCCAGGAAATTTCAGTGAAAGTGCAGAAAAGAGAATGTTTCTAGCATGGGTCTGAAGTTTCCTGTTGGCCTGATAAAGCATCCTGATCAAAGCAACTGAAGGGAGAAAACAGTTATTTTGAATCAAAGTTAGTGTCCATCATAGTGAGATTGTCTCAGCAGCTACAGATCAAGGGAGTTGTTCTTTATACATCCTTAATAACCCGTAGCTCTCATAATGTTCCTTAATAAGGAACAGATAACAGTGAATACATATGCACGCTAATTCCCAGTTTGCTTTCTTCACTCACAGAACCCGATCCACTTTACAGTTAAGATAGGTTTTCAATCCATCAGTTAATTTAAGAGAATCACCCAAAGACATTTCCAGAGGCCCTTAACCCAGTTAATCCCTGTTTGTGTCAAGTTGACAAGTAACACGAGCCACTGCAACATGTGATCGTTTAAAGTATCAAATCCCATAATAGCTAACAAATTATTACAGAAACAAGAGTGTACTTTAGAATTTCTTTTTCTAAATATGAAAACAGACAACTTTGTTTCTAAACCACTAACCTTTGAAGTAAGATTAAAAATGTTCAAAAATGGGCATGAGTTAGCCTGAGTCAACCACCAGTCCAGCTCTGCACACGTCCAGATGACTCCTGCCCAGTACCATATGGTGGGAGATTGAGGGGGGGGGGCACTGCATTTCTGAAACCACAGCTGAGATGACCCCAGACACCCAGCAACCTTAAGTGACACTAAGTTGAACAAGCAAGTGGTAGAGTAATGGAATAGAAAGAGAAGCAAAAGGACATGTATACAATGAAGAATGGCAGAAGTGCAGATTCCAGGGTAATAAAGAAGAGTCTACACTGCCACTAAGGGCTATGTCTGGCTCCCTTGACCAAACAACAGCTTGGGTCTGTTACCACCAAAGGATGAGCAGATATCCCTAGTCTGGACTGCTGCCTGGGGCTATGTTGAAATCTGAGGACTGTGGAGAATCTGTCCCACCTATTGCCTAGACTTCTTGGGAGAGCTGGTTCCAGGTTCAGTGAGAACTGGAGAACTATGCCCTTGCCTGCTGCAGCACTTAAGAGAATGGCCCTGTTCCTCACCTGGGCATCAAAATAGAGCTGGTCCTGCTGGTGTGTGTGTGTGTGTGTGTGTGTGTGTGTGTGTGTGTTGGTTTGAATATGCTTGACCTATGGGAAGTGGCACTAATAGACATATGGCCTTGTTGGTGGAAAACTTCCACTGTAGGGGTTGGTTTTGGAGATCTCCTATTCTCAGGTTCCATCCAGTGAGGAAAAGCCAGTCTCTTTCTGTCTGGCTTTGGATCAAGATGTAGAATCCTCTACTCCTCTAGCACCATATGTATCAATATGTTGCCATGATTCCTACCATGACAATAACAGACTGAATCTCTGAATGTGTAAGTAGCCCAAATTAAATGTAATTAATAAGAGTTGCCTTGGTCAAGGTGTCTCTTCACAGCAATGGACACCCTAGCTAAGATAATGTGTGTGAGCCAGCCAGCTATATGAAAGCAGAGAGTTGGCTCTGTCCCTTGCTGGCTGCAGCATTGGATGAGCTTGCTGAAGTAGTGTTAGAGAGTTTATCTTGGTGGTGTAGCTGTGTGAGAACCTGCAGGCAGATTGGTGTAGATACCTTCCAGGCCCAGACCCAGGGATTTGGTTAGCCCACTCAATATCTGTCTCACTCATGATATCCTGGGGAATGTTTAGAACCCAGTCCTACAGATCCAAAGCTGCAAGATCTCCATGACACAAGGCAACAGTATGATATATGAGAGGAGTCCCAGTGAATAATCGGGATAGGGTAGCAGAAGCTAGAGGCCTCAAACCAGACTAATGGTTCATTGAAATGACCATTTGCCAGCAAAGAAGTGTGGAGAAAAGGGTGAATTAATCAAGATTCACATATATTGTCTTTATCTTGGAGCTCTTAGAGAAATAGATTTAGTGTGAATCAAAGATTTTTAATTTAATTTTGAGAGACTGGCCTTTATTAGCCTTTTGGAATTTGTGTGTGTGTGTGTGTGTACGTGTGTGTATATGCATGTGCACTTCTGTATGTGATTTAATTTTATTATTTAAAGGATGTATCTTTAAAAGCTAGGCACTTCAGTTCATGTCTGTACTCTTAGAAATTTGGAAGCCTCTTAGAGATTGAATTACCAACTAAATAGTGAGCATGAGGCCCCTGCACATATGAACCAGATGAGCAGCTTGGTCTTCAAGTGGGTCAACAACTGGAGCAGGAGCCATCACTGAGCTTGGTGCTTTCCTGCCTGTGGATCCTATGCCCCTAAATGGACAGCCTTGGCTCATCTCAGTGGGAGAGGATGCACCTAATCTTGTAGTCACTTGATGTGCAGGGAGAAAAGGGGAGTGTGTTAGTGGGGATTGACACCCCCTTTCCTCGCAAAGAGAAGGGGTAAGTGTGTAATATGGTGTAGCACACTGCTGGTGTTTAAGAGAAGGGGAGTGTATGTGCAACTGGTGAAGGGACTGGAGAGAGGAAGGTTGATATTGAAACTTTTAAAATTAATTAATTAAAAAAGAAAGAAAAACTCTAAAGCCAGCCTTTAGTGACACACATTCTTCAGGAAGGCCATGCCTCTTAAACCTCCCCAAACAGTACAACCAAATGGAGACTAAGTATTTAAATGTATGAGTTTTGCAGCCTGGAATTTTAATTCAAACAACTATAGAGAATATTTGGAAGGAGCTAGGGGAAGGTTATGAATGTGATCAAAATAGATCATATCAAATTTTCAAAAAATTAATAAAATTCATAAAATATTACTGAAAGTGTTTTTATTTTTAAACTTCCCATGATAGAATCCCTTTTAAGAATTACATGAGAAATACTTAGTGACAGAGATCTATAATCCCAGTTATTCAGAAGGCTGAGGCAACTCATTACCCAGTAACTATAAAGTCAAATTAAGGCAATACTAGATAAATTTTTGAAACTTACTTAACTGTATATTTAAAAGGCTAGGACTATATCACTTAGTATTAAAATGCTTTCCTATCATGGGTAAGATCCTAAATTCAATCCCCAATATTATGAAGAAAACAAAGGCAGAATTGAAGGGAATTTGGCATTAAATTATTTTACTGATCTTAAAGACATACAATAGCAGAACTGAATTTAAACCTTATAAATGTCATTAAATATGCATGGTATTGATCCAGGACTCATCCCTAAAATAAAGAATTTAAGTTTTGTAGTCTATTTGGTAAATGTAATCATTTTCGTGAAATATGGAATCTATTGTTGTCTTACAGAATTTATTACTACTTAAAAGAGTTTACTTAATTGTATTATAAAGAAAATATTTTTGTAAAATTACTTTTAAAGTTAGCCATAAGCTTTCTGTTTCATAGAAAAAAAAATAGGAAATGTGAAACTTCATGGTGGTCGTAGTGGTGGTAATTGCATCTCCTGGCTGTGGTGCAATCGTCACTACTTGCCCCAGTCTTCTGGGTTCCCGAATAAAAGACACACACATACATACACAGACACACAGCCTGATATTTTACTATGCTTTAAACAGCTTAATGGCTGGGACACTTACAAACCTCCACATTTCCTTATTTTTACTAAAATCTATATTTCACCTTTGTTGTCCTAGACCCAGTTGAGTACCCTGGGGCCACTCTTCCATGGCTCTTACAAGTTTGCTGTCGCTCTGTCCTGTCTTCTCAGACATGGCACCTACTCCTGTCCTGGCATGATGGCTCACCTCTTCCTGCTCATTCCTTAGTCCCTTGTCTTGGAATCCTAAAGTCCCACCTTTAATTCTTTGACTAATCATTAGCCTCTAGCAACCTTAATTAACAAGCAAAACCAACTGGGGGCAGGGTCTCTCAACATCTTACATGCAGACATACAAATTTCCCTGTAATTTTGGGGACCAAATAAACATAAGTAGCATTAGACTAAATCTGGTGCTGGGTTAAATGAAAATTAAGAAAAAAATTTATGCAAAAAAAAATGTACACACTCAGAGGCATGGAATGAAATCTACTGTTAGGCAAAACACAGACAAACTTAGAGCAGATCACAGCCTAGTCATCACAGTTCCCAAGAGTTGGCATCAATGCAATGGCTAATCAGGTTAATCTTGGCATAAGTAGATCATTGCCCATTGCCTTAGTTGAAATAGAAATTCCTTTACCCATGTGGCAATTCCCGATCCTTAGGAAACATTTATATATAGAGAGATTGTTAACATTTTTATAGATACTACATTTTAAAGAATGTCATTTCTTGATTAGAATGCTATGAAAAATTAATAAAGAAATCTGTTCTTAAAATGTGCCAGATGAAATCTACATACCATGAACCCTATATATTTCGCTTGTTCAGAGCTACTCCTTAGAGCTGCTCTTCTGGCATTATGGTTTCTCCAGGGATACACAACCAGAACTGGATCTGAAGCAAGATGAAAAATGAACACATTTATCCAAGTGGAAAATCAAGCAAGTACATATGTTATTTTGACTCCAATTTAATCTTGATTCAATAAATACAGAAGAAAATATTTTCCAAGTACAAACCTGTAGAAGCCAAGCACACAAATATAAATGATGTGAAATTTTGTAAAAGCGATCAGGGTAATTCTGTCTGAATGAGTTATTTTACACAAAACACCTTCTGTACAGGATGGAAAAGGTACAAGTTTACCTTCTAGATATCCTAAATATTTTCTGTTCAGTAAAAGATACTTTGTTTTAGAAATATGTATTTCAAAGTTTATAATTTGTTTTATCATTTGTTTCCCAGGTAAAGGTTTAGATATCCAGGTTAGGAAAGTGATCCATAAAGGATCTAAGAACTCCATTCAAATAATCCAACAATAGTTCAGGAATTCTTATAAATTTCTTTCAGAAAGTGAAATCTGCATTCATCTCACTAAGCAGGTTACCTTGCCATTCATTGAAATGCAAGATTAGCAGGATATTACTTGGCTTTCATTATAAAGTATAGTCCTCTCAAATTGAATTATGTTTGATGAAGTATTACAAATTATTCCTTCTCTTGGCACTTTAATTTTCTTAACGTATCTTCAGTCTAGAGAGCATTAGCATAAGATTTAACTCTGGCGTGTCACATATTTAAATTTGCCTGTTAATCACACACATTTAATCAAGTTTTTATTTGAATACTTAATTGAAAATATTTTACTTAACAGGCTGACAGTTCAGCTACATATTGAGTATGTATGTGCATAAAGGTAATTATGATCATATCTAGATTAGCTGTTATTTTTCTATCATTGTGATTCTTAAATAAAGTGTGATTCTCAGAACTCAGTCTTCCAAAATGTGGATTAAAAAATTGAGAATTTACCCCTATGATTTGTTTTAAAACAAAAAAAATAAAACAATCCTTTTTGTTTTATTCATTTTAATACAATAAATATATATTATTCAGAGATAATCAAGTGGTTCACAAGTTTATATAGACAGGTAAAATGCAGAGAATAGCCCAGACAGTCTTTTTAAGTGAAACAATAGTTGGAAGACTGTCCATGAGGTTTACTATAACCTATAGTTACTAACACATTATTAAATTTATAATAGAAAAATTTCAGTGTAAAGCTCCAAGAACAAGCCACAATTATAAACTCAGTTGATTGTTAGAAAATATGTAAACATATTATAATGGATGGAATTTGGTGCTTCCCAGATTATAGAGATGGCTCAGAGGTTAAGAGTACTGGCTGTTCTTCCAGAGGTCCTGAGTTCAATTCCCAACAACCACATGGTGGCTCATATCCATCTGTAAGATGATATGATGCCCTCTTCTGGCATGCAGATATATATTCAGCAGAGCATTCATACAGTCAGTTAAAAAAAGTTGGTGTTTCCCAACCAATGGAGCTGGAAAATTTTAATGACCATTAAAAGAAATGGATATATAGTTACAAACATTACACATTTTTAAAAAAATTATTCAAAGTGGATCCCAGTTCCAAAATAAAATGCAAAATTATAAAATTTATTAAGGTGACATTAAAGAATGCTTAAATAATTTTGAGATTGGAGCTACATTTTAGAGTGGCAAAAATATTTTTTTTTTAAATTTCATGAGTTATTTTAGATGGAATGCTTTATGAAAAAATACTGACAAAGAATAAAAAAATAAATATACCAAGGTCAAATTACCAAAAAGTACATACCAAGTAAAATACTTGGATATCAAATATTAAAAATGTATGCTTACTATCAATAATATTTAACAATATTCTACAGTAAAAACGTTAAAATACCAAAAGCTATATCTTAGCAAAATATACAAATGCAAATACTCATAGAAAGAAGTTCTTAAATGGTCATTCCTGGAGCCATATATACAACCAATATTTTATAGACTGAGAAGGTTATGTTTAGGTGTATTTAGATGTATAAACATATACATATATCCAGGAGTAACAATGAAATAGGAGGCTATGGATTCGAAGAAAACTAAGGAGGCACATATGGGACAGTTTGGCACGAGGAAAGGAAACTGAGAAATGTAATAAATATCATATAATCTCAAGAAATATGTAAAAGACGAAGGAGAGGAGAGGAAGAAGAAGAAGAAGAAAAAGAAGAAAGAAGAAGAAGAAGAAGAAGAAGAAGAAGAAGAAGAAGAGAGAAGAAGAGATGCTCAATATCTGAAGTCACCAAAGAATCGTTACAAAATCATGCCATTAATTATCTGCTAGGATAATCAGATTCAAAGCACAAATAATACCAAACAGTGGTGAGGAAATAAATTAAAGTACTTAAGAGAATATAAAATACAGCAGAGCCGGGTGGTGGTGATGCACACCTTTAATCCCAGCACTTGGGAGGCAGAGGCAGGCGGATTTCTGAGTTCGAGGCCAGCCTGGTCTACAGAGTGAGTTCCAGGACAGCCAGGGCTACACAGAGAAACCCTGTCTCAAAAAACAAAACAAAAAAATACAGCAGACATTTTGCAAAAAAATATTGGCAATTTCTTACAAAATTAAATAATTGTTTATATGATAATTAAAAGTATATATTCCTTGAGAAACATTCTAGACGAGATGACAGTTCACACACACACACACACACACACACACAGCACACACAAACGGTACACATAAGTTTTATAACTGCTATAATTGAAAAGCCTAGAAACCATGTAATGTTCTTACAAACAAGAGTTTTATGTCAAACAAGGAATCTCAGCTGGGGAATTTCACTCACTGGATTATTGTCGAGCCTGTGAGCCATTTGCTCAATTAATGGTTACTATGTGAGAGCTGATCCCTCTGTACCAGCACTGGGAATGTGTTTACACTACTATGGGTAGCAAAGGCAGCAGCACAATAAAAAGTCAAAACTACAGCTGACACAGGTCTTTAAAGAGACACCTAACCAGGTTCAATTGTTCTCTGATAGGGCTAAACTCACAAGCATTTGTCTCTTTTATAATGAGAAATAAATTAATGCAAAGACACCTCAGGTTCAGGTGTTCAGGTAGTTCTTATACAATGTTTTCAAGTTAGGTTCCCCAAATCAAACCCTTTAACAGGCTTATGAAAACTGGATATTAATACTGCTTATTATACTTACCTTCTGTGTCTTTGTAAACAGTCAAAGTCAGAAATCACTATATTCTACTATGTCCCAAAATACAATTACTGCAAAGAGCCACTCTACCTCTCCCGATACAGAGAAGGCTTAATTTTCAGTAAATGTTGGTTACCTAGTCACAAAGTCAGTCACCAACACTCAAATTTCTATTTTTGTCAGAAACATATTTCCTCCCCCTCAGTAACATTTTACCCAAATGGAACAATTAGAACCAAATAATACTTTCTTGATTATATACCTAAAACTTATCAACCCTTTTATTTCCCCATTGTCTCCTAGTCTCTGTTGTTTGTTCTAGTTTTCTGCTCCATCCAATTCTCTGTTTTCAACTGCATCTGCTGACACTGCACTGAACTGTGTAATATCACAATGAACTCAACACCACTGTTCTGCACTCAATACACAGACTCCCAACTAACTCCTCCTTTACCTGTGCTGCTCTTAAATACCTTGTTTTTTTATCTTAAAGATATTAATTACAGGTGCTAAAGACTTGTGGCATGTCTGTGTTCCAAACAGATCACACAGACCTAGGTCTTTGGATGTGATTTCTTGCCAGAGCAGCCAGGTTGTTGTATTAAAATTTCTCTACAAGGCCTGATACAACAACAAGCCCTTGAACAATTACAATTTACAGTTGAACAAATAGCAAAAGCCTCCTAAAGCCTTTTTGAGAATGCTCTCTCAACAGACAACCACGTTTCTCATTTAGTTATCTAATCTCATCACTCATTCCTTATACTCCCCCAGACTGGTTCTCTCTAGACAGGTGTACAGGAGTATAAAAGAAGACATCATTTTGAATTTTAGATACTGACATACCTTATAATCTGTCATTCTCCTTATCCTAGTTTCTATCACCCACTGAGTATAGCAATTATCTTTCTTTTGTTCTAATTATTTTATTGAACAAAATCTCCTCTTTCAGTGGTACTTATTTGATAGGATCAAATTTCAGGAAAAATGAAAATGATAAACAATAATGATATCCTGATACAGTCTGCTTCAAAATCACTTAGACACATTGTTCTAAAGTAATGGGCTTATTATGGTATGCTGTGATTGGTTTTGTTTCATCTCACTGTGTTTTATTTTGTCTTGTTTGGTTGTTATCACCCAGAAACATGTTCTTTTCTAATGACAGACAGAGAAAGAGTGGTTCCCTAGCAGAGGGTACAGGTTGGGGAGAGACTGGGAAGAGTAGAGCAAATGGAAACTATAATCAAGATATATTGCATGAGAAATTAATCTATTTTCTATGAATAAATTGATTCAAAGGAAAAAAGAAAAAGTAAATGTATATTTTAAGTCAAAATATTTTCAATATATTTTATTTGAGCAAAACAGTTAGAGAAAATTAGAAAGCTGTTCAAGTTAACTATTTAATATAATAACAAAAGGAAAAATACTTCCAAACAATGATTTGGAAAGAAATTCATTATTTTAATAAATTTAATTCTAATATTTTATTACTAAATATCTTATGTACTGTTTAAGGGAATGAAAATCAAAGGCATTTAGTATTATTTTTCTCATTCTGTCACATTTTATAACTTTACAGATATGAAATATTATAATACTAACTGACTTACTCTTCATCAAATAAAACTTAGAAATCAGACTTTTATACATATAAAGTTTGAACAAATATAGAACCTTCAGATAATTCTATTCTATACTTGTAGAAAGTTCAATAAAAGTCAGAATCTGTGAATAATAAATTGTAGGGAAAATTGTCTAGAGCATTAAAATGATAAATGTATAGATAAAAATTTAATATTTGAATTATAACTCTATAAATGACCACATTTTATTTTATTAATATTTCATAAGTTATATAAGTTTAAAATTCTAACCATTTATCTCCAGTAATGCCTGGGAATTCAAAATTGAAGAGAATATAATCCATTTATTAAGTTACCCTTTGAATGTAATGAAATGTACATTTTTATGAATAAGACATAAAATAATCTAAATTTCCACATAATCTGTAAAGTAAAAAACAAAAACAAAACAAAACAGGATATTATCCATGAGGAGGCAGAAATAAATATTGAAAATTCTAATAAATATACACTACTGTTTCTAGTTATAGAATATCTAAAATTCATATAATAATGGCAAAATAATTTAGGGTCAGTTAAAAAAATACAAACACCCATTGGACACAAAATGCTTAACAAATACCAGTAAATGAAGCATTACAAATACTGACAGATCATCTATACTTATTCGTTTGAATAAGCCTGATGTTTATGCTATTCTTTTTGTTTTCTTAGATATTCATTTACATTTCAAATGTTATCCCATTTCCTGTTTATCCCGCCCTTAAACTTCCTATCCCATCCCCCTCCATCTGCTTCTATGAGGGTGCTCCTCCTCCCACACTATCCACTCCTGCCTCTGCACCCTGGCAGTCCCCTACACTGGGACATCTAACCTTCACAGGACCAAGGGCCCCTCCTCCCATTGATACCTGACAAGGCCATCCTTTGCTGCATATGCAGCTGGAGCCATGGATCCCTTCATGTGTATTCTTTGGTTGGTGGTTTAATCCCTGGGAGCTCTAGGGGATCTGGTTGGTTGATATTCTATAAGATCAAAAGAGAGGGACTGTGGGACTGCGTAAGGGTATTCTGGTTCTTGGCTGGGCATGGGCCTAGAACCCCGAGACTCCAAGGGAGAAACGGCAGGAGTTCGGCCACGCCCCCAGAACTCAGAGTCCTAACAAGCAGTCCAATCTCCATAGACCTACATTGTTCAGTCACGAAGGCCATTACAGCCCCTCCCAAAGTGCACAGGGTGTAACTACAGGCCTCAGGCCCTAGGGATTTACATACTAATGAAGGTCAGAGGGCCGAGCCAATTAACCATTCCTCCCTCCCCAGACCCTTCCTACTTCTCCCTCCCTATTTAACTCAGGCCTGCCTGAGTTTTGGGGGGTACTTCCAGATCCATCCACCATCCGCCATGACAATAAAGCCTTATGGAACCAAGGACTTCCTCGTATCATTGGGGCCTGCGCGGCCCGCCGCCACCAAAGCCTCCAGCCCCTGGAACCTGGGACCTTCCTCCGGTATGTGAGACCCGCTGCCTGGAAGCCTCCAGGCAGCCTCCGCCTCACAGGCCCCGGGCCACTGCCTCGTAGGCCTGGGCCTGCTGCCTGGGCCTGGGCCTGGAGGCCTGCCTGCGCAAGCCCCGGGCCTGCTGCCACGTGGGCCCAGGACTCCGCCGCTGCGACCCGTTTCCACCACGCGGTCCCGGGCTGCTGCCACCTGGGCCCGGGGCCTGCTGCGGGCCGCTGCCGTGTGGGTCCGGGGCTGCCGCTGTGGCCCGCCACTTTTTTCCCACAAGGGACAGTTGAAATCTTTGTAAAATCAGCATGAAAAACACAGGAAGATTGCACTTGATATATTTGGATGAGTAGTCTGGATGACAGGACTTACATACAGTCTTACTTAGAATGGTAGTATGTCTTCCAGGATATTTTTTTGTTCTGGAAGTTAATTTTTGTTGGCATACTTAAGTTGCTTGCATTCTCAGTGTTTCCTTCTACTTTTCTGACTGTCTTCTCTGTGTGTGTGTGTGTGTGTGTGTGTGTGTGTGTGTGTGTGTGTGTGTGTGTGTTTCTGGATATCAGATTCATCAAAATTTGATAAGACAGACTTTGTAATTGCAATTTTGTTTTTTGTTCCCATCTTTCAATCTATGAGTTTCTACTTAATTGGGTGAGACTAAGGAGAAACATTCTGTTAGCCTTTTGGGTTATATGTCAGTCAATTGTAGAAAATGGTTAATCTTGTTTCATCTCTTTATGTAGTTCAATGAAAGATGACTCTTCTTTAAATTTCTTATCACAAACTTGAAACAAACTTAAATACCTGATCAATGTAGGGGGTGGTTCTGATGTTTTGATCGAGAATCAGCGTGTGAATTCTGAAAGTCCTGTTCTCCAATTGGTTCATGATCCACCAATTAAAGATGCCAGTGGCCAATGGTTGAGAGGAAGAAGGGGGATTGACAGGTTCCCATAGGAAACCTAGGCGACATGGGAGGTATTCACCATGCTTCAGAGGGAAAGTCACCAGCCATGTGAGATCTCATGTGGAGTGCCATTGGCCAGGTCCCCAGTCAGGAAAGTAGACACACAACTAAGCTGAGGGCAGATATAGGGTGTTGAGCAAGGGGTAAAGGAAAAGGCATGCTAGCCCACGAATGCTTAGAAAAGTTCTGCCATTGAACCATAAGGCAGGTTAAAATGTGTGTGTATGTGTTTTTCATCCGTGGATCCGAGGGAATCAGGGTGGTAGTTGGTAGCATGATCCACTCTGAGCTTAAATTGTAGTAGTAGAAACTATATGCTACAGACCAGAACTACAATATTAATTCACTAAACATGAAAGTGCACCTGAATTATAGCAGTTGATAGCAGTGATGACTTATTATTATCAATGATTTTAGAACCATTTAGGCATTACTCCTTTGTCATTAATACTCAAGATATGCATTTATCTTTCTGTAATCTGATGTAAACCATTCCTTATGAGGAGAGAAAAGCTATGACAAATGGACATATACATAAGGATTATAATTTTCTACTCAGGGATAACAAAATGCCTTGTAGTATAAGGTAACCTCTGAAAGTTTGATTTTCTATTAAATCGGGAGAAACACATTTTAATGTCATCATGTATGATAGGTTTAATTTGTAGGAAAAGACACAAATGTTATATATCTAATTAACTTCAATACATGTTCTGAAATTATAAGCATTGATGGTTTATTATTAACATAGATGATCAAAACAATTTTGTATATTGTGAGAATATTAGTAAGCATAAACGAAATACTTTAAAAATAACTGCTTAAATAAAACTTAGAAATAAGAAATTTGAATGCAAAACTTTCAGAAACCAATTTTAGGGTTTAATAATTATTGCTGCTTATGTTGAAAATATTATTTTTGTTTATCAAGAAGATGTAAATATGCAATATTTAATATATAAATGCATACATAATTCACTTTTATCTTTTGATTGATTCAACTATTTCTTCTTTATATACACTTTATTGAAAATCTCTTTCACAGTATTAGGAACTACCACAAAAGAAATTACAAGGATCTTAACAAATTCTTAGAGAAATTACTGTAGAATGCTAGACAATCTGTAAAAGAAGACAATATATTGCTTAGTTCTGACATAAAGCATCCATCATTAGTTATTTATAGCATAGTTAACTTCAACAGATTGATTTAAACTAGTAATTATTTTAGGTATCTTTCCCTAAATCTGGTAAACTGATAATATATTTAGCATCATTTATGTAAAGTACAAATGGGAAGATACAATAGAGATGTTTCTGTAATACCATGTATTTTTTATTTTATATCAGACCAATCTATATTCAATTTTTTGCCTATATAACCTTTCAAAGATATTATTTCTTCTATACACCTTTGAAAGTCATTTGGGAACTATGACTACACTGGAAGAGTAGAAATTATAATGAAAACCTTTCATCCAGGCTGTAGAGCATAAAGGCAACATTTCAAATGAAAGCTACAAATAGTATCCATTCTGTGTCTGTCAATACCCTGATTTCTTAGGCTGGAATGATGCTTAGGAAAAGAAATAAAGTACAATACTAGCAGGCAGCATCCTGCTGCTTTCAGTCAATGGAAGAGCTCCCCAGTGGATCTAAGATCACTGGAGTTCAAATTTAAATGTATCCAGGTCACAGTCTAAGTATCAGGGTCGCCCAGTCTTAACTCTGTTCTTGTGTAGGTGTGGAATCCCATGCTTCTGTTCCTCCTTACTGTAGCTTAATTCTACAGACCTACTGACCATGTAAAATCACTTTCTTCCTGGCTATTTAACTGCCAACATAAGATGTGACTTGTCTGTTTACTAAATTTAAAATTATTGCTCCTCTTTTGCTCCTGACTTTGATATTTATAGAATGCAGGGAGAACATAAAAAGGGAAATATAAGAGATCCTGTATGTGAATGTTAAATCTTTGAGGTATGATATGTTTAAATATGAGTCGGGGAGCAGTGAAAAAATTTAAGGTATTAGGAGAAGAGATAAGTTAAATATTAAAAATATGGCAGCTTGACTTAGCAATTTCATCTGAATTCCAATTCAACATTTTCCTCCCATTTCTCTAAACAAAGTTGTCTTCCTGAGACCTTCGTGAATGTTGTCAATTTGAGAATTGTCCCTGAGACTTCATCCAGCAAAATGAACATGCCACATTTGATTACCCTCAGTGGTCACTTTATACTTAATGTGAACTCATCTCTGTGTTTGAAGGGCAGGAATCCTTTTTCTAGTTTTACATCAGACAACACTGAAACACACATGCATGTTTAAAGTACCACCTTAATCTCCATGCTATGATTCTTAGACCAAAATTCACCAAATAACATGCATCAATCAAGAACTGTGAACGTAACTCACTTTCACTGTTATTCACCCTTTCATTCCTCATAGCAGCCTTCTTGGATAGGGCTAACTTTGCTTCCTGTATGGACACAGAAAACAGCCATTGAATTTATTCAACAAAGCAGGTATACTTCTTCCAGCCTCAGATATCCAGTTTGTTCTTAATACATTAGTAATAGTTTACTATACTCTCATACTCTCATTTAAATTTACGTTACTCAGAAATTTGTGCCTAACTTTTAATTGAAGTTTGTCTCCTTAATACATACAATTATATCTTGTTTCCTTTATGTTGTTTTAACAAAGTACTTAAATTATACACTTGGGTGTTAAATTATCTAATATCCAGAGATGGTGATTTAAAATTGCATATTATATGCATTACTGGAAGAACTCGATTTTATGTAATATTGCATGCTATTTCCGTGTTTTAAATTTTCTTAAAAATATCTAAAATTTGTCTTTGATGGAATAATTTTTCATTGTTACTGTTGTCATGACTAAAATGTTGATTTTATTATCCTATTTGCATTCTTTAATGTACTGTAATTATTGAAATCCATTAAAATAGTATTAGGAAATAGAGTTATTATTTGTTTGACAGCCATGTAGCTTAAAAATTGATTTCCTGTGCTTTCAGTATTTTCTGCATGTCCTACATGAGTTGTAATTTCCTTCATCCCTCAGGTGATGCCCAGTCTGTGACCCAAATTAAGAGGGAGACAAGTAGAAGTGACCCTCTTATCACCTTGTTCAACCCTCTCACCATCCATCCTCTTGACCAAAGATTTTCAGGCTTTGAAAATAGCAGAATGAAGAAGGGGAAATGAAGCCTTCTTTCTACCTAGGTAGCGTTTATCAGACTAGATCCAGCTGGAAATATACTAAAAATGCATCCCATTGTTTTTTTGCAAATTGGTAAAGAAGATGAAAGGAAGATATTAGCCTATTTAAAAAAAATCAAAAACAAAAATTAAAAAATCAAACATTTGTAAGTTACGCTCAGTACAGTTTTGTGTATCTGTACTAGCAGTATTGTAACAACTTCCAGGGAGAGAAGATAGATGAATTTTTTCATTTGCATCTAAATGTCCAGAAAATGTATCATGTGGCAGGAAAATGAATGCATTAACTAGAGAATGATCTTTCCTCTTTACTTTGAAGAATTAAGGATCAATCTAGGATCCTACAGACATTAGACAAGTGGTTCCTCAATGATTTATATCCCATTTTTCAATCTTCAATGTTTAGCATGTTGGGACTTTTTTTTTTTTTAAAGGACTCGGGTACAGCTCCTAGAGTGTAGGTCTAACACGACTGAGACCCTGAGGTCTATTCCAGCAATGTAAAAAAATGCTGATAAATAAAATATTTTATTTAGTTCCATCAGTTTAATAAGATCCTTTCAGCTAACAATGTTACTTAATATTTGTTAAAAATATCCAATAGAAGAAAATTCTGTTAGCTTTAAAAACAGAATAATTCAAATTTATAATTTTTAAAGTAAGGTTATTTTTTATTGTACATTAAAATTGCCACATTATACAGTCATTGTCCTTGTTTGCTTCATTTAATCAATGTTTACATAATTCTTTTGAATATATTGGGAAAGATTCTCATTGCAAATTCAATTTTATTAACATTCAAATTTATTAATAACATAAGTTAACATACATTAGTTTGTTAAATACCTTGTCATTTATTTTAAAACAAACCCTGAAAATCAAATGAATTGATTTCAAAGTAATTTTCCATTAGTATTTCAGTGCTATTCCATGTAAGATTATTACAAACAGTGGAAACTATCTTAGTATTTGCATGAATATTCCTATGTAAACATACTTATAATCTAATGAATAATAGATCACACAGTCTGTTTTTAACTTTACTATGCACACATGTTGCATCCAACTACTATGCATCATTTTCTTTTAGAAGAACAACTCAGCATTATCTTATATTTAAAGAGAGAGAAAATTTGCAGTTGAACTACCTTGTCACATTTGAATTTTTAATTAATTTTTGATGTAATATTTTAAGCATATTTTCCTTCCCCCAACTCTTACCTGATTATCCCCTCTTCCTACTCATTGCATTTTTTGTTCTTACTCTCCCTTTTTCAAAGAATAAGCAAAACAAACAAAATAAAACCAAAAATCAACAAAAACCTAAAACTAAAACAAAACTAAACAAGTTCAAGAACAACAAAAGACCAATAAGACCAAAAATAGTCCAAACAAGAAAGAAACAAAAGTATACTCAAAGAAAACCTGGGACTCATTTTGCCTTGGCCAACTACTTTTGGGCATAGAGTGTTCACAGAATTGTCTTAAATGTGATTCATAATCTGATGTGATATGTGTGATGACACTTCCCGGAAGAGATTGATTTTCTCTCTGCCATAGGGGGAAAATTGCAATGTCTTGGTTAGAAGTGGGTCCCCATGCCTGCTTCTCCCTCAGTGTAGGATCTCATCTGACTTGAGTCTGTGCAGGTTTGGTATCTGATGATACAGGCAAGTGACTTGTTATATTCATCAGTCCTATTACTTCTGAAAAACACTGTTTCTTTAGAGTCATTCATTAATTCTGGCTATTACAATCATGGTACTTCCTCTTACCCATGATGCTTCAGGAAGAGGGTTTGATGAACACATCTAATTTATCACTCAGTGGTCCAAAGTTTCTGATTCTTTGTATATCCTCCAGTTCGTCTTTGTGTTATTTCCACATCTGTTGTAAGAAGTACCTTTCTAATGGGGGTTGAAATGAAGCATGGGTTTATTACTATAGTAGAATGCCACTGTGAACCATTTTATTGCTATGTTAATTCAGATAATATTAGTAGTATTTTCTCCAATCCCATGTTTTTTAGCTACTTTTTCAGTGTCAGGCATGAGTTCCATCTCCTGGAAGGATGTCAAATCCCTTCAAAAAATGAGTAATTTCTCCTATACTGTGACATTAGAACTTTATATGAGGCTACTGTGACCTTTATAACAATTACAGAGAAATTAATGGTCAATGGTACATACCCTATTGCTTAAGGGAGAGCCATTAGGCATATGAGAATGTTACTAGCATCAATTATATGTAGATCATGGATACTACCTTATAATGCATAGGAGAGTCAGCCATTACAGTATTTGTTCAATGGAGTAACTTGATTTCTTATCATTTTCTCTTTATTTATTATGAAAGGATTAAACCCAAGATTTAAACCAATAAAAATAAAACTTATCTATGATTTATATGTGATATTCCAAAACAAGATAAATAAAATAAATTTTTAAATCCATCTATTACAAAGATCTTCGAAACAATGGCATTATGCTATAAAATGTAAGCAAGAAATCCAAGGTAAGAAAAAGATTGGTGTGTTTTAATGGGTCTTAGAGAATAAAATGAAATTTATGGGCTAAAGCATTTCAGATTGTGGAATCCTAGGTAGAGGAAACTCAGATAGCCAGCTTCCCTGACTCAGCCAAAATAATAATATGTGTTTCCTGGATCCTCCATCACCACTGCTGGATATTGATGGCTGGGACAGTGTTGTATTCATCAGCCCTAAGTATTACAGCATTTACTCCCTCATTCTAATCATCAAGACGAAAATTCAGTAAGCCCAACAGGAGAATGACAAATCACTGTGTCTTGTTTTAACACAAGCGATTTTGTATTCCTGGAATGCTATTAAGTCAGTTAATGCTGCTTAGAAGCATCACACAGAAACATTCTGGTTCATTGGTTTCTTGTTATTATGCTTTCAGAAATAAAAAATATCACTTATACTAGAATACGTGTAGCACACATGTTGAATATGAATTCTGAAATGGAAAATATGGTTAATGATAGACAAAAGATGGAGTTAAATAGAAGTAAAAAGTTGAAAATTGGAAGATGAATTTGTGATGATAGTGTACTTACCAGTTCATAGAAAGTAAGAAAGGAACTCTGAGCTGCTCTCCAAAGATATATTATAAAATGGAGTAGTGGAAAGAATTAATTGGGAACTTTCTATGCCATTTCTTAAACACAATTCAAGGAAAGAAATTAAACTTTAGCATTTTGCATTTTTTCTTAAAATGAAAACAATACATTCTGCAAATGGGATAGTTTATGTACATATTGTTTTCCACAGAGAGTTACATGGTCTCATTCATCACAAGCAGCAAGAACAGTAACAGATGCTATGCATTTGGACTTTGAAAATAATGAATTGGAAATAAAGTTTAATAATGCTTGTTTTAAAAAGTGTTTACTAAATAGTAAATTCCACTCCATTTTCCTCCCTTTTCAACTTCTTTTGATTCCAATAGTTGCTTAATTTTCAACCCATTAAAGATTCATAGAAAAATCATCCTCCTGCTTCTGCCTCCTTGGCTCAGTCTTGTTTATAAAATAAAAAAGAGAGAGATGTGGAGAGCTTTTGGGGCTTCTTGGCAGGAATCTGACAGTGGCCAAGGACAAAGAAATGGGCTTCCAGCAGGAATCTGACATTAGGCTAGAACGAAGAAGCAATTTCAGGCAGGAATCTAAATCTTAGGCTAGAACAAAGAAGTAGGCTGTAGGGATGGAAATGACTTTGGGCTAGGACAGGAAAGTAGGCTCAGATATTTTAGTCATCCTGATAAGCCCTTAGAAACAGTGATCACAGGAGTGATCATGGGACTTTTTTATTGTCTTGCTTGTTCTTTGACTACTTGTGTTTATTGTCTTGCTTGTTCTTTGACTATTTGCGTCTACTGTATTGCTAGTTCCCCAACCTAGAACTGACCTTAATACTTGCATGTAATTAAAATGGTATAAAAGCAAATTAGGAAAAACAAAGAGTGTATAATCCAACGAAAGGTATATGGTATATTTTTTGTATATGAATACATTTAATGAATATGTAATACAGGTCATAATTCTCTTAAAAATGATGTTAAGTAAATAAATAAAAAACATATACAAAAATAATCCTCAAAAATGTATATAGTGGTTGTTCAGCATACAAACTAAAATAAAAACCAATTATATGGACATATCTGAATGAAGACAAATGGCTTGTCATTGATGATAGGAATTATTACATTTAACAAATTATAATGTAATCACAAAGTCATATGTGATTCTCAATCTATTTTCATCAAAATGTTTTTATTTAGAATTTTTCATTGAACAATTAGATTAAATCACATGTAGTTATTTTCATATTTTTGAGGATTTCATTAAAATTGCAGTGTGTACATCATTTCTACCTCTCCATCACTCACCACTCACTTCTCCCATTTCCTTCTCCCTATCAATTTTATAACATCTTATTCTTCCATTAGTATTATTATATGTATATATGAATACAACCTGCTGGATCAATTTGGTTTTGCTTGTAGACATGGATAGGGCTATCTATTTGAGAGATAATCCATCAGGGGATGCTTCTCTTTGATGGGGATGACTGACTGAATTATTCTCTTTTTCTGAGCAGCCATAAATAGCCTGTAGCTATTCGTTTAGTAATGGTACATTCTGAACTTTCCCCATTCACATTTGGATGTTAGCTGGTGTTGTTACTGTGTAGATCCTCTTTAGATAACCATATTATTAATGTACTGATATTTCATGGGTACAACTCCTGTCATTTATAGAAGACATTAGTTCACAAAAGACATCTTGGTCTTCTGGAACTTCAAAATTTCCTGACACTCTTAAGCATGTTTCTAATGAGCCTAATCTATAGAGATACATTTTAGACATATCACCTGGAAGTGGGGACTCCACAGTCAGTTGAGTATATGTCTCTTTGTTTTGACCAGTTGTATATTTCTGTGATGGGGTCAATCTGCTACAGAAAGAAAATTTTATAGTGATAGTGAGAGCTGTACTATGTATCTACAATGTGTCTGCTACTGAGCTCTCTGGAATGCGTACACCTGAATTTAGTAGGGTAGTTTTGAACTCATGTACTAACTTTAGATACTGATATATGTCCCACAGAAACAGCTGAGTGCACAGCACCCAGAGCTGTGAACGAATCCATTCCCCTTAAAAGATGTGAATAACAGCTTGTTACAAATTCCCTTTCACATCTCATGAAATTCAAAGAACCACAAAATGCAGTCCCTGCCAATCTCGATTACAATTAATGGATCTGTATGAACCCTACACCGAACAATACACTGGAAGCAAAAGCAATGTAATATGTTCAAGGAATGCCACAGGACACATCACCAGCAGAATTACAAGTAGTGATTCCAGATGATGTAAAAGTTAATGACAACAAAACATACAAATTGTTATGCTTACTGCATAAACCTATATTAAGCAATGCAGTGATCATGAACTAATATGATGATCAGGTAACTCCAAGACAACACCATGCTCCCCAGCAATATATTCCAAGACTAGGAAAGGAAAGTGACAGGCAGCATAGTAATCCCTTCAAGAGCAAGGCTTTGGGTGGGTGGGAGGGAGAGCATCCTTATAGAAGCAGGGGGAGGGGGATGGGAGAGGGGGTTCTGGAGGAGAAACAAGGAAAAGGGATAACATTTGAAATGTAAATACATAAAATATCCAATTTTTAAAAAAGAAAGCTAAGTAAGGTAAAGCACAATACAGAAGAAGAACATTTTGATTTAGTTATGAAGACATTCATGCTTTAAATGTAAAATTGAAGTAGATAAATTTTGTACAAGCCACCAACAGAAACCATGGTGCTAAAGACCATATCAAATGAAATGAAACACAGCTGAGAACACCCAAAGCATGATTAACCAGAGAGAAGAAACTATTCTAAAATGAAAGATAAAACATGAAATAGGAGAAAAAGAAAGGAAACTCTTGAAAGAAGGAATTTTTTAAAGACTAAGGGACAGTAAAAAGCCATGAAACATTGTATTGTTTTTGTTCTGGAAGAATAAATGAGAGGGAAATGTATGAAAAAATCTATTTTATGAAGCCCATAGAAACCTCAGCTCTTAGGATATATCGACAACAACTCAGGACCGGAAACACTTGATACTCTTATAGTTGTATTGTATATAACCAACTAAACACTCAAACTAAAGGATAAATTCTGAAAACTGCAAGCAAACAAAAGCAATTTACTTATAATGCAATGTATAATAAATCTTTGCAAGTTAGATGAGATCATAGAAGTAACAGAAAATATTAAAATAAAAACAAACCCTCAAAAGAAATAGTAAAGCATAAACTGCTAGCTAAAAGCATGAATCCAGCACTCTTTCATAAATGAAGATGTAAATTTCATGAATCCAGCAATCTTTTGTAAACGAAGATGTGACTTTCATGAATCCAGCAATCTTTCATAAATGAAGAAGATGTGACTTTCAGACACAGACAAAAGAAGAGCTTTCATCACCTTCTTACTGTTCATATTGTAAGTAATAGTGGATATACTACACTGGAAAAATGATCATAACCACCATTATAAAATATGTCACAGCACACACAATAGAAGACTTTCTCCTGGAAAGTCATCCAGGTTAAAATGGGTTTAGAGTATGAGGTTTTAACCAAAAGATTAATAACCATGCTCAGAGCTTTCTAATAATTTCCAGGCAAAAGAGTAGCTCCAAGAAGCCCACAGCACTAGTAGGAATCATCATACAACCCATTGGGCCAAGCACATAAACGGTGGCAAATGAGTACTATAGTCAAGAAGGCTAGTCCTACAAGACCATATATAGGGTTTTAATATCTGCAGGCTCTTCTTTCCTATGTAGACCGGTTTTATACAAATGAAGAACAAACACGAGCTTAGGGCTTTACAACCATCTGATTCATGTGTACATCTTACAGAAACAGGATGTTTGCTCAGGTGCAGTGTGATAGACACTTTCATCCAGGACCACTTTAGCATAGTGGCCCTAAAGAGTTCAGCATCCATGTCATCACCTAAAGGAAGGAAATCAAGTTTATATCACATGACAGCTACTGCTTAGGGACACAGTCTTTAAGTAATTAAATGAGCATAGGGAAAATGCCTAGTTGAAAATAGAATAAATTGAATTAGATTCCCAAACTTTTCTCCTATATTTATTTGGCATGCATGTTTGCCTGTGCCCTGGATACTGAACCTAAATGGTCAGGCTTAGAAGTATGTTCTTTTACCTTAATGTGGTAGCATGGCATAATCTCTCTCTCTCTCTCTCTCTCTCTCTCTCTCTCTCTCTCTCTCTCTCTCTCATTCTCACTATGTAGCCCAGTCTGATCCCAACTTACTCTTCTCCTGTCCTACTCCCAAGGAATAGGATTACAGGTGTGTAGAGGTATCCTGGTGTGCTCTTTGTTGTTGTGATAAACATTCTGACCAAAACCAACTTGAAACATAAGAGATTTATTTTCTTACATTTTGCTAAAACCCTCTATCATCAGGGAAACCCAAAACAAGAACTTAAATCAGGGATCTGTCTGCTGAAACTACAGCAGAAGCCACAAAGAAATCCTGCTTACTGCCTTGTTCTCAATGGGTTGCTCAAAAGTCTCCAATACAATGTAGACCATTGACCATGCATATGGCAGCACTAACAGTGGACTTGTTTTTCTCACATTCACTGATCAAAGAATAGCCCAAAGACTTGCCTGCAGGACAATTTGAAGAAAGTATTTCATCAACTGAGATTTCCATTTCACAAATGAACCTGGCTTTTGTTAAACTGACCAAAAACTATAGCTCAAGGTGTATAAAAACTGTGCAAGACTCAGTATTAAGAAAAGACCCTAAAATAGAAAAGGAAAGATTTTTAAATCTTGCACGTGTGGCACACACATACACACACACATTAATATGTACCAGTACTATGTTTGTCAAAATTAAAATATTAAAATATTTTATAAATAAAATTTTAGGAATATACAAAAGGAAATGAACAAAACCGATTTTTTTAAAAAAAGGATATGAATCTTGCCCTTATCCAGTAGCTGTGTGCATGTCCTTTCTGGGCCCAGGGTTTACAAGAAGAAGAGATGAAATCATCACTTAGCTGAGAGGGCATGAGTGGGTAATGGTGAACACCATCTCTAGTGCTATTGACATTCCACTCACCATCAGTGTGATGGCAGCATGTAAGTGTTTCGAGTAGGTCAGCAGCCCTGAGTTATCGTTATTTGAGGGAAGTTGGACTGAGCCTTGAAGAGAAGAGCATGAAAGAGCCAGCTGTAGAAATAAAGAGGAGTAAACCTTAGAAAAGTATTATCATGAGTCAAGGCTCTTAGGTGACATAGAACACACACCTGAATAGAAAAGAAATTAAGAGTATGGAAGGTGTCACACACATATAGCTTTACCCAAGAGACATTTGGTGTAAAAAGTTGCATTTTAGATTTACCACCATGTAGCATAGCAAGAGTTGAAACCTAACTATGAAAAACTAATCTAACTGTGGAGGTAGGAGGATCAGGAAATCATTGACTACATAGTGAGTTGGAGAGCAGTCTGAACTATATATAACAGCCTGTGTCAAAAAATAAATAAATAAAATAGTTAAAAATCCGAAGAGCCATAAAACTGCATGCCAGAAAAGTAACCAGGAGAGATGCAACTGAGCTTTAATAGAACAGATATGGACATAATAGGAGCTCTACAAGGAAAACCAGGGCTGTTCACAGAGGGGAGAAATACAGTAAGCAAACTAAAAACCCACCAACCTAAGGACAGGCTGTCAAATTCAAGCCAGGAGCCAGCAGAAACGACTAAACACATGCATTCAATACACAAAAGCCTTTGAAACACCAGAAATAAACATAGAAATCTTGCTTCTGTATATCATCTCAAAATAATCTTATGCACAAAAAGAATTACATTAACCCTGGAATTCTCAACCTCAGCAGCAAGAAAGCAGGTTCTGTAGAACTTTAACTTCACTGTATCTCAATCATTCGAGTTTCCTCAGTTGAGAGTTCTTTGTTCAACTCTCTACCCCATTTTTTAATAGGGTTATTTGATGGTCTGGAATCTAGTTTCTTCAGTTCTTTGTATACCTTGGATATTAGCCCTCTATCAGATGTAAGGTTGGTGAAGATCTTTTCCCAGTCTGTTGGTTCCCGCTTTTTCCTGTTGACCGTATCCTTTGCTTTACAGAAGCTTTGCAGTTTTATGAGATCCCATTTGTCAATTCTTGATCTTAGAGCATACGCCATTGGTGTTCTGTTCAGGAACTTTTCCCCTGTGCCCATATGATCCTGAATCACCAACCGTGGAGCATACCTAGTCTACACAGATCTACCTCCATGGGCTGGACCTAGGCCTCCCTGCACATATGTTGTAAATGTGCAGCTTGGTTTTCATGTAGGTCTCAAACATCTGGAGTGGGGGCTATCCCAAAACATGCAGCCTGTATATGGAGTATGGTCTTCTAAAAAAAAAAAAAAACAGTTATTCAGTTATTCATGGAATATTATTTTTTTATATCTCTTGTATTCAGTTTGTAACTACTTCATTGAGAATTTTTGTATGTATACTTGTGAGGGATACTGGGCTATAATTTATATATTTTTGTTGAGTTTACACTTGATTTCACTATTTCAATATTATTTGCTTTGTGAAGGAAAAAAAAAAAAAACTTCACTGTATTTCTTCCTGTTGAAGTAAAAGATGTTTGCATGTGTGTAAAATTAAAGAGAAGTGGCACACAGGAGTTACCTGGAAAAAATACTTGAAAAATATTTCTTGAAAAAAAATAACAAATGCAAGAAACTTGAATTTTCTTAAACATCTTATGAAAGTATTAAAATATTAATATTTTATAATGCTTTAGTTGTTTAAATAAAAATGAGAAAATGATATCAGTAGAATACATGAATAAAGAGTATGGTATATATAACAGAAGAATGATTTTCTGATAATTACTTATTTAAATAAAATTCTTTATATATTTTTTGTTTTTAAATAAAACTTATTATAAAAATTTCAAATGGTTAAAAACATCATACACCAAATACAACCAGATCCAAATTCTATACAACTTAATGAACTGATGTAAAATTAAAATTGCATTTCAGAACTGAGTATTTTTTTAAACTGAGTATTTTTTTAATTCGATATTTTATTTATTTACATTTCAGATGTTATTCTCTATCTCCATTCCCCCCATCCCATTAATCCCCTATCCCATCCCTCCTCCTCTTTTGCTTTTATATCGTTTAAATTACATGTAAGTATTAAGATTAAGGTCAGTTCTAGGTTGAGGAACTAGCAATACAATAGATGCAAATAGTCAAGAACAAGCAAGACAATACACCCAGATAGTCAAAGAACACACAGGACAGTAAACAGAACCCCGTGATCACTCCTGTGATCACTAAAATGTGATGTTTGGTTTTCCAACAATTCAATATGAATTGAAAGCATTTTCTCTTAGATACACACATACACACATGCTTACTCACATTGTAATATCATCATCATTTAAATATTTACTCAATTGTTAATACAAACCATATCTTTTACAATACTATCCTAATTTTATTATTTTATTTTATTTATGATTCTCTGATGGAAGTTTATTGATATTCTGCTCTAAGAGTACAGCAATATGTCATTGGGAGTAGTTTCCTTGCTATGCTTCTTTATTTTTCTTTTCTTTAACATGATATTTTCATTGATTCTTTGGAAATTTCACATCATGCACCCTATCCACATTCATTTCTCAATCTTTCCATGTCACTTCCCCAACTTTATCACTTCCCCCATGCAAAATTAATAAAAATAAAAAAACAATTTTTGTTTTGATTAATAAGTTCAAATTCAGTTATCTATATACTCACTGGAGCATGGTCAAAATCTCAGTGTCTTGTTCCTTAAATAGAATTGAATCATGCCCCTCTGTCTGAGAGCCAGAAGCCATAAATTATGGAGAGCTAATTTCAGCATCTTAGTCACACATTTTAAAGGTGCTCTTAGACGGATTCTTGTTTAGGCTGCCCTATTTTTTTTTTTTTTTTTTTTTTTTTTTGTGAATGTGAGTGTGGGTTAGTGTTAAGGGTTTTCACAGAAACCATCCATGTCCCTCTCTCAAATATGCACTCACCAATATCATTGCAAAAGCAGCTTTCCCACTCTTTACTATCAGTGGGACCTCTACATGGTTTCTGGTGACATCACAAACCACAAACATAAAGATGATCTCTGGTGTCAGCACAGGTTACTCAGATCAGCATGGGCCTCAGTGACAGCAAAGTTCATGAACATCAATATAGCTTCATTAGACAGCCCAGACCAACACATCGCATAGGCTAAGCTTTTACAAGGATCATGGACATATGTACAGACCATAACTTCAGTAGTACTGTAGACCAGACATGGCCCTTGGCAGGCAGTAGCAAGGACATAGATATCACCATGGCTTCAAGTAGCAAAACAGGTCATTCAGATCAGTATGGCCCCGGGGGTAGTATGGCCCATTGAGATCATCATGGTATCAGGGGTCAGCATAGAGCATGGGCAACATGTGGTAACATGGACCACAGACATCAACATTGACTCTAGCTGCAGTAGGATATCTGCCCAAGACATGACCCTCAGCCTCTAACCACTCTACCTAATAAAACTTTTAAATGATGAATTTAACACAGGAATCAGGGAAATCAGTGAAAACTTTGTTGAAATAAATAAAAATAAATGTCAAAGTATTCTTGGAGATAGTTTTCTTAAGGGTTTAACTTCTGGTTAGTTGACACTCTATGGTTTGAGACTGTATCCAAGAATATGTGGGCAATACACATTATACTTTATTGGCTTTTAAAATGTCAAAAGTTGTATAGGTGGAAAGACAGGTTTAATATGGGTAAGTAAGGAAATGGAGAAGGATTTGGGAGAAGTTGGAGAAGCACTACATAACATCAAATTACATTGTATATAATTACAAAAGTTAATGAATATGTCATTTTAAATGTAGGGATTAAGAAATGCCAATAGCATTAAGAATACAAAATACCTCAAAGTTGTATGGAAAGTAATGATGATGAGAAATATGCACTAAAATTATATATTAAATACAAAGTATTGTTAGAAAACATAATTTGCCTAGAAATTAGACAACTTGTGTAGGAGGAGCTAAGGTGGGAGGAGGAAGGAGAGGAAGAGGAAAAGGAGGAATGAGGCAAGGGAGAGAAAGAGAGATGTAGGAGGATGAAGAGCCAAGCAGATATGGAGGATGGTTCTGGGTAACAACTTATATTTAGGTTAGCAAATTGGGAAACACCTCTAATTGTATGGGCTTGTTATTGAGCATTACTAAACATGTAAAGCCTTTGATTAATATTTAAGCATTAGAATCTCATTTCCTACCAGGCCTGAGTGGATGGAGGGATGGTCTGGGCACAGCCCAGCCTTTCGGAGACAGCATGGAAGATTGGCAGATCCATCTCCCACGCTGATGTCTTGTGCCTGGCAGGGCCGGTGTCTCAGGCCACCTGAGCCATGACACCAGCGAGAACACACCTCCACTGCTCGCTTGTGGCCATAGGCCAAGGCTAGTCAGGAACATGGTGGCTGATTAAGAAAAGCCAGATTGAATGCCACTGTTTTAAATATCTCCCACAACAACTTGAGTTGCATTTGAATCAGAAAGTCAGTATGAATAATTTTGTGAAAACCTGAAAAATAGGGAAATAAGTTGGATGATGTGGATAATTTCTTTTTAAAACATCAACACTAAATATAGCCAAACCTGTGTGAATTAGTACTATTTCCTAAGGAGTATATGATATTTAATGTCCTACTTTGTAGTCAGGCTGAAGTAACATGGGCTGTAATTAGCAGAAAACATGGAGGGGAACAAGATAGCTAAGTATAGGATGCTAGTGTTCGTCCAGGAAGGAAACTGTTGATAAGAGAAATGTGTCATGAAAAATAAATTTGTGTATAGTAAAGAATCTCACAATAAATAAATAGTTTTAAACAGAGTATTGACGCACATTTTTGAAAGCACAAATCATTTTTCAGTAGTTAAATTGATGTCAGCTGTAAGGCTCCATGGTTCACTGAAGAATGATACCCCAGATTCAAGTAGCATGCAAAAGCAAAGAGTGTTTATTCTGCAGAAGTCCAGCAGGCTGGGTGGGTTCTACCATTTTCCCAGATGGAGGAGCACAATTGCGCTCACAGGCCCAATGAAAAGTACATTAGGGGAATTCTGGGGAGGGGTAGGTGATCTCTTTCTTGATCTGTTGACTCTATCTCTAGGGACATATCATAACCACTGCAGGAAATTCTTGCTGGGGAAGTCTGGAAACTGTCAGTGAGGAGTCAGGAAATTTGCTAAACTTTGCCTCAGGCCAGGTTGTGGGGCAGCTTCTGATGGCAGGGCAGTTTCTGACTGGCTCCCTCAGGCTGGTTTTTTTTTTTTTTTTTTTCAGTAGCTGACTTGCCTGGACTTACCCAATTCTTGGAAACAGAGATTTAGGCCAGGTCTCCTGAACTGCCAATTTGAAACCTGTCATGGAATTAGCCTGGCCTGTCTCAAACAATTAACATTTTGATTACCAAAGCAGATCCATCATTATATCAGAGTTTTTGAAGTGCTCAGATAGAAAGAGGAAATCTTCAAAATCATAGAAACTCAATTGAAGAATATCTTAGGAAGAACTGTGGCAGCCACCTCTATGTAAACATGGGGGGGACACGCAGGGGGGATGCAAAAGCAAAAGCATCTCCCAAAAAAGGACCTAACTGAAGACTGCCTGAGAGACCAAGGATTGCTGGTGCAGACAATTCCAGCCAACTGGGAATTGCTGTTAGAAGACATGCTGTCTTGGGACCAATGGGGCACATGTGAAGGGTATTAAAGGAGCTTGCAGCAGGGCTCAGATAAACTTGCTGCAGTGTTTCTTACCTGTTCCTGGCGTCTCTGTCATTGACTCTGCATCACTTCACCTCCAATCCACAAGGGCAAGGAGGACTGGGCAGCAAATAGTACAGGGCACAGACAACAGTATATGTCATTGACATGATTCTATTTATATCATTTGTACTTTCATGATATATTTGATATATTGGCATGATAGTCTTTTTGCTGAAACTGCTCAGACATTCTATACTCACTGGCTATGTTCCTCACAATTCTCATTAGGAAAGTAAGAATATATTCAAATACAAACAAAGGAAAAATGGGCTTTATCACAGTGAATTCCTAGATGTGCTTTAAAACCTTATATTCAATGTATATTTTATAGACCCATAGCACTAGTGTCATGTATGGGTCTCAGGATTTACTCCACACTTGAATCAGAGTCTGCAGTGTGATAGCCTCATCACATTCTCTAAACAATACTGGTGTAGGACCATATGACTGCACATTCCTAAAAGGACAATATGTTCTAACAAAACTTGTTATAGCTTGGTGACTCATCTGTTTGCTCACTTATGCAATCCAATGTTAAACATCTTTTAACCTAAGCTAACCTTCTTTCCACAAACTTTTGTTGCATATTGCTGATGTGAGGGTAATTTGATTCTTTTAATTGACTAAATTCTTTCTGAATTTTAATCCTGACATAAAGATAATGAAGTTCTGAGTTGAGGAAACCAAAAGCTCAAGAGGGAAATTATTCACTTCTACTTTGAGATAGTGTATGAGAATACCATGCAGACAAGTTCTCATATAACTAGCAAGCAGTTGCAAGAGAAGTTTTGGTTCCTACAAAGGTATTACTGAAATCCTAAATAATGCTATGTGTCTATAAGTGGCTAGTAAACCAAAACATGAGATGTCATTGTAAGGCTAAAGAAATCACTACGTGTCTTTCCATTCTTGGATCCTCATAAAATATGAAACCAAAATGCATAAACAACATTTATGTCATGCAGTCTTTAAAACTGTATATTTTCTAGATGAATTGACATCTATTTGGATAATATAAAGTATATATTATATAAGACATAAAATGGAATGAATGTAATAAGTGAAAGAAAATTCCCCTAGATATTTTATATAATATCATTTTATAATATTAAACTTTACACTGAAAATCAAGCAAATATTTAATAAGGTTTATGAAGTTTTGTATGCTCTTATAGAGAAAATAATGACCTCAGTCAATTATATTCTACTTGTTCTATTTTTAGTTTTCTGTTTACATGTCCTACTAATATTTACGCATTAGTGGTACTTATAGAATAGCAATTAGTTGCTAGTAAGTTTCCATGAAATTACTGTGAATTCACTGAGTCTGTCTTGTCACATGAGAGTTGCATGTCCCAAATATGTCTGTTTTTGTTAGACTCCTTAAAAATTGGGATAATTCTGTATGATGAATTTTATGCAATTGAAGGATTAATGATGGGCTTTGAGAAGGAGCTGCTTTGATTAAGTTCTTACACAGCAAGATTCACTCTAGGTCCTGTTCTTTCACAGAAGTAGATTTAATGACAGCAGATGTACACATTTCTTGGGTATAGAGAAACAAAACTTCCTACATGAAACTGATGAAATCCAAGTTGCCAGGTGTTTTTGCATGGTGCCACTGAATCATCAGGCATGGTTACAGGTGACAACAGGATTTACAACCACACTGACATTTGATTTAGGTTGAGAAAATTTTATTTTTTATTTAAACCATATGTCCATAGAAGAGAAAAGTATAGTTTAAAACTGCAACAGCAGTGCACTCTAAAAGACAAAGAATATATTAAATATCCCTTACCAAGACAGATGTAAGCTCTGTGTATGAAGCTGTGTTTTAAAGAAAAAGATAGAATGATTTTTACTCTAGGCAGTCCTTACTGACTAGCTATTTGATTGAAATATGTAATGTATAAAGTTATGCTATAGCAGCACAGTATACTAAAAGTATTTCCTTCTTAGTATTGTATAATTTCCCTTGAAATTAAAAGCAGAGCTGTAATATTGATGAACTATATTAAAATCCAATTTATGCCTAAACTCTCCTATAACCAAACACAGGAGATCATATATCATGCATAGATTTTGAGTCTCAGTTTATACAGTTATAGAATGTATATAAATATCATGTACCAGAGTGGCTGCAGAGATTGCTCAATGGTTAAGAGCACTTGCTACTCTTATGGGGATTCCAGGTTCAGTTCCTCAAACCTACTTCATGGCTCACAACATCAACAAATCCGTTTCCAGCAGATCCAATGACTTCTGCTTGCCTCTGAGAGAGCCAGACTTGCATGTGGTACACATAAATAATTGCAAGTAAACACTCAAGTACATTAAATAACCATGAATCAATCTTATAAACAAGATGAAGTCTTTGACTCTCTTGAGATAATGAAGATTAAAATATAAATAAAACTTAAAGTATGTGCCAGGGAAAGGGGATACCTGGGGGATGGGAGCAGTATGGTGGTGAGTATCCTCTCAGAGGCAAAGGGAAGGGTAGGGATGGGGCAAGAAATCTGGAGAAGGGCATAAGGAGAGGTGACAACTTTGGAATGTAAATAAATAAAATAATTAATTTAAAAATGATAAAAGAAAACTTAAGTTACTTTTATAAAGTTTAAATCATTGTATAAATGCAAACTACTCTACTATTGTTACAGTATTCAAAATTAGATAAAATAAAATGAGTTCTCTACATCAAGATGGAATCTAGCACTGTAAGACTCTGACAAGCCTTAGCTTACCAGGGACCCCTGAGTGAACAATGTGGAGCCAGGGATCAATGCAAAAGCAAGAGGAATTTTATTGTTCCAGCATGCTGGGGTCATCCTGCATCCAAAAGGAGAGGTGATGACCCCTGGGCAGCTTGTTCAGTGGACCTTTGTACTGTTTCCAGGGGTAGCATAGAGAAACAGCAGCTAGGCACAATATGATTGGCAGAATAGTTTGACTTTTAAACCGATTGTTCTTTAGGGAATGAGATGGCAGGGACATCCCTTGTCCGCAGGTGGCCAATGGTCCATCCTGTGGAATTTGTCTATGTGCTCTGGGCCTCCCCAACACACAGGTCAGCCCTCACCTCCTGTGGTCTGAGGAATATTAATTAACTTCTCTCTTCCAGAGGGACAAGTGTTCTAAAGTTCTTGAGTTGACTTCTTCAGCACTACTATCGTAAAGCAGTCAAATATATTCAAATATTCTGGAAAATAACATTTTGATTAGATGCTAAGTGTCCTACTTAGGGTAACTATTGTTGTTATGAGACATTACTACACTAAACAACTTAGAATAAAGGGTTTACTTGGCTTACACATCTACATTGTTGTTTATCATTTGAAGAGAGTGAGGACAGTAACTCAAACAGGGTAGGAACCTACTAAGGTTCTCTACAAAATATAAGAATATTTTTGAAACATGAGTTAAAACAAGAAAAACCCAGATAACAAGCAGAAAAACATAAAATAGAAGCCAGTAGATACTGATTGAGTCAGGTATTTTACCTGGGGTAAATGGCTGGGTTTATGATCTGCAAGAGATGAGCTATCCAGAGAATTTTCTAGAGTATCAAAAGAGAAGTGTTTGTAGAACTATTTCGAGCACAAAAGTAGAGTTCTTTTTAGATCTCCAGAGAAGGCAGAACAGAGAGGGAACAACCTGCTGTCTCAAGCAGAACATAGACTGCCAGCTTGGAGCCATGATTTGACTTTGAGTCATTTGTTTTCACAATTCCCAGATACCCCTTCTCTCAGAACCCCTGTCCAAGCTGAGGCTGGTCCTTGCCAGAAGTACCTGAAGAAATACTATTTTTACTTTAGCCCAAGAAGAATTTTTTCCAGAACAATAATGAATTATAGCAATGTTTTAGTTTTGATTTTTTTGATAAAAAAACTCTGGACAATCTAATATTTTTAAAGTGTTTTCATGTCACTAGTATCTGAGACATTGGGAAGTAGCAACACAAATATTTTACAAAAGAAATCTTTACCAGGCCAAGCACCACAAATTACTGCTGAACATCCAGAGGCTAGAGTGATAAAGTTCATTGCTTATGTATTTCCTACTTAAGCATTAGGACCTGAGTTTGATTCCCAATACCCATGTAGAAAAATTGTCTGTAGGTATGTGTGTTTGTATTTCTAGAGTTGAGAAGATAAAGGAAGAAAGATTCCAGGGACTTGGTAGGAAGCAATTTAGCCAAATAGATATGTATACACATGCCATGCACATACAACAACAAACACATTCATATATGTAAATGAATATGTGTATACACATAGATGATAGATTGATAGATAGATAGATAGATAGATAGATAGATAGATAGATAGATAGATATTGGTAGGTAGATAGATAGATAATGAGAACATCTAATTATCTCTATATAAGTTTTAATCACAAAGCCAGAGACAGAAACTGTCAGAGATAATAGATGTAGAATGAACATACAAAGAGTACACATTTAAACTGAAATGTATAATCTATTAGTCCATATAATTTTGAAAGTAACGATAAGAATATAAGAAGAGGAAATAATTCATTATACACACCACATGGTAGTTTCAAAATTAACTGATATGAGGGACTTCAAAGGGATGATTTGGTCTACCCGGTAGAGCACTGGGTTTGAGATAGTCAGAGACCCAACAAGTGGACTATTGCCTGATGAGGGATGACATGTATCTCCCCATGCTCCTGGATTCCAGATCCCCACATGTGGCCTAAATCCGCATTAGCCTGCATCTTGCAGACATGTTTGGCTCAAAGTAACTCCTCCCAGAGAGGTTTTGTGTCACCAGCTACAGGTAGAGGGTGTGACTACAGGCCTCAGGCCCTAGAGAGATTTACATACTAATAAAGGCCAGAGGGTGGAGCCAATTAAGCTTTCTTCCCCAGACTCTCTCCCCTTTCACACTCCTTATTTAACTCAGGTCTGTCCTGAGTTTCAAGGGGGGGGAGGGCAGTGTACATCCAGATCCATCTACATCTGCAATTAAAATAAACCCTTTTGGAACCATGGACTTTCTCGTGTCTTTGGGTCCCACCGTTGGAAATGCAGAGAAGGTCTTCAATGCTGAGACACAGCCGCCATGCCTAACTTCTTGCCTGGAACCCACATCTTCAAGCAGTAATTGAGTCTATCCCACAGGGTGCTGCTGGGGCTTCTTTCTTCCCCCCCGCATTTCTCTCGACTGTGGGCTGGCTGGTCACATACCCACATGCCCCCAGTCTCGATCCTTCCCCAGCCTCTCAGCAGAGTCTGAGAGTCCCAGGGCTTGAGATCAGTCCGTCCCCAGCCATCTCCTGGCCCAGGGATCTCCAATTCAAGAGCTCTACAACCCTGCAGGACTTCAGACTGGGTGAGAACTCCCCTGCTGGGTGGGGCATATAGAGCCCTCCCAGTTCGGTGTGCTGAGTGAACTCAGTCAAGACTCCTGCTCTTCAGTCTCTTTGGAGCTGTGGGAATCACAACAGCAAAACAAGATTCAAGAACCCACATCCGTGCCCACTCGTGAGCTAATCATTCCCTGCACTGATAAGCATCTTTTGCAAAATATTTTCAATAAATTTTGAAAGTGCAGTTAGCAATCAGTGAATTAGAAGACTGGGCCATATATCCTGCATGCAGAAATTAAAGGATGAAAATTCTGAATTCTGAGTAAAGGCAAATGGCATATAGGATTGAATGAGACATTCTAATGCATAGAAATTGATATTCTGAAAAGAGACAATGAAGTTAGGAAGAAATATTTGACACAAAACAGAAAATATTTCTATATTGATAAAATAAATACAAATTGTAAGAAAAAGGTAACATAAATTAACATAAATGTCATAATTAACATAAACATCTTTATTTAACAAAATGTAGTCAAACTTTATCAACTCTGATGGATTCCTAATGTGACAACACCTTGGGAAGAAAGTGGGAAGAAGCAGATGTAACCAAGTTCCAGGATCAAGGTCACTGAAGGTTACAGAAAATGAAATCCTGTTACAAATCACTTCCTATCTCTTTCTCCATTCTCAGAACATCCAAATATAAGCAATGTGATTCTCTCATGTGTTTCCACATTGATATCAGCAATAACATGGCCCAGAAACAATGAACAAAGCACCATATAGCACCATATAGAGAAACTTCTGAAACTGTTAATCAAAAAATAAAATAAACAAATAAATAAATCATTTCTCTCAGCTACTTCTTACAGTGTCAAAATACAAGTCACATAAGACCAAATATGGGAAGAGAAAAAACAAAAACTCAAGATACAGAAAGTAAGGATGCATACTCTTGGGAAAAAAAAAAAAACCTTAAATACATATACAGAGTGACATTTGAGTCCTCAGAGAGATTAAGAAACAAATGGAGATGTTCATGACATTAGATGAAGGACATACAGTTTGAAAGACCTTCAAAGACTGTATGCATTCAAGTAGCATGATATGTATTTATCTAATCTTTACTTAATTGTGTGTGTGTATGTGTATGTGTATGAGAGAGAGAGAGAGAGAGAGAGAGAGAGAGAGAGAGAGAGAGAGAGAGAATGAGAGAGAGAGAGAGAGAGAGAGAGAGAGAGAGAGAGAGAGAGAGAGAATGAATATTTATATGTGTGTTATTTATGAATGTATCTATGGGGACACACATGCACATATGTACACGTTTATGCAGAAGCCATTCATGCAGAAGTCTATCACAGAATGTGAACTATGACTGAATGCCCGGAAGACACAGCAGCTGTCCTGTCTTCATTCCCGTGCAGTACTAGGACTACTGGCATGGATGACCATGCCTGGATTTTCACGTGGGTTCTGGAAACTTGAAATCAGTTCTTCATGCTTATGGAGCAAATTATTTAACCACTGAATTATACCTCCTTAGCACCTAAAACTTTCTCTGGAGACACTACTTTAACATTTTTATGTGTTAATTATTTAATGAAACGTTAAAAATATGCTTTCATTCTGGTAATAATATCACATGCATTAATCATCCAGTGAACATACTTGGGTGAGAACTTTCAATGAGTTTGATTCTGAATGTATTAACTCTCATTTACTGAGGTTTTACTATATGTCAAGCCAACTGCCAAGAGTATGAATTCAATCTATTTACTCCATTATAACTAAAGACCAACTCAGTGCTTACTACATTATTTTTTCATGGTACTGAAAAAGGAAGTCACAAAGGAAATGCTGATGAACTACTTACCTTAATTACCTATGAGATTATAGAGTTATTTTTCATAAAATGAACAGATTATTCAGAGCAGGAAAACATTACAGTATATGGTCTCAGAAAAATCACAGCTTTGACATTTTTTTTTGCCTTTTTTTAAAATTGGTTATTTTATTTCAAATGTTGTCCCCCTTCCTAGCTTCCCCTCCACAAACTCCTTATCCCTTTCCCCTACCCCTTCCTCGATGAGGGTGTTCCTCCACCCATCCACCCACCCACTTCTGCTTCACCACCCTAATCAAAATACTCTGTATTATTATGTTGTGCCTATTTCTGAAGCCCAGAAAGACTACCAAGGGGTCCATTCTGATTCAGTTGCACTAGGGTCTTTATTCAAGTTCAAGCTTGGTCCATACTGTTGTCATTGTCTGTGAAGCCCCAAGCCCAGTTTCAAGCAAGCATTTATAGAGGCAAGCAAACAAGCAAGTGGGTTTCCAGTTTTGCACACATCTGATTGGGGGGCAATTATGGAATTTGTTACCCTTTAAAATGATTGGCTGGTGCTGAAAACCAAACCCTAAACTTTCCTACATATCTTTAGGTACAGTTGTAACTTCTGTTTTCCTCCTGATTGGTGGTTGTTAGGGTGTGAACTGGAAACTAGTGCTAGGCTCAGGCTTGGTGGTTAACTTGAGTTCATTTCTAAGATGGAGCCTGAGCCAAATATGGAGTTGATCTGGTCTCTCAATTATATGTATTTTTCTATAAGTACTTAATATAGTCAAATTTTTTGAGATGCCATAATTTTTAGTTATTATGACTTAATGTCTTTGAATTTATATTTTGAAATACAAATATGCCAAAGTTCTATTTATATTATATTTTTAAAACATAAAATGTATTATTATGATATTTTTGTGAAATTACATGATATCTTGTGGGAGAATTTTAATCTAGCAGCATGGCTAATCTCACAAGGGCTCAAATCCAAAGACTTTCTAGAACTATGTGATCTGGCTGGAATTTGGACACATCTTTAATCCCAGGAGACAGACTCAAGTAGATCTCTGCGTTCAAGGCCATCCCAGTCTAGAGTAAGTTTCAGGTAAAGACAAGCTTAGGTCTAGGCATTGTGGTATACACCTTTAATCACTGCACAGAAGAGACAGTGACATGCAGATCTCTTGACCTTTAGTCAGTCAGTTCTGTCAGTCAGTTGCAGGTTAAATCAGTTAAATTCATTTCAGACAGTCAGTACAGGAGGCAGTGAAGTGGAGTTAAGAGTTCAGTCCCATTCTGTTTGTGCAGCAGAGACAGTTGAGCCCAGAAAATAAAGGATTTTTAAAAATGCTGGAGTTAGTTTGGGGTGAGGCAGAGAAATTCAGTGAAAGCTGAGAGAAGCCAGATTGAAACCCTCAGCGTGGAGATGAGTTTGAGCCAGAAGAGCTGAGTTGAACCAACAAGCCAGAATTCAGAAAAAATCAGAAAGAGTGAGCTTATTCAGTAGTAATGCTCAGAGGCTGAAAGATTCTAGGCCTAGGTCAGCAGGTGTGGGTGAGAAGCTGAAGCGTTTAAGGTCCTTACTCGCAGAAGTTTAGATTGTAAGGTGGCTAGAAGCTTCCAGGCATAGACCTAAGGATAGCTAGATAAAAATGCTCTGGGTTGATCTCATTTCCTCCCTTAGTCTGAGCAAATAAAAACAACATCTACAATTACAAGATTTAAATGATTCAAAATTGACCCTCTACTTTGCCAGAAAATGCCTTAGAATATGAGAATTTAGTAAATACAATTTCATTTTACACACCGAATACCAATAACTACTTGAATAAGTATTCATAAAAGCCAATAACTTTATGTAAATTAAAAATGAGAAAATTTAATTGCATTTCCATAATCCCAGTACAATTATATGTAAACTAGTAGCCAATGAACTGTATCATAAAATATCAATCTACTGTATAAACATCATGGACAATTCTCTGTCATTAGTAATTTTCCTTAACTGAGATATCCCACAATGACTTGCATATATTTATTTGGTATTATAGAGGCTTCAATGTATCATATTTAAATTATTATGTTATTGTTTTCTGGATATTAAAAATCCCAGTGGTATATATAATCTACTTTTAAAATTATATCTGTTGTTTGAATAGATGATGATTTCATGTCTTTTAGAGAAAAACAGAAGCTGTGACATTTGAAACTGACTGTTGACACTGTATTGTATTTATTCATTAAATCTGCAATGAGGGTAACTGATTTCATGACATTTTCTTGCCTCTCCTATTTATTCTTAAACATTAAGCACACTGTAGGTATTATCATGTTCATATTTCTATTTTGTATGGAATGTTGACAATAATCTACAATTAGATACTTTCTTAAAACTTTAAAAATGCAAAAGTTTAATTATTATAAATTAACTGGGATAATAAATGCATTCCAAGAACAGTAATATAAAAATGTTCTATGAATTCAATGAAATGGGAAATTGCTAGAGGGACAATCTTCAAAACACATACATAAAGAGAAATATGTCATATTAGTAGGCACTCATTGTTAAGTAAATAGAATCAACACATAATAGCATTTTAGGAAAAAAATAGACTGACAAAGATACTTTAAAACAGTGACCTGCAAAGATGGTTAATCATCAAGGAGCCCTTGCTGATCTTGCAAAGTACCTGAGTTTAATTCTCAACACCCACATGATGCTGTACAACAATTACATAACTCCAATTACCAGAGTTTTGATAACCCTCTCTTCAGGCTTCCTTGGCACCAGTCACACATACATACACACACACACACACACACACACACACACACACACACACAAATGAGGATTAAAAAACATAAAAAAAAATAAATAAAATAAAATAAAATAAAATGAAATAAATAAATCTAATTAAAAGTACGGATGAAAGCATTATGCCAAATGAAGACTATGTACTACTGATTACATGTTGATTACATGTCCACATACCATCATCTATCACAGGCCTATATACAATAGGGATAAACAAAATATCAACAAATTTAACATAACAAAATGTAATAATAATTAAAACCATGATTATGTGGGCAGTGTTTTGATGTGCATGCTTGATGTGAAATTATTTTCCTAAAAAGTTATTTATTAACAAAATAAAGACAATAACTTCTAAGTGCATAATAATCAATTCGAAGACAAAAAGATATAGAACAAAATTCTTCCTATTATCATGAAGAGAAACAGATACAAACTTTTTCAAATTGATCAAGTACAATGCAAAAGCAAGATCAAGGAATCTATAGATAAATTAATAAGCTAGACATCTCCTTTCAAAGCCTGGGATCAATGAAATAGAATTATCTGACCCATTAATTCTATAACAAAATGAGAAATTTGAACTCATGTGATAAGTGAAAAATGATGGAAGAAAATATGACTACTTTCAGGTCACATGATTAAGTAGAAATGAACAAAAAATTATAACTATGACAAAAATGTTACAGGAATTATTGATCTAGTAAAGTGATATCCCAAGATTTGAAATGTTATGAGTAGAAGTGTACTCCCTCCATTCCACAGTGTTTCCCAACACCTTATCCAGGAACCGGCAAATATGATCCATTCTTAAAAATAGAGTTTTCTTATAGATAAGCAAATGAAAGGGAAGGCATTAATCTAATATGGGTCTGTAAGAAATTTGGATGGAGGAAACTGAGAGAACTCCACGTGATGGAGACAGAAATCAGTGAGGAAGTCGAGGTCACAGAAATAAAAAGCTGAAACTGGACTTCCGGTGGAAAGGAAGGCTCTATTCTGAACTTCCCCAGTTTCAGAGTTTTCTGTCACCAGATTGATAAAGAAAGCATTTATTTATGTATTTATATTTTTATGTATTTATGTATTTATTTATTTTACTATACATGTATCACTATATCATCTTTGTGTCTCTAGGAAAAAACAAATAACCACTCTCCCTTGTAGTATCATTGAAACTTTCTAATTTTAAACCAATAATAATGTTTGTATAGTACCACGAACATTAAACTATAAATTGAGACTATATATAATAATTTACATTCAAATTTATAAAACCAATAAATGAAATTATAAAATAAATAAATAAATCGAGTACTGGGTTACTTCTTAATATGTGTAAGGAAGCACGACCATTCGAGAGACCAAATCTACATCTATTGTCAACTTTCATCTTTAATTGAAGAAGCTTCTGTATTCAGCAAATCAAACTATAATTGGTCAAAATTCTGAGAACTACAGAGCTTGTATACATCTGAGCAACAATAAGTGGGCCAGCAGGTTGTCTTTATACATTTGTATGAATGTTTACAAACGTATGTTGTTTTATATATGTATAACAATGTCGATTAAAGAATAAATGACCATGTATTAGAGAGAAAGTTAGGGGGCACAAAAGGAGGAGTTGTAAAAAGGAGGAAGACATCAAATGGTGGAAATACAATACTTTTTATATGAAATTCTCAAAACATCTTAAAAAAAATAATCAAGAAGGTGATTTGCCATCTTGAAATTTGATCATAGTTTAAACAAATCCTTTAATACTATGCTAGCAAACATTTGACTACTGATTTTTTTCAAACTTAAAGATCAGTCTTTTAAATTTATTAAAAAAGCTTTGTGTACAATTGCAATAAAATACTGAATGGAAGGAAGTCTATGTGAAATGACATAATTTATAAATAAAATATATGATGCCAATTCAAGGAAGTCTATTCAGTAACACAAGGTAATTACAATTAATCTGCATGGTTATAAAAAATCATATGATGTAAAGCATGAAGCCAATCTCAAGAGACAACGAATGAGATGATCATAGCAATGTTTTTGAAAAACCAAATTGTGCCTCTTAGGAAGTGCTATTTTTAATGTATTACATAAAGTTTAGACTATTTTAAAGTTTGGATCTCCTATATATTATTTTTTCAGTATAGATATGGAAAAACTTAAAATAGAGTAAATCTTACTGTATTAAGTTTAAATATTCTTCAAAAAAAATGAGGAAATCACAGAACTGAAAGAAAAATGCTATGTAATACCTAGATTAGATATGCTAATATGCATAATTAACTCATTAAAGGAGTTTGGAGGCAAAGATGTTGTCCTTCAGGTAACTTTACAAATACATGGACTCTTATACTAAAGGGCAATAAATTGTATACACACGATTATGCTTAATTAATAGCCTTATTCTATGGGTCAAAAATTCTGATACTTTCATATATGTGTGCTGGATTGGAAAACTTAAGTGAATGTCTGACATATGGCAAGAAATAAATTGGTGAGGTAATAGTAATTTATGTTTAAAGGGAATGTGCTAGAATGAATCATGTTATTTGATTAGAATTAGATGAGTCTGTGTGAATTGGAGTTTCCTTAATATAGGTACAGATAGTTATATAAATAAATCATAACCCATGTATATATATATATATATGGGTAATATATAATATATGATATATAATATATGATATATAATATATATATTAAATTGATCACCATTCATGTTATTTTTTCATGTACTGAACTCAGCATTAGAAGTAGAATACTGTAGAAGAAACAAACAAACCTCCATAACAACAAAACTCAGTCTCTACTTCATGCTTTCTATGTCATTTTCTAAGGAAAAGAACTAAATATTCTTTTAAAAATGGTTGATTCTCATATTTACTCAATAACGTTTAAACATGCTGGGCAGTGGTGGCACACACCTTTAATCCCAGCACTTGGGAGGCAGAAGCAGTTTGATTTCTGAGTTTGATGTCAGCCTAGTCTACAGACTGAGTTCCAGGACAGCCAGGGTTATACAGAGAAACCTGTCTCGAAAAACCAAAAAAAAAAAAAAAAAAACAACAACAAAAAAAAAAAACAAACAAACAAAAAAAAAAACAGTTAAAACATAACCCCAGAGTAATAATAGTTAAAATAAAACATAAGGTTTGGTATTACATTTTACTAATATGTACATGTCTCTGAATCAAAATACCAGCATGACAACAAGCAGAAAACAAAATTGTCTATGGATAACATCCATTAGCCACATCGACACGGGAAGCAAAATAATATCTCAATGTAAAGCCTGAAAATATTCATAGAAAGTAATAAAGTAATAGTGAATGTTAACCCAATAACTATGCCTACATCCAAGAATGCCTATTGCACCAAGTAATGGTTTGTTTAAATTCAGGGCATTAAAGCATACCATGAAAAAGACCTTTCTGAATACATTATTTGGATACTTTGCTCTCAGAGAGATAAAGAATAACTCCCATCCATAATGGAATAGCTTCGGTGCTCTGCACCTCCTACACTGACAACACGCATCTTAAAGAAAATGTGGTTGTTCAGTGAATAAACTTGAATAATCTTACCTCACTCAAGCTGTCAAAATAATCACTAACAATAATAGTATGTGAATATGGACTTTATTTATCATTGCTGGATGTGATTTTAAAGATTATTGGTCTATCTGGTCTTTATCCAGATATTGAACCCTTTATTTTACTGTGAAGAAAAGTAGTTAAGAAGTAATAACTGCTTCAGTCCTTTCTGCAACAGCATAGGAAGAACAACAATATCAACCAACCAGACCCCCCAGAGCTCCCAGCGACTAATCCACCAACCAAAGAGTACTCATAGAGGGACCCATGGCTCCAGCCGCATATGTAGCTGAGGATGGCCTTATCTGGCATCAATGGAAGGAGAGGCTCTTGGTCCAGTGAAGGCTTGATGTACCAGTGTAGGGGAATGCCAGGGCAGAGAGGTGGGAGTAGGTGGGTGGGTGGGGAAACACCCTCATAGAAGTAGGGGGAGAGGGGATGAGATAGGGGATAACATTTGAAATGTAAATAAAGAAAATATCCAATTAAAAAAAAGTAATACTTGGATGTTTTAGCATGCAGTTAAAGAATACTCTTTCAATCTGTTACAGTCATCAAAAGCAATCATAGTCTACTTAAACAAGATAGACAAAAGGAGTCATACAGCTAAATATAATTCTAGACAGGACACCATGTGGAACAAAAACTAAGAAAACCTAAATCAACTTGGTATTTTGTAAATAACTATTAGTCACACTGATACAATAATACTAACAATTATACCAGATAATAAGAAAGATATCAATGAGATAGAAGTGTGAATTTTCTCTATGAGTTTTCAATAGCCTACTAAACTAAAACTGCATACATTACATTAAAGATATTTTTGGAAATCAAGCTCCACTCTGTAAGTATTTTAGGAATGTATCTACTTTCTATTTTATTGAAAAATCTGTACATGTGTGTGAATCTGGGAGTATTTAAAGGTATTTGAAATTTTATAGTACTTTATGAATCATCAAGCTTAATTATACCCATAAATAGTATGACATGCTATTTTTATTATTATTTCTTTATGGAAAAATCATAACTATCAAAGAGCATATTAGTGATTTAAAAAGCAGTGACGCAGAGCCTGGTTTTGATTGCACAGCTTTGCTTCCTGAGAGCATCTAAGGTGAGCCTTCTGGAGTGAACTGAGACAAAGCACCTATCTTATTTATTTTTCCTATTGTCATATTAAAATACCCCTACAGACTTGAATCTTGAAGGAGAACGTATCTATTTGTTGTTCACATTCAAGGATTCAGTCAACCATGATGGAGAAACCAAAGGTATGGGACACAAGGCAGCTGGTACGTTGTATCTTTACTCAAGAAGCAGAAAGCGAACAACACTATTGCTCAGCTACATTCCTATCTTGTTATTTTGTATTTCTTTTGTTTTTCTTTAGTTAAAATATAACTATAACCCTTCTACTCCTCCCTCCCCCCAGTCCTATGTGATTTTTCTCCACCCACTCAAGTATATTGCTACTTTCACTAATTATTATTGTTACATGTTTGTGTGTACTTATACAAGGGTGTCTGGAGGTATTTGAATATATCAATGCAACTTGCAGAATCTCTTTCCTGTTGCTAGTATGTGAATGTCTTCAGAGCCAAGCATTTTGTAGTGGATAAACATTTAGGTTTGATTCAGTTCAGAGGCCCAATACAGGGAATGATGAAACCAGTTAAAAGGGGATTGTCCATCTCCACAATCATAAATAAAATGATACTTCACATGCATTGTTTTAGTCTTGATGATTTTAGGTCCTGTCTAATTGACAATTTCTATTATCCATTACTATATCAGAATTTTCATTTGCTTAATTTTTGGGTAATTCAATTGAATACTTTTATTGCAACAGGAGACTTCCCTACCACTTAGTCCATATTAATTATTGCTATGTTTCAATACAGAAACAAAGAGATAAAATACATGTTATATTATACACACACAGTTGAACATTTTTATTTTCTTTATGTTATCTGAGATCCAACAACTATATTCTAACTTGAATAAGAAGTAAAACAAACCGTATTTCTGTAAGGACAATTAGGTTTGAAGTTAAAGGAAAATGTTTCATCATACATTTCAGGGACTCTGCCCATTGCATGTTCAATATCATCTGACTTACACAACTGTCACCCTCATAAACTGGGGAAGTGTGTGTGGGTCACAAAGAAACTGTCCTATCCTCACCTTAATTTGGAGATATTTTATTCTACACTGAGACCAGAGAAGCACACCGGAGTCCATTCTCTATGCCTTTTATTAGACCATTGAAGTTTAAAAATTACTCATAGGCTTCAGACAATTCGTTTCAACTAATGCAATCATTTTTGACTTGGGTTAATATGCACTGATAACTACATTAGTCAAGGTGGGTATTTTCAAATCCCATCAAAACTTTAATATGTATAGAATCGTCTGCAGGGTACAGAAATGTACAAAGAAATAGATTTGTTTCTGGCCAATTACTATGCCTACTTATCTCACAAAATACAGAACCTCTTCCAGGGTCTCCTCACTTCTTAAGAGAGTTAAAATAAGATTCCTGTAGTCAGTTTCTAACACAAATAAAATATATGACATCCATATATCCCTATAGATTTGGTTAATTGAAAAAAATTAAACTTGGACATTAATTTAATCTAATGGATATACATGTAAAATTAGAAATGATCTTTAAGGTTTCAGTTGCTTTGTCTGCCTCTAAAACTATTTGATTACTCATAAAAAAAACTCCACATATGCTCAGAGAGAGGAAGATCAGTCTCATCTAATATAAATATTTGACTGGATGATAATATGAGAGTAGTTTACAAGAAGATGGCAAGGACTATATAAATGTAAATATAGAAAATCATTTCCATTTTATCCATATAGGTTTTCTTCTGGATCAAGTAATTTCTGTGAAACTTGAGTTTTCATTTTAGTATATGTTTCTTTTTATTATTTAATTTTTCTTATTACTATCTCACTGTCACCATTTGTTAGCTCTTTATTGGATACATATATGCATATTATCTATATTATGGTATATATGTATTATATATGTTGAAAATATATTTATATGTTAATATTTTTCTGCGTGTGTTCACATCTAAAATACACTTGAATTTCCTTAATCTTATCCACCACTTTCTAGCAACACCACAAAAGTGACAGGTACAAAAATCATGTTTTCCGTAAAGGAAGACTAAACAAGTTAAAGGAATTTTTTGAACAAGAAATACATTAAACAAAATCATACTCATTAGCTACATAATGTAGTTATATTGACAAGCTTACTACTTTTAGTTGTTCAAACCCTAATTGCCTGTCAATCTCTGGAATAAATAATATATTTATCTATGTATTTGAATAATGTAATAAAGAACTCTGCATATTCAAACTGGGTTTAAAATGATAACAGTATTTTTTTACAATTTTTAAAAGAGCTAAAGTACTAATGATTCAGTGAAATGATTAATTAATAATCATAAAAAGAGTTGGAGCAATTCAACTGAGTAAACCTATGGATAATTGATTCCTAGGTTCAATCAACTCTATAGCCAGGATCATTTGATTGAGAAACCAAGGATGCTCGGTAGTACTCAGTCTATCAGGAATAGGACATCGATGTTGTAATGACCAGTATTTAGTAATGACTGAAGTTACAGTGAGACAGATAATCATTTCAAATAAAATGATGAGATGAAGTGAGGACAGAGGGTAGAGGATAATAAATTGTTTCATAGCTCCATTGTAGTTTAAGGTTGAAAGGTATTTTGGTCAACAGTAATATTATTAATTGCAAACCACAAAACAATATAATAACACAAGAATAATAATACACATTGTAATATCATCATACATTACCTGTATGATATAATACTTTTACCTAATCTGAATACAGAAAATTTCTTATGGTCTTTATAAAAGTCTCTTAAAAGAATGTTTTATATTAGAGCTGTGCAAAACAAATATGCAGTTGCTATGTGTTAAATAGTTGTGGTGTGAAACCATGTTGACCTTGATTTTATACTGTTTCTTGACTCAGGGGTATTAGAAACTTAGTCACAAAACAGCTGGATTGATATTCAAACGTATCCTCATCTTGTTTTCTACCATAATTTATTGTATCGCAAAGTCTGAGTACCTAAGGATTTATATCTTTATAGCAGGTTTGTATTTTTCACAGGTAATACTCAAAGGCACTCTCAATTTTGTAGACACAGTCATCTAAAATTAAAAATGAATTTCTTAGTGGCTTACTTAATGTTGCAAAGGAGGCAAGGGCCTTTAATTTTGTCTATAAAGCAGCTATATATATTCTAAAAAGGAATCAAAACTCAAAATTTGCTGCCATTGCCCAGGTACATGATCGCAGGTTGATTAATTGTCATCAATCAATCATTTACCTCACCTCTTGTTAAACATAGATAGCCTTACCCACAACCCTTGTCTTCATTTTGCTCTGCTTCTTTAATTACAAATAATATAAAAGGCCGTTTCCTTGACAATATCATATTTGAAACCTGTAATTGTTATTCCACAAAATAATCACTATTTTTCTATAAATAGCCAGATTTATACTTTGTATTATTCTTCTCAGTTTTACACAACCACATGCCAAAGATTGGAAGGTCTATACAACATATATCAATTTTGTTACAACTCAGGATTTTACAAAGCCAAGATCAATATGTCTGCAAGTTTGGTCTATGGGGAGGCTCTCATCTTTAGCTTGCAAAGAACTGCCTTTCCATTGTGCCCAATTATGTTTGAAAGAATTCTCGGCTGTGTTCTAAGGCCTTTACTTCTGCACTGACAATATCCCATTCCAAATCTCATTCAGGCCTAATCACCTCTCTATGGACTTTCTATCCACATACAGTGAAATCGGGTTTGCAGTACTCAGTACATACATCAAGATATGTGAACCATTCTATCTATGAAAATCTCATAGATCCTCTTTGCACAAAATAATCTCAGCCAATCAGTAAATGAGTGTCTGAAACCTTATTTCAATAAAACTATTTATAAAGGAGGCAGCACACCAGGTCTTTTTTTTATATGGGGATTTTAGTTACGTATTTGCTAGTCTTTTTTAGTTGTTTGAGAGAGACCATTATACTTCTACAAGACCTTAGAAATATTTTAAATGCTTTACAATGTAGAGTTGAATCATATTTTAAAAATGTTCTTAATGTCCTTATACTGTAGATTCAAGAGATTTTTTAAGCAGATAAAGCTCTGAAAAGAGCTACTCAGAATATACTAAAATGTGGATTTCTTCATATATATGCCAACCCTTTTACAGTTCACATTTATCTCCAGTTTCTAAGTATCCACAGGGTATTTTGAGAGTTTATTATAATATAAAACTGGAGGAGAGGAGTTAGTCATTGTTAAAACTTCACAAGTTTGCAAAATAGATCATCTTACTATCACATCAAAGCATAGGAACCCTAAAGAAAACTAAAACCAATCAAAATTCAGAGTTGTACAGCCTAGTCTAAAGGATACAACTAGGAAACAAACCCTGCCCCTAAGACACAGGGAATATTATGGAAGAGAGGCATACTGCAAGAGCATCAAGAAGGTATTTTGGGGATTGTATTTCCTATCATCATCATAAATTACACCCATAAAGTATTACCAACACAACTGTCAAACATGAGCTGAAACATATATATGTTTTAGTCTCTGTGACTTCATGCATGCTATGCTTAGAGGATTCAGAGGGCCTTGTTCTCCTGGTATTCTCCTTCCTCTCTGACTCTTATACTCTTTTTCTACCTCCTCTTCTTGGGGTTCCGAGTGCTGGCAAAAGGGATTTGATGGAGACTTTCCATATATACACTCCATGTAATATCTGGCTATGAATCTCTGCATCTGTTCCCATATGCAGCTGAAACGAAGAGAAGTCTCTGATGATGATTTGATAAGGATTGATCTATGAGTATTGCAGAATATCATTAGAAGTCATCTTATTGATACATTTTTAGATCAGTAGTGCTTGGTATTACGCTAGGTCTCTGAGCTGTCTAGTGTCTGGCTTTTGGTTACTCAACCAGTGTTGGGAATGGGTTAATTCTGAGGGAATGGTATTAAGTCAAATGAACATCAGATAGCTACCTTCACATGTTTTGTTACAGCATTTCCATAGCATATTTTACAAGCAGAATGTTTTTTGTGACTGCATGGTGTCCATGTTTCTCTTTCAGTACCTTCATGTACTAGAACCAACCCAGATGTCCCTCAGCAGAGGAATGGATACACAAAATGTAGTACATTTACACAATAGAGTACTATTCAGCCATTAAAAACAATGGCTTCATGAAATTCACAGGTAAATGGATGGACCTAGAAAATTTCATCCTGAGTAAGTAACACAGTCACAAAAGAACACACATAGTATGTACTCACTGATAAGTGGGTATTAGGAAAAAAGCTCGGAATACCCATGATACAACTTATAGACCATATGAAGCTCAAGAAGAAGGAAGACCAAAGTATGGATGCCTCAGTCCTACTTAGAAGGGGGAACAAAATTATTATGGGAGGTAGAGGTTGGACAGGGCTTGATAGGAAGAGATGAGGGAAAGGAGGAAAAGGGGAGCAGGATCAGGTGTGGGAGAAAACAGGGCAGATATATAAAGGGTCAGGAAATTGGACAGAAGCATGTAGCAATGGGGGATGGGGAACTGGGGGTAGCCAACAGAAAGTCTCAAACACCAGGACAGCAAGAGGCTCCAGGATATAACAGGGATAACAGTAGCAGAAATACCCAACAAAGGAGAGAGAGAACCTGTAGAGATCATATCCAGAGGTTGGGCACGATCCCCTGTTGAGGGATGGAGCCACACATCATTCTCAAAATCTTAACCCAGAATTGCTCCTGTCTAAAGGAAATATAGGAACAAAGAGTTCAGCAGAGACTGAAGGAAAGGCCATCCAAAAACTGCTCCACCTGGTCCATCCCTTATGCAGCTACTAAACCCAGACATTATTGCTGATGCCAAGAAGTGCTTGCTGACTGCAGCTTGATATGGATGTCTTCTGAGAGACTCGGCCAGAGTCTTACCTATACTGATGGGAATGCATGCAGCTAACCATCAAACTGAGCAGGGGGACCCCAATGATGGAGTTAGGGGAAGGACTAAAGGAGGTGAAGTGTTTGCAACCTTATAGGAAGAACAACAATATCAATCAACCACAACCACCATATCTCCCAGGGTCTAAACCACCAACCAAAGAGTACACATGGAGGGACCCGTGTCTCCAGATGCATATGTAGCAGAGGATGGCCTTGTCTGGCATCAAACGGAGGTGAGGCCCTTGGTCCTGTGAAGGCTTGATGCCCCAGTTTAGGGGAATGCTAGGGTGGTGGGGTGGGAGTAGGCGTGTAGGTAGGGGAGCTCCCTCGTGGAGGCAGAATGGGGGGTTCTCGGAGAGGGAACTGGGAAGAGGGATAACATTTGAAATGGAAATAAACAAAATAACCAATTAATTTTAAAAACCAGAAGTTAATTTAGAAAGTGAAAGGCAACTAGAGATCAAGGGAAGCTAACTTTGACCAAATTGAAAGGAACAAAATTGTATTCTTCCTGATTCTATTTACAGAATTATGGATGCTTTTATTATATATTTTGAACAGAGAATGATGTAAAAGCTAAAAAAAATTCATGTTTTAATGTTTTTCTTAAGCCCTTTTTTTTGTTTCTAGATAAAAGGTGATTACATAATTTTTAACTGGTCTATACCAATTGACCAATATAAGTATAGCATATTCTAATGTTTCAGAATTGTTGCCTAAATTTCTTTTCTTTTCTGTTTTCTTTTCCTTAGCTTATTGATGGCTGCCCATAGTAGCCAAAAATGACAATTTTTTTCCTTTTTTTTTTTATTGGAAATTTTATTTACATTTCAGATGTTCTCTCCTTACCCCATTTCTCCCCCTCTCTCCCAGGAACTCACTATCCCTTCCCCCCTCCTCCTGCCTCCACGTTGGTGTATCCCCACCCACCCTCCCCCGTACCTCACCTCCCACCCTCGAATATCCCCCCCCCCAATGTCCAGCCTTCATGGGACCAAAGATCTCTTCTCCCACTTATATATAGCTCCATTGCTTATATAGCTGGAGCCATGGGTCCCTCCCTAAGCGATCCCAGGCTGGTGGTTTAGACCCTGGGGGCTCTGGTTGGTTGGTATTGTTGCTTTCCTCATGGTGTCCTGAATCCTCTCAACTCCTTCAGTCTTCACTCTATCTTCTCTATTGGGAGATGGGTCAGCCATTAAAGGCTAGGCTCACAACCAAAATAACACTCATCTTAAGGGGAATTTTTAAGAGTTCAAACAAAATAAAACACTACTAGAAAATTTTAAGATATGTGTGGTCACAAATTATATATATAATATTTTGTATGTATGATGTGTATGTGTGTGGTTTATACACATACATGTGTGCAAGTGCACATACCTATGCACCCAAGTGCACAGGCCAAAGAAGGATTCTGTTCTGTGCCCTGCCTTCTTCCCAGGAGTCAAAGTCTCTCACTGAGCCTAGAGTTCAAGTCCCAACGAGCATGTTCCTGCCCCAAGAGTGCTGGAGTTAGTGTTTGCAACCATGCCTAGCTTTTTTACATAGGTGCTGGGGATTTGAACTCAATTTTTAAATATCAACTTTGGGCTTTCTGATAGATGATGACTTGGATTATGATGCTGGAAGTGGTAGGAAACAAGCACACTGGCTTACATTGATAGAAAGAAGTGTATGTGAAGGGGTAAAGTCAATATGGGGCAGAAAATGAAACAGAAATCTTGATTTCTTGATATGAAATCATAACTTAGTAGATGACCATTTAATGAACCGAAGCATAGTACAGAAAGAAGCTTCTGTAAGTGTCACCAATTTAAAAAAAAAAAAATGCTCATTGAACAGGCACATGAAGAAATTACTTCTGTTACAAAAATTAAGTTCAGTGAAAAACTACATGTTTATATGTGGTTATAGTCATGTAGAATGTAGGATAATATTACACTGAGGGGTAACACTGAGAAGCATCTAACTTAAGAACTTAACATAGAAGTATCCATTGAAGAAGAACTAGAACAGTTAAGTTGTGACCAAAGAATATCCCTGATGCTACAGTGCCGTAAAAAACCAAACTAAGTAAAGAAACAGGTGTTGAAAACTGTCTAAGGTTTTATTAGACCAAGAAAACTATGTACAGAATAATAACTATTTAAAGCTATGTCTTGTGATGGTATGAGCTACAGCATCATTGGGAAGGAAAGACAGTGTCCAGGTGGGGATGCTTCAAGAAGAGAAGAAAGAAAATAGAATCAATGATTATTAAATATCTTTTGAATAATTAATGAAGTCTGGAAAAGATGAAATGTAAAATTTCATTTTATTTTATTATTTTAAAATGTGATACCAAGGAAACAATAGGACTTATTTTATCTAAGGCAGAGATCAAGGAGAATACTAAAGAAATGAAAAAAATAGTGAATTTTGTCAAACAAGGATGTTACATACACAATTATAAGAAATTAAGAAGGAAATCCTAACTGAAAGATATTTTGATGGTAAAAAATCAGGTAAAGTAAAACCTGCAGGTGAGCATTGAGTTGTGACAGAAAATAATTACTTGAATTAAATCACTTTTTGAAGACTCCACAACTATGAGAATACTATGTCTACCCTAAATCTAGATATAAACATCTTCATGTACCTTTTAAAACCACCTAGGAAATATTCACTTTGTAAAGAAAGGGACTGAAAGTTATCAGTATTCATGTCCCCAGAGTCTTGATAGAACTGGTAATGCTTACTGTTCTTCAGGATTTTGGGTTCTTTGATTTTTTGGGTTTTTTTGTTTTGTTTTGTTGCTATCAAGTAAAATATTTATTTACTATGTGATATAGTGGAAAATAGAATCTAGTATATCAGCTTTAAAATTACATAGAGAACTGTGGTCTAAGTTTGAATCACTAAATGAACATTTAAATTTTAGAAAGCTGCATTTGTTATATTTGTATTAATACTCTTGAAGCTAATATAATTTCAAAGAAAGAAAGATGAGAGAGAGTGGGACAGGTGCGGGGGGGTGGAGAACAAGAAAGAGTTGACCGCAGGTAGGAAAGAAGTAAAATTACATCCTACATGCTGAACATGTAGCTCAGCTTGTCAAGTGCTTTTAGTGACACATGCCCACAATCACAAGATTTAGGAAGTAGAATAAGAAAGAGGTTCGCGGTCATGCTCATGCACATATTGAGTGCAAGATTATCTATATTTCATGACTTCCAAGCTCAAAATAAAAATGTGGTATGCTAAATGAAATAGACATACAATGTAATCATAATAAATTATATTCATAAACAAATGAAATCTTCAAGGGATAAATATAGGATGAGTTTTTAGTTACAGGATCAGAAGCTAGTGACAGTTAAAATTACAAAATCTTTTGCTTAGCAGAAAGAGATTTTATTTTTTCAATAACCATGGCAGGATTTTAGGAGAACAAAAACTCATTATTTAGGACTAACAACACTAAAGCCAGTAAAGTCTCCTTAAATCTCAATTAACACCTGGGATTTCTTCCCGTCTGGCTGCTGAAATTTAACCAGAACATATCAACTTCAATTCACAGAAAAATATCAACAGGATCAAGGGGAAATAAGCTGAGAATGTATTTCTAGACCTTAGTCACAACCCTCCCCTCTTTTTTATCCCCAATGTGTTGACCAAGATCCAATTATATTGTGTACTATATAGAGATCTATTGCAGAACTTATATATTTAACAAATCACTTTAAATTCAACTTTCCTTAAAAATTCATGTGGTGTGTGTGTGTGTGGTGTGTGTGTGTGTTTGTTGTGTATTTTTCACACAAAGTTTCATAGTTACCGTCACTAGGTTGACGCATACAGTCCACTTTGAGCAAAGTCACTACATCATTGAAAATATATGATGTTGTTTTAAATATACTCAAACATTTTCATTTCTAATTTTTAATTATCCAAAAATTTTAATAAAAATAAATCTATGTCCACAAGATTTGTTTCTGTTTCTACAAATTTATAGAGTTCTCTTCTCATAAGTACAATTTCCACTATTGCTAAATTAATAAAAATTAAGTGTCCCAATGAACCAAAGTAGAAAGATACAGAGAAAAGAGAGTATTATAGAAAACTAATTAGAATGTTTTATAAAACATTAACAATAGATTTGCAATGCAATCAAGATATACTGGATCACTGAGACACCTCCAAACACATTAATGTTTATTGAAGCACTCTTCAAAAAGCTACATTATGGGCCAGGCAGTGGTGGTGCACACCTTTAATCCCAGCACTTGGGAGGCAGAGGCGGATTTCTGAGTTCGAGGCCAGCCTGGTCTACAGAGTGAATTCCAGGACAGCCAAGGCTACACAAAAAACTCTGTCTCAAAAAAAAAAAAAAAAAAAAGAAAGAAAAAAGAAAAAAAAAAGATACATTATGTATCCAACTTACTTCACCAAACTCAAGTCTAGAAAAGAAAAATGTTGCTGGTAAACAGAATGGAATTTTCAGACACAAATAAGAATGAATTAATTGGGTTGCTGAGAGATGAGGCCAGGGAGATACTAACTCTACGGGAGACTTCAAACTCTCAGAAAGTCGTATCTCATGCTTTGTCTTAGTTGTGGTTTATAGATTTTATAGAAACATAAGTCATATTTTTGTATATAAAATAAAAATGAAATTGTCTAGAGAAGTAACGGAAACAAACATGAAGAGGAGAGATAAAGAAAGAGTGAAAGGTAGGTAAGGATTTTTATGAGGCTAATATGATCCATATTCAATATATATTTGGGTGTTCTTTTTTAATTTAAGAAATATTATTAAGCTCCAAATATTTCTTCATATTAGTACTTGCCTTTGAAGACCTTAAACACAGAAACCCCACACATATGTTTTGTCTCCTACTCTTCTTATTTCATCGTCAAATACAGCAATGATGCGTTTCTCCACCATCTTTCTACATTCACATCACCATCTTGGTTGCTTACCTTATGACATGCTGTTATTTTGTAAGAAGTTGTAAACTAGATTTGTACCTTCATATATTAAAACAGAATGAACTATCAGAGTTCAAAGAGTATGTTTAATTTCATCCACAATATTAATTTCTCTTTGACATGTAACCAAAAATCATCATGGGACTTGGAATAGAATTCAACAGGTTTTGGGACTGTTTTATACTTCCTACTATTCCTTGTAAATCAGTGAACTCATCTGTTTTCCATAGTAAATCCCAGCAATGAACTTAGTGAAGTTGTAAGGGGAAAATTATAGATGACTTTCTCTGTTACAACTCTTGGGAAATAAAATAAAATCCTTGTTTGTTGGATCAACATCTGAGTAAATACCATTATCTTATTTATTAATTTCCTCCCTTCTCTGCTTCACATAATTTTCTTGTTGCAGTTGATATTATTAATTTCATTATGGTTGATTGTTTTGTATGAGCCAAAGAATATTTTATCTTAATCTGTTTGAATGTATAGCACACTCTCAATGATATATTTTATACTTTATTATGTTCTACTGATAATACGTGCTACAGAATATTCAGTTATAACTTACTGTACCGTGCTCGGATTGAGATATTTATTTAACTAATGTGTAGATAAATATGGATGTGATTCCCTACCATATTATTTCATCATTAGACTGAATTTCATTTTCTTCCCATCTATTATCCATAACTGTTCAAATTTTATTCGCTATGAAGTAACTTAAGAAGTACTCACAGAGCCGTATTAAGATGGAATATCTCATGTATAACATGGAAGTGGAAGGATAGAAACTAGAAACATTGTTGTAAGGATGCATAATGAATTATTACACATTTTCCATTTAGTAATACTTGTCTTTAATCTTGAACATATCTAGTAACATAATCAGAGATCAGATGATAAAATATTTACCATTCTAATTAAAGATACATACTTAGTAAGACATCTCTTAACTTATAAACTGCGATACGTATGGCGAGATCGTCCTCAAAATCATAAAAGGCTATCCAAATAATTAATCGGACATAGAATTTCTGCAACTAGATTAGTCATTTTCTTGTTTTGATAGAAGCATCTAATTATGAAAGAACAAATTGAAACTAACTGCTTTATTTGTCATTCCTATTCACCCCTTTGCTTGGTATGGGACAAATGTGAACTTTAAATTAACATACCTAATGTTTATTTTATGCCTTTACGCCTTCATCTAAATTTATCCAATTTATATCTATACCAATTTATTTATAGCTATAATAGTAATTGAGTAAATAAAAAGAAGAGTGATAATCATTTATAGTATTACTTATTACACAGATGCTATATGTTTTCACTCTATCAGGTGATACAATAGAAATACCAATTTATTTATAGCTAATAATAGTAATTGAATAAATAAAAAGAAGAGTGATATTCATTTATAGTATTACTTATTACACAGATGCTGTATATTTTTACTCTACTCAGGTGATACAATAGACACAGTAATATTCACCACGTGTGGATAAAACCTGATATTTAAGAAAGAAACTCCACAGTAAGATTTTTGCAGGAAGCTGTAGATGTAAGGAATGACTCTCGATTTAGATGTATTGAAATACCCCTTACCTGTTGGAGCTGTTGACTCATGCTCATCACATAGTGATCACCACACAATGCCCATTATGTATTGGCTATAAACAGAGGCAACCACATGGCATAAATTACACAGTCGACCATCAAACAGTGGTCAACACATACTGCCCATCACACAATGATATCCACATGATGTCCATAACACTGTGGCCATCAGGAAGACTATGAGCATTTCCTTGAGAAATAGTAAAATCTGCCATTCATCACCCTAAACCTTGCAAACAAAGAAAATAATGGAGTCATTTCATATTGTTATTCTAATGATTGACAATTGATGTTAACACTTTTCAATGCTTTTAGTTGGAAGTAAGACTGGAAAAATACTATTTAACTGGATAGATATGGCCTGAACTTCAAAAACCTTAAGAATATAAGCTTTCAGTTTAGAAGATGTCATATGAATTCAAAAAAGTAAAATATATTAATACTTTGAAGACAATGGGTATTTGTGCAGAAGAGGGCATAATTCATAACTTTTATTTGAAAGAATGATTGTATCTAGAAATGTAGTTATCTTGTTGTTTTAAAAGTATTCTGAATAAGATTTTGAAACACTGGATGCTATTAATTTTGTGCTTCCATATATATAATATATATATATTATATATATACAATTAAAAGACTTTTAACTAAGCAAGAATTCAAGGGAATATAAATAAAACTTAAAAATATCTATCTGGGTTCCCTGAGGGACAAGCCTGACTGCATAGGGGTTGATGTCAAAGGTATCCCCTCTCCAGGAAAAAGACATCGGGATGGGTATGGCCCTCATGCCTCACTGGACAACGACAGGAGGACCAGAGACATTACAAGGTCTCCTTCAATTACTGGAGGTCAGGCCTCTATCCCCCCTTCACAAGAATAGAATCACCAAGGCCCTTCTATACTTAGAGAAGGGAGGAGATGTCAGGAGCAGCCCTGCATATACACTAAAGGCCTAAAATCAGCCATAGGCCTAAAGTCAGCTATAGGCCTGACATACATGCTAACACAAAGTCTTGGGTCTCTGTGGAAAAACACTGAAACAGCAGGTTGTAAGCTATTGTAAACAGGCAGCTTCTGTGGAAATTTACCAGCCTAAGTAGTCATAGATCTTGTAAATAGGCAGCCTCAGTGGACAGTACCAACTTAGATAAGGACAAGTGCATCATAGGCAGAGTCATAGTGACCTGTCCCTGAACCTACACCCAGCTGGCAAACCTCTATCTCCAAAACATATTTACATTACAATTCATAACAGTATTAAAATTATAGTTATGAAGTACCACAAAAAATAATCTTGTGGTTGGGAGTCATCACATCATACAGAACTGTAGTAAAGGGTCGAGAGCTACTCTCTTAGAGCGTGATTTATGTGTTTATTTATCATGACAACATTTTTAATATAAATACATATTATAAAATCATATAATTTTAATGAATTTAGCATTAAGGTAAAACAGAATGTTTAAAGTGAGATTCATTGTTACATTCTGACAATGACTAATGTATAGCCATTACCATAATTGTGAACTTATGGTCATGCATAATTGATGAATATGTTTGTTTTCTATTCATTCCATGAGAAATGTATCATATAAGAGTTATAAAGTATTCCTAATATGGCTTAGCATAGAAAGCATCTGGTGACTATAATGTTTAGCAGAGAGAAATTGTCAGAGATATTTGTGCCCTTTCTTCACTAAATTTAAGCATACTGAAAACTGTAATATATCTATATATCTATAAATTAATACTGATTTACTATAACACATTTACTACAAATATTACAGCAGGATATATCAAAATATTGTGTGATATTAATAAACAGACTTCATATGTCAACTGAATATATAAAGCAATCAATTTGTCCTCCTGACATGTGTTTATAGCTTGTTTGGTACAGTTAGTAACTTGTAATGATAAGTAGGCTGATCTTGCATTTGTACTGCCCAAACACTGCTAAAGTAATACCAAACACAATTGTATATACTAAACCCCTTCAATCTATTTTTTCATATTTTTTTGATATTTATTCTTGTCCATTTATACTGCACTTTCTATATTAATACACGGAGAATTTTTTATAATGCATTTTAGTAATATTTACCCCCACCACCCACTCTTCCCTCTAAATCCTCCCAGAACTCACCCTCATCTTTCTACCTTCTCCAACTTCGTGTCCTCTTTTGTTGTAATAATCTGCCAAGTCCAATTTCTACAGCTAACATTCCTTTTGGTATGAGTTTTGTTTTAGTTTTATTATTCTAATTTAAGAGAGGGAATGAGAAATAATCATATTCTTACCTAGCATACAGGAATATTGCCAAGACAGTGAAGTCAGAAGATTAAGACAAAGATAACACATTGGCAGAAAAATAGTAACTATAAATGTAAATGTTTTCTGCTGGTATTAAGTTTGCAGTGTGAAATGGATGAAGCTCTGGTCTGACATTCCTGAATGCAAAGGTCGCTTCTGCCTTTCCCTTGATTGTGCTTTACCTACGCAGAGTATGTAGGTTCACAAACATTTCTCCTCTTGTTGGAGATAAGGTGGAATTAGATCATTCATAAAGAAATGAAAGTCTCCATCATAAAAAAATGCTTTATGGTGTACACGATATGAGCACATCCTGAAATTATTAGTTACATTACTATGTTCAATTATACTTGGCAATTGTGCTTACACCAAGCTGAAAACACATTAGGTTTTCAATTAAAAAACTATAAGTAAAACTATTGTAGAATTTGTATTTTAAATCTCACACTTAATGATGGTTCTCTCTATGTGCTGGAGTTTATGGTACATTAAACTGTTTATGCATATAATTAGGACAATACGAGGATGGATTGTCCCAGATGAAATAGGGTAGCACTTCCCATTTACTCTAAGTTAAACTTATGGCATGAATAATGCACTCACCTTTGAAATGACTTAACATAAAATGTAATTTTAAAACATCATGAGCAAGAGAAAGTATTCTCCTAAATAACTTCAATAAGATAAGAATTATGCAAGTTACCTGTGGTGGATTAAGTGAAAAATGTGTTCCATATGCTTATATATTTGAACACAATTAATCTACAATCATTGATACTGTTTCAGGAGGTATAGTTGTTGGGGGCTTGCTGGTGGAGGTAGGTCACTGAGGTGGGCTTGGAGGTTTCACAGCCTCACTCCTGTATAAGCTCATCTTCTTGCTCCTGCTGCATACCCAGTCATTGCTGCTATGCCTACCCACTATGGTAGATCCTTATGGAACTCTATGCACAAATACATTGCTCTCCTATAAGTTTCCATGCTTGGTCATGTATTTTGTCACAGAGAAAATTAACAAACAGACCACCTAAACACTCAGGAGGAGAACTGTTATTTTCCTTAGACTCACTCATCCTTTTATCTAATGTTTCATTCTTCCACATGACTCCCATTCTGCTACTTCAATAGTTCCCATAGTGGTTACCTACTCTCCATAAAGCTGCCTCCCCATGGGTCAGTTTGTGCCTTAGCTCCGTCACTTTCACTATCCAGGATATTCACAAATGTTCTTTAGCATGAAGCTACTCTACAAACATGTAATCTTAAAAAACCTCCAAGATGTGGTCTCTTCATTTCATTCAGCTATTAGTTACACACAAATACGGTTCATGCGTAAGACTGACAATGTTAGTGAAGTCTTAGAATTAGTCAGTTCTGTTTCTGTACAGTGCAAGTAAAGAGAAATGTAGACAAAATATCAGTCTATATTTTCTAAAGTATGTATTTTTTCTGGTGTGATTTTGTCATTCATTAAAGATTCATATATATAGTTAAATGTAGTGGTTTGACAAAGCAAATTTTATTTGTAATTCACAGTATGTTCTCATAAAGGTATTTTTTACATTATACTATGTATTTAAGTAACACTGTGATCTAACTTTTCTCTTACATTTGAATGGACTCCCATCCATGATCAGCCTGATTACTATAGGAAAAGAAGGGGAAAATAACCCAGAAATACATAAACTATATTTGTGACAGTAAGAATTTTAAAATTTTCTGGATATTTTACTATAAATGTTTAAGTTATACTTAGTATAAATAATATTCATCTCTATGACAATGACACTAACAAAATACCTGTTGGTTACATTTTCTCTTACAATAAAAGAAATTACAAATAAGCTTAAACTTTGGGAAATTTTCACTTCAATTCCAAAGGTCAAATATTCAGCCAGAATAAGCTACTGTTTTGTTCTGAATTTTCCAAGAATCAAATCATGATATCAAATATCTAGACCCTTCATAAAGAGTATCTGGGTAAAGTAATATTTATTATTTCTTCTATTTTTTGGTAATATAGTTACATCATTTACTTTTTCTATTTTCTCCCTAAAAAAGTCCTTACCAACAAGAAAGTCTAAACACAAGCTGAACATGGACAACAGCTGAACATGGACAACAGCTGAACATGGACAACAGCTGAACATGGACAACAGATATTCCAAACTATACTGTGACAAAGGTCATGAGACACAAATCTACACAAAGAGCTCTACAGATAATACAGACAACCCTTGAATGCCTCACCCAGGAAAAAGTATTCCCTGGAAGTATTAAATACATACTAATATTTCTAAAAATATATAAGCTTTAATAGCAGCTAATTTATAACTTCAACTGGAAAGTTTCTTATCACCAGTAACTGATAACATTTTCCTGGTGACTTAATTTTTAAAATTGTATTTTGATCATACATGTTTGAAACAAAAACTGTATATATGCAAATATAAAGATAGATCTAGAAAAATTGTTCAGCAGGAAAACACTTTTGCTGCATAAGCCTGCTGACTTTTATTTCAAACCATAGAAGCTTTTAAAGTTGCCCTCTAACATCAGTACCCATCCAACCTATAGACATAAACATCATTCAATCATACACACAAAAATAATTAATAAACAATTTGGAAAAAGCTGAAAGTAATGATGTATGCATCATAGTCTTCACAAGCAAATACGTTTCTTAACGAAATTTAAACATTCAAGTAACAGCTATTCGTGAGACATGTAGAGTTAGTTAACATATTTGTAAAGAAATAATTTCAACAATGAACAAATAGGAAATCAAAAAAATTGTTGCACAACAAAAAGAAGTTATAACAGAAAGTAACTATTTAAATTTGTGCTTTGACAGACCTGAATCTAGGAGACTGAGAGACAAATAAAACAATTATAAGATGTGTAACATACTAACAAAATAAATAAAAAAGAGATTTCAATATTCTATTAATTTCTGTCTATATTTGTAAAATTAATGTTGTGATTAAATATAGTCATTGATTTACAGATTTTTAATACATATATTCATTAATTCGTTTCCTAGGAACTAAATGTTGGAGGAAGTGATTATTTCTTTTCTTATTAAGGAGTAGCTGTTGTGAAAGTTAAGAGAACTAATCATATTAGCACAAAGAAACTCTTGAGACAGCAATTAAGATTTTATTTCTGTAAAGCAAAGCAGATAAGGAAGCAGAATAGATCCAGACAATGCTTCAGAAATACAATATCTGAACAAATCCAACTGGGATCTCAGAGGCAAGACTGCCCTTGTGAAGAGTCTCACATGGAAACGAAATGATCAGACCCTTCTACCAGCTCAACTCTGGTTGAGAATTACAACAGGAGTGTGTTATTAATGCAGAAGATATATTTTATATAAAAATTAGTAAAATCTAACCACCCTCCCTGCATACTGCCTAATGGAAATGGTCTCTGAGCTCTGGAAGTTCACTTATCTCCCTGTCTATAGTTTGTACACCATGATTCTTTCTTTTTCCATGTGTAATTTCTGCCTGGAGTTGGCTTGCCTGAAAGGAAACAGAAGATACTGACAAAAGAAAATACAACTTTTATTACCAAAGACCCTCCTGCACCTCATCTAACAAAGTGACTGCTCATTTTGTTCTACAACTGTGATACAGTTAGCATAAATGTATAATTCCAGTCAAAAATGAAGTTATTAGCCCATACTACTATATTGATCCAGTCACTCTAAAAGTTATGGGAACATAAAAGGAGGAAATCAAGGTGTTGAACCTGGAGCCCCACACTTCCCTCAGGTACTATTTGGCTTCTTTCTAAGGCTTCTCTTGATATTCTTCTATAGGATAGTTCTTCTGGAGCTCAATTTTTCTAGCTTTCCAATGTCTAACAAGCCTTTAATTCACCCACATTGAACAGTAATTTTCCTCAAGACAGAACCACAGAGGAATGGTTACTTTAGTACACTGAAGACTCTTCACTGCCTTTGGTTTATGTTGTTTATGACAACCAGGCAGCTGTTAGTTGTTTCTTTTGGCTTCTTCTGCAATGAGTCTCTTCCCATTTTGTTTATGTATATTATTTTGAAATCACTGATTTGTGTAATTTTATTATAAATGTTTATTCTGGAGCCAGAAATGTGAGGTCCAGTTTGTCCTCTGCACATGGCAATTTGCAGGTATCAAAAACCACAAGGAGAGTTTGCAAAGGAAAAATTATTTTTTTCTCAGAGATTTACCAATTTTATATTAATGGAATGAGGAAAATGGAAGTGAATAACTTGGTGCTATTATTAAAGTGGCAGGAACCAACACTGTTTTATTCCTCCCAATTTTTTAGAAAGTAAAGAAAGACTACTCTTAGATAATATTGATATATATTTACATCAGAACAAAAGAATAAATGAACAAAATGTGAAGACACCAATAATTTTGTACTTCAAAGGATATAAGTAACTTCATTTTACATTTTGGTCTATTTCATGAATCAATTCAATGCATTAATATCTAGACACTACTGCCTAAGAAGCAATAGTACAAATCAGAGAAAGAGACATGTGATGCATAGTCTCCCGTACACAGTGAAGCCACTTGCTCTAATAATCATAGAGGTTAATGTCAACTCTAAAGAGAAGGAAAAGATAATCCCCTTGAATTGTTAAAATAGACAAGGTCTGAGATTACATTTTCTTTCACAGATTTAACAAGGTCTAACATCCTCTGTGTGGCTGTGATAAAACTCTATAAACAAAGGTGATTCACAGAAAATGTTTGCTTTGGCTTAGGGTTCCAGAGGGAGAGTCCTTAATGATGGGAAAGCTTAATGATGGCAGAAAGCTGAGAGATCATGCAGGAGGCAGGGAGAGAAGCCCTGGCACTTCTTTTTTTCTCGTTCTTTCTTGAAGGTAGCATAGGCAGAAGAGCATCTAGAGGACAAGACCTGTTCTTGTGAGATATTTAGGGTTGCTGTTTAATAATAAAACGTTTACCTATCTTAAGTCAATTTGCTGCTATAACTGAGGTGCCTATCAGAGTCCATCTGAGGCCAGAAGCTTCAGTCTCTGGTGTTTAGCACCTCAAATAAAACAGGAAGATTAAGTAAAGTAGCTTTTGTCCCTTCTCTGCAGGAACTTGAATCTGACTCCCAGCCTTCTAATGAAAGTTGCAGGAAGAGGCACCTAGAAAAATGATTTTAATCTTTATTTCTGAGTTCTATCTCTAAAAGTTCTCCAAAAAAAATCTTTCTTAAAAGTTGTTCTCTGCTCTCTTCCTCTCTTAATCTTGCAATCTTCTCCTGATCTGATGTAGCAGTAATAATGCCCTTACTCCCCATGTCTTTACTCTCAATCCTTTTACTTCTAATGCCATGCCTTCCATTGTAATGCTTTTGTCTTTTGTGTTTTTTCTAGAATAGATCACATGGTTTATCTAAGCACCCCCTGTTTTATTCAAAAGTTCACTAGAAGTTGAAGCATAAATCAAATCATAAACTGAATAAGAAGTTTACAAAGGAGAATGTTTATATGCATATCCATAGGAGTACTTATCTGACTAAACATTCATTATATGACACAAGCTCAACAGACTCATTGAAAGGTAAAATCCCTATTTTTTTGTGACTAAGGTATTGAAGTTTTATGTAGCTAAGCCCACTCAATTTTTTATCTTCTGTCCTTGCACTTATAGTAAATCCTTAGTTCCCTTTTTATGACCTTTGGTTGTTTTACAACCACTTCTGAAGGTGCTCTACGTTGTAAATGGCTGTTTTATATCTCAAAGGAAATTAACTGGTAACACTTGAAGACTGGCAGAATTCTCATTGTAATTTTGATGTCAGAAGAGAAGAATCCTATTATAAAAAAATCTTAATAATTACTAATATAATTTTCGGAATTCTTATAGGATCATCATTAAGAATTAAGAAATCATCTATTTGTCTATATAGCATCACTTCAAGACTTTGTTGTTCTACAAAATCTGCTCAAAAGGATGATCTAATACCTAGTGATTGTCATATGTATTTAATCTTAACAGGGAAAGCATATTAATAGCAGGAATCTTTCCCAAAATGTAATCTCCTTGGCCTTGCCTAAAGAAGTAAAACCATCATAGACTTACAGTTCGTGGTCATACCATCTCAGGAAGACCACTTGTTTATTGTTTAGTTACTCCTAGCTGGCTCCTGACAGATCACACTGTGAACTGCAAACACAAAGCCGACAAAGAGATAGAAACAAAAATAAGGGTGAGTCCTCCATTGTCACCTGTGAGACTATGGGGAACAATATTATTCAAGACAAGATAGGATTCAAATGGTTAAGTTATGTCTCAATAAATAATGATCTCTCTATGCACAAAAATATGTGATTCCTAGAAATCATATTTTGTGATGATTAACATACTTTCATTTTCTTTAGCAATATTTTGAAAAAATATTTTTCTTAGTATAAATAAGAATTCTAAAACATTTATCAGGTTTTATTACAAATATTTTATAAAAGTAATTTTTTACAATTTGAGACCAAGTTGCATAATATATTTTTCACTAGGTAATAATAGTGATTAATATTTTAACTCATGATTGGAAGATTTATAAAATGCACAGTGAGAAAAGACTTACATCAGAAGATATCTTAAGGATAGTAGAAACATTTTGATTATCTAAAATTATTTAATACATTTTTTTAATTTTCAAGTTTTCATGTTACAACAACAAAAAAATGAGGATTACTACCACCTTTTGGTACTATAATCCCATTTTGGAAATGGTCAAATATTATGTTTGTAATCACAACTAGCTTACTAGACTTTGTACTATACACTACTTCAATTTGTATTTGTTTAAATTGCTGTGCCTAACATTTTTCTTCCAGTTCACTGTAATTATGTAAAAGAAAACATGTTCATTATATATTAACTAATAATTTAATAATTAAGGCAATTAACCTGATATAGATGCAGCAGTTTCACAGTCATGCAGTACCCCATTTTATCTAAAATTGTGTTTCATTCTCTTAGAAAATTTAATGTTGTCTAGTTTAGCTATAATTGTAATTGCTGTGTGGCAACCAGTTATCCACCCTTAGTTGTTAGTTTGCAATGATGCTGTGAAATGAACAGAAAATGATAAAATTACTTATCTTGATCAATAGACTAGCATGACTACTGTTATGAATGGAACTTTGTTTCCCCCCAAAATATTAGAATCCTTACTCTCATGTGTTAGCAATAAGAGTCATATTTTTAGTAAAAGAATGAAGCCTCTTTGTGTGTATTCGTAAGTAATTATGTGCATATATATGTTGGCATACATAACAGATACATGCATGTGAACCAGGTTAATGGTGTGGAAATCAGAGACCAAGCTTGGGTATCATTCCTCAAGCTCAATTAATTTTTCTGTTTTGAAATAGGGATCTTATAACTGGCATGGGATGATTTTTTCCACTGGAAACAACTTATTTTTGATGCAGAGCATTGAATAGAGTACTGCACATGCTAATCATTAATTTTGACATTAAGTTATACCTCAGGCCTAAAAAAAATGTTTCTTGTTTTATTTACTTTTACTTCATTTATTAAAAATATTTTTTCATGAACTATATCCTGATTATAGATTTCCTTTCCCCAGGGTTTTCCAACCTCCTCTCCCATCCAGGTCCTCACCAATTTCTGTCTCCTATTAGAAAACCAGTAGACATTTAAGAAATAATAATACAGTAAGATAAAATCAAATATGAGAAAATAACCAAACAAGAAAAGAAGTCATAGAAATGCACAAGAAAATCATATAGACACAGAAATTCAAAGAAAATTTCCCGTGATTCAACATTATGAGACAAATATCCTCCAAAGATGCTCTCAAGTTTGTTTTGTGTCACTCATATATTGTTGGGCAAAGGGTCTGCCCTTAAGAGTGGATTGCTTCCACAGTGAGACTCCCCTGGAGAAAATTAATTTTTCATTTGCAAATGGTCGACAATTGGAAATAGCTTCTGTATCAACTTCTCTTTTCAGCTTTAGAACTTCATCTGGTGCAGACCTGTGCAGCCCCTGTGCATGCAGCCTCTGTTTCTAAATTCATATCTGCGTTGATCCTGTTGATATGAGGGCTTTGCTTTTCTGGTGATTCTGAGCCCCTCTGGCTCTTACTCTTTCTTTGTTCTATTCCATGAGGTTCCCTGTGCCCTGAGTGGAGGAATTTGATGAATGTATTTCTTGTAGGTCTGATTCTTCCAAGGTCTCTCACCCTCTTCATATTGACTGGCTTTGTCTCTACGTTTTTGTTCCCATCTGTTATAGTTATATATGATTATAGCATAATGTCATTAGAAGTATTCTTTCTCTTAGCAGAATAGTATTATTTACCTTTTTTCCCCTGGGTCCATGGCCTATCTTGTCCTAGGTTCTTGACCACCTGAGCAGCACTGAGTTTGTGGTCCATCTCATGAAAAAGATCTTGCATCCAATCAGATATTGGTTGGTTAGTCCCACAAGCTTTCTGTCACTATTTCAGTAACCTATCCTGTAGGCATGTCACTGGTAGATTGAACAGTTTGTAGCTAGGTTGGTATTTGCTTTTTCTATTTGTTGCTGGATTAAAGTTCCTCTACATAGTTCTTTACCAATATGTTTTTCAATCAATATCTAAGTATCATTTTAAATAATTAGTTGATTATTTCTATATTTTTACTTTAACTTTCAAAATAAGATTCACTAATTTCTGATATTTTTTCTTGACACAGATACCAACAAACTGACTATCAAACTTAGGTTTCTAATTCTCATTTGGTGTGAAGGTTTATAATGTTATTGATAATGTTTCTGCAAGACTTTGGTTCTCATTGGATCCTTTATATATTTGATTTTCCAGACCTGAGGGACATGGAAAAATGAACAGATACTAGGTATCATAGAGAATATCCAACTAACACTCAACACACCCTGAATGTGGGCAAACACATGCATCTTCATAAAATTTAATGGAGGAGCTGGTATGGGTAGTAAAGAAGGAGACTAGGTTTTGCTAACTCCTGTATAACTATACAAATACCTTCAATGTGCCAAGATGCTAAATGACAACTTGTAGGGAATTCAGAGGAATTTTTTCATAAAGCTGAAGTTCCAAATTTCTTGATTATTTTATATGGATTGTAGTACATCTCTGATGTAAGTTATAGGGAAATATTAATCTTATATCTACTATATTCTAAAAAATGGTTTCTCAGAAACAATCCTTATGCTATTATTTAGTCTCTGAGAGGATAAAAGGAGATCATATAATAAATATGTAGGATGATTTGGAGATAACTGTGATTTGCTTAATTATCAGCAGCTATTCCCAAGACATATCCAAATTGCCCTAGCATTTTTACGGATATATGTGCCTATGCATTATCTAACTTGGATGTAGTTAAACTGCATGAATCTAATGGAACCATCTAGAGAGGATTGATTTTTTTATTAAGATGTGATATTTGAGATAAAAGGCAAGAACACAGCACTGTCCTGCTGAGACCACTGCAACTATCAGCAGAAGCAGGGAAATCCCTCCAAGGTTAGTTTGCCATCCCCAAAATATAACAAATGAACAAAAAATAAAAAATCAGAATTAGAGTTCAATGTATCTACGAGAGGGTTTTGAGGAATGAAGCTGCAAAGAGAAGCAGGAGGTAGGTAATAAATTATCTTAGATGTATTTTAAGCAGTAGTAAATAACTTGATGAGATTGATGCCATGGAGACAACAAATCAATAGGAATGTGCTTGGAGTCATTGAAGAAAAGGGCACAGTGCTTGTCTGATCTAGAAAAGAAAGGATAAGGAACAAAACTCCCAAGATCTAAGTGCTAACTGACAGTGAAATATGAAGGATACAAACACAGCCTGTGAACTAAAGTAGATCAGCTGCAAACAGCAGCCTTGTCAGTTCATTTTCTTTATATAGTATCAGAGATCTTTAATATCTCTAAATCTCAAATTACACTGGAAATTTGAAATAATCGCAGTACTTCTCAAATACTTACAGAAGTATCTATCTGGACCCTGCATTTGCTTTCTTGTCTTTACAATATATGTTATTTTCATAAAAAGTATAGTGTGATATTTTAGACAAAACGCTTGGCACAGAACCTGGAAAATGTCTTACAATATAGTAGCTGCTATTCACTGTATTCACTCTACCAAGGTATTTATCAGGTATGCTGATTTGAGAAATATTTCTCTAGTACATAAAACCATTATACATGATCATGTGTTGTTTTTTTTTAAATATTTAATACTATAAAGGAGAACAATTTAGCCCTTTAATCAGAGTTTATGATACAATATAAGTTAACAATGGATGAAAAGTAATTACCTAATGTATAAGAGGTATTCATTTTTTATAAATTGTTCAGAAAAATTTTATACCTTACATCATATACCATTATTTTCTCTTAATTTTATAGCCGTTATGTGTAATAGATTCATAGATTAAAATTTCACTGAGTATGAATATTTTTTCCTTTTAAGATAAAATAAAAACTATTACATGGAAGTCAAACATGACAAACCCAGAAAAGAAAAAGAACCCAGGAGAAGGCACAATAATTGGAGATCCAAATTTTTAAAAACTTTTTAATTGATATTTCTTTTGTGAGTTTCACATAATGTGCCCCAATCCTACTTATTTCCATGTTCATTTATATCATCCATCTTGTATCAGCCGTCAACCCTTATATCCATTTCCTCAAAAGAAAATAAAAAGCAATAAACAAAAAATAAACAAAATAAAACATAACCAAGCATAGAAAAATATATTCTTGTGGAAGCTGTGGTGCATCCCAGTGTGTCCCACAGTATACAATTTTGTCCTCCTCCCTTTATTGTAATGAGTCTTTGGTCTTATCTGAGGCTTCTGGCTTCTGCTCCAGGATTAGTGCTGCATTCTCACTGGAAATCCTCTTAGATATCCTATTATTGCCCTGTGTCATGGAGATCCTGCAGCTTTAGATCTGCAGGACTGCCCCTTTCACATGCTCTTACAGTTTTTACATGAAGGAGATTTGGAGATGGGCAAACTCAAAGCCTTGGATCTGTGCCAGGTTGGTAAGTGAGTTGATCCACCCATCTGCTTTCCTGCCCTTGCACCATCACAGTAAGCTCTCTCAGCTCCCTCCATGAGCATCTGGCAAAGGGTCAGCTCTGCCACTCTCATGCCCTCAGAGGAGCTCAGCCACAACCATACTACCAGGGCCAACTCTACTGCTCAGTGGAGGTGGGGGTCTAACTTTCTAGAGTGCTGCACCTGGTGAGGGCCAGGACCAACTCTAATTTTCTCTTGACCCTCAGGCCAGATCTCCTGACTGCCACAGGAGGCAATGGATTGAGGGGAGAGTGCATCACTTCTGCCACCAAGACCCCTCATGGAAGAGGAGTCCAGGGTCAGCTTTTCCATGCTCAAGTCTTTGGGCTGCCTTGCCTGCACACCTACCACCTGGGACAGTGCCTAGTCCTGCTTCGTCACATGGAAGGGATGATGTGACATGGTTTCATGCTCCTGGAACACAGCCAGCAGGTCATGGCTTTAAGAGTGATGCTGGTTACAAGGCTTCTTTATGTATGTATGTATATGTACATTTAATGTCTATATTATATATAATATAGACATATATAAATATATAGTATATAATTACTTAATGTTCCTCCTTCGGAAAATATTCTCCCTGCTTAGGTTATCTGCGAATGTTCTCCCTGCCAAGGTTAATAACACATGATAGTAAGAGACAGCACAAGTCCAAAAGGTGAAGATGTGTCTATGTCCTTAGCAAAAATGGTAAATGCTGAGACCTTTAGGACAGCCCATAAAGCTGTGGGAAAGAACTCTGAAAACATTAGTTCAATAATTAGCTTGCCGACAGGAACCTGGTGTGGTTCTTCCTTAGCAATGGAGATGTGGATGCTTAAAGCCAACCATCAGACTGAACTCTGGGAACCCAATGGGGGAGCTGACAGAAGAACTGGAGGAGCTGAGGGGGATTACAACCCCAAGAAAAACAATCTGTGGCATGGTGAGCAGACTTCTGGATGTCCTTCACCTGTCATTGCAGCCTGGTGTCAGTTGAGTGTCTTCTGCTTACATGTGCTGAAAAGATCCACTTCTGTCCATGTTCAGGGATCCAATAAAAACACTGAACTGGGAACCAAAATATATAAACAGAGGACCTGGTACAGATCTATGTTAGCCTTGTGTCTGCTGAATAGTCTCTTTGAATTTATATGAACAATTTATGTTATGAAAGAGAGAGAAAGAGAGAGTGAGAGGGAGAGAGACAGAGGGAGGGAGGGAAGAAGGGAGGGAAGGAGGAAAGAGAGAACGTAGGGAGAGAGACTAACTGCTAGGTTAAAAAGGAACAACTGGACTGTAACTTATACCTGCTGGAAGATGACAAATCAGTTTTTTTTCAATAGAATGACACTGGGTATGTCAACCACTCTAGAATAGACCTTGTGTTCAGAAGCAGCTGGCCAACATATAATAAATTATAAAGGATTTTGTGTGTGTGTGTGTGGTGTGTGTGTGTGTGTGTGTGTGTGTGTGTGTGTTATAGTTTGGAGTGGTGTTTGCAGTATTCTATATCTGTATGCTTTTTCGAAGACATGAAAGTTTGGTGCGTAGAGAAGGAAGAGGAACTAGAATGAATTGAGGTAGGAAAAGACTATGATCCAAAATATTTAAATTTAAAAATATTTTAAATGATAAAAACATAGATAAACATAATAAAACAGTGTTATTTCTATTTTAGAAATTACAATATTAATAGAGTAGATTTTTGTTGAGTTAACTTATAAAAATAAATGTTTTTAAATTTTGTAATATGGATATTAATGACAAAATAGTGAGAAGAAAATAGTTACAGGTAAATTGACATTTAAATATTGTTATAAAATTTTGAAAAGAAAATGCTTAGATAAATTGACATTTATACAAGCTATGACATTTAAATATTGTTATAAAATGGAATAAACACAAGTAGTATATAAATGCATTTATCTCTTGAATTTTGTTCTTAAAGACATATGCTGTTTTGGTGACAAATACTTATAATAGTCTAGTACTTATGTACTCTAGCCCACAAAATAAAGACTTTTGTAAAGCATGTTAACTTTTTGTCTTCTCAGGTCTAATTTTAGTGACATGTTATTTAAAAATGTTTTCCTTTTTTTTTAAGCTCTATGAGAACATATGCTTCTGTAAGTATAAAAGTGTCAGTATTATGTCCTCAAAAATACTTTCATGTTACATGTGTTCTGCATTTCAAGGCATTAAATCAACTGGTTATATGCAAAGTGCTTAAGTCTTACTGAGTGTTTTGTCTCTTTCTCTCTCCCTTGCAAATTCACTCTTTATTCAGAAAAAAATAAATGATGTAGTATCTATAATGCCATTACATTTCTCTGTTAAAGAAAGAAAACTCAAAAGGCAGACTGATATTCTTAAATGAACTTAGTTCTATCTCCTGCCTGAAATCACAGGTAAAATATAAGCTTCTTCATCTATCATTGTTGGTTGAAAACTGACAAGGAATAAAGAATATATAATAAGCCGGGCAGTGGTGGCGCACACCTTTAATCCCAGCACTTGGGAGGCAGAGGCAGGTGGATTTCAGAGTTTGAGGCCAGCCTGGTCTACAGAGTGAGTTCCAGGATAGCCCAAGCTATACAGAGAAACCCTGTCTCGAAAAACCAGAAAAAAAAAAGAATCTATAATAGAGTCAAATAAATATTCAAAATTGTCTATTCTATTATTCACATTCTATTTAAAATGTTCTTGTATTACATGTTATTGAAAATCCTAAATGATCCAAATTATTTCACCTTTTAAATATAATAATTTCTGTTTTGAAATTGACTTTGCTACTATTATTACCATCATCATAAAAACCACAATGCATAAGAAATGCATGCATTAGACATTATTAGCATGTTACATGCATCATGTCATGCAAGTCTTAATAGAAATTCATACAGGATATATAATCATGCACAAAAATAGCAATGAGTTAAATGAGGCATAGCTAGCTAGGGAAATACCACTAGGCTTCCCCTACATGATATAGTGCATATATTCTAATACCAGTTAAATCACAAGTTCTAAGACACAAGGAAACCTGCATTTTACCAATTTGTGAAGATCCTCTATTAATTTTGTATGTTTGTTTTGTAATCCTGGAATCATGCTGTTATATTGAATAAAATTATCTATAAAACATGTATCTGACACTGGTTTAGATGTTCTTTATTCAATTTCTAGTAGTAAAGTTAAACCAAACACTCAATGTTGCATAGACTACATTCTTGAGACTGTTACAATTCTGTTGTGTAAGTTATAGTACTCAAAAAATCTCCCCAGACATGTATTGATATTCAAAAGATATTGAGCTATCACACCTTTCCCTCCATGTGAGGGTTCAGAATCTATGAACAAGGAACAGTGACCACATTGGGTACTTCATCTCATATACTTGATTTGATGAAGCAAGTCCACTGAGGCAATAAATTTGCAGTGTTTACAGTCACTAAACTAATTCATTTCATATCTATCTATCTATCTATCTATCTATCTATCTATCTATCTATCTATCTTTCTATCATCTTTTATTGTCTGTCTACATGTCTATTCATTTTAAAGCTGTGACCAAATTGAAGATATTCAACATGATAGGAACACAATTACCTCTGAATTCTTCTTCCTAAATTTTTATTTATGTAACTCATGAAGCTGAAACTTTCAGACTAATAACAACTGTCTTCTGTGTGCAGTGGAGAATAGGGAAGAATGCAAATTGCAGTTGAGTAACATTTGGGGATTCTTTATACATGTGAAACATGCAATCAAGATTTGTAGCAACTGAGACTTCATTCAAGAATTCTCAATAGAAGAAACTCTAACGAACAAGAAATATTTAAAGAAATGTTCAAAATCCTTATTCATCAAGGAAATACAAATCAAAACAAACCTGAGATTCCATTTTACATATATCAGAATGACTCAGATAAGAAACTCAATGATAGCACATGTTGGCAACGATGTGAAACAAGGGAACACTCCTCCGTTGCTGGTGGAGTACAAATTTGTACAACCAGAATAGAAATCAATCTGGCAAATTTTCAGAAAATTGGGAATAGTTCTACCACATGACCCTTTTAGGATATGTGTGTCAGAATTAAAAATTTACAGACAATTGACAAAATGATCTGTCACCAATTTTTCTTAATTTAGAAATCATAAATACTAGTAATTTGCCCTTAATGTTATCTACAGACTTTTTCTCAAGTAAGGATATAATGTTAATAAACTTGAAAAATAAAACCATAAAATGGTAAAGGAGAACTTAAAATAAAATATAGAATATTATATCTGTGATTTATTCATAGTGATTGCTTCATAACGCTGTTAGTAAAAAGGATTTCAAAAATATTAACATATTTCTATTTTAATTTTAATATGCTTTAACTGAAATATAATTATTTGTCTTCCACTTGTCCTCCCTTCAGCACCTCCTATATATATATGCTCCTTCTAACCTTTTCTATGTCTACTGATTTTTTTCATTGATTGTTATTGTTACATTGTAAATTTTTATATGTCTATATGAAAAATAATACACACAAACATGAGTGCGTGTGTATGCATGCAGCACACACAAACACACACAATCACACTCACACACATTACACACACAATCTTCTCAACAGGAAGGAAATCATGACTGGTACTGAAATTCTAGGCATTCTCCTTAAACTCGTGAGGTCGTGGACTTTAGAAAATAATCTTTGATTACCACTTCCATAGACCAACATATTCTGTTTACATGGCTACATTGCTTTTGAAATTTTACCAATTCTTAATTGCTGTGTATTTATTATAATATATTGCTATATCCTAAATTTCAGGTACTCACACATATGGCTCCCAAGTATCATTAAGAAGCTGCCTCTCTTTAAACAAATTTAGACCATCACAGGAAAACAAAACTAATCATAATACAGAGATCAATTGATCATTAGAATCCTAGAAGCAATTGCCTCACATCCTTGCCTCTGAGGCTCACAGAATAAATATCTCAGAATAAGGAGTGGAAATATTGTGAGAACCAGAATACCAAGAGATTTGCTGTCAAATAGTCTCTTCTATGGTTGTGTATGTGAACACTGAAAAATTTCAGAAGGTTTCACCTACCAGATAATAAACTACAGACAACTTAGGACAGCAGGAACAAAATTTAGCCTATCATAGAAATGAGTCATCTTATTGGTTGTACAAAGTATGAAAGAGGATAACATTTAAAATGTAAATAAATAAAATATACAATAAAAAAAAATAAAGCTGAGTACTACCACAAAAAATGAAAATAATTTGAAACTGTAATGCACTTCCCTTTTTCCTGAACTATTACAAGATATAACAGTATGTTTTACAAACACTAAAAATTTCATTTGGCAAAATTTTATTGTTATGATCTTTATGACACTCTCAAAATTCAGGAAAATGAAACCTGTAAGGCTCCTTGTCCTTCTTGGTGTCATTATCTAGCATAAGGATTGAACATATAAATACACAGCAATTAAGAATAGGTGAAATTTCAAAAGCAGGGTAGCCATATAAGAAGAAAAGAACATGTGCTATTGTTGTAATTAGTTAATATCACTCCAAAAGGAGTGATATATCTAAGGAAAAATAAGAGGTACCCTTTCCTTTTCACAGTGTTCTCAATCGAATTGTATTATACAGTTTATAAAAATCAAAGAGTCTTTCTTCAGTCCATATCTATGTTTTTTTTTTATTGGAACTTTTATTTACATTTCAGGTGTTTTTCCCTTACCCCCTTTCCCCGCTCCCTCCCAGGAACTCCCTATCCCTTCCCCCCTCCTCCTGCCTCTATGATGGTGTACCCACACTCACCCTCCCCAGAACCTCACCTCCCCACCCTCGAATACCACCCCCCCACGATGTCCAGCCTTCATGGGATGGATACCCAGGTGGAATGGTCTACAGACGGCCCCTCCTTCAGTTTCTGTCCTGTACTTTGTATCCATATTTGCTCCCTTGAGTATTTTGTTGCTTCTTCTAAGAGGGACTGTAGCCCCCCCACCCCCCACTTGGTCTTCATTCTTCATGAGCTTTATGTGGTCTGTGAGTTGAATCTTGGGTGTTTCAAGCTTCTGGGCTAAATCCAGTGAATACCATGTATGTTCTTTTGTGATTGGGTTACTTCACTCAGGATGATACTTTCAAGTTCCATCCATTTACATAAGAATTTATCGAATTCATTGTTTTTAATAGCTGAGTAATATTCCATTGTGTAAATGTACCACATTTTTTGTATCCATTCTTCTGTTGAAGGGCATCTTGATTCTTTCCAGTTTCTGGCTATTATAAATAAAGCTGCTATGAACATAGTGGAGCATATGTCCTTGTTATGTGTTAGAGCATCTTCTGGGTATATGCCCAGGAGTGGTATAGCTGGGTCCTCAGGTAGTGATATGTCCAATTTTCTGAGGAACCGCCAGACTGTTTTCCATATTGGTTGTACCATCTTGAAATCCCACCAACAATGGAGGAGTGTTCCTCTTTCTCCACATCCTTGCCAGCATCTACTATCACCTGAGTTTTTAATCTTAGCCATTCTAACTGGTGTGAGGTGGAATCTCAGGGTTGTTTTGATTTGCATTTCCCTGATGACCAAGGATGCTGAACATTTCTTTAGGTGCTTCTCGGTCATTCGCATTTCCTCAGTTGAGAATTCTTTTTTTAGCTCCATACCCCATTTTTTAATAGGGTTATTTGGTTGTCTAGAGCCTAATTTCTTGAGTTCTTTGTATATATTGGATATTAGTCCTCTATCAGATGTGGGATTGGTAAAGATCTTTTCCCAATCTGTTGGTTGCCATTTTGTCCTATTGACAGTGTCCTTTGCCTTACAGAAACTTTGCAACTTTATGTACTCCCATTTGTCAATTCTTGATCTTAGGGCACAAGCCATTGGTGTTCTGTTCTGGGTCTTCAACTCTATTCCACTGATCTTCCTGCCTGTCTCTGTACCAATACCAGGCAGTTTTATCTGTGTTTTTTATTCTCTATTGTTAGATATAATTATATCTCTCCCTTCTCTTTCCTCCATTCAAGCCTTCCCATATACTTGCCCCCATATTCATCAAAGTCGTGACTTGATTTTTAATTGTTATTGCATGCATGTTTGCACAGACTAATCCAGAGTCCTTTGTGCCTCAAAAATATGAGACTATCTAAATCAAACTCCTTAGGATTTCTTGTGTTCAACATTAGGATACGAAAGAAGAAAATTTTACATGCTAGTCTCAAGTGAAGAGTCATATTTGTAGATATGAGATGAAACAGTTTAAACAAATGGGTGAAGGACATTATCCAAATTTCTAAACCATGGATCACAGTACACTTTGAACTGGATGTTTCTGTTGTGTCATGAGATGCAAACTCATGTGATGTCTTGCTGAGTCAGACTCACATTGTGTTTGTCTTATGCAGGACCAGTGGGAGGTCATGAGAAGTCTGAAGAGAGTATCAATAGGACTCAAAGACAGTAATGGAGCTCTTATACAGTCAGTATTACATCTAATGTTCAAGCAGCTATGGCTTCTTCCCAAATGCATGATTTAAGAAGAATCATGGTTTTCATTTGTATTACAATTTTTGCCACTCTATTAGCTTTACAATGTCCAGTTACTGAAACATTATTTGAAAATAGCTACAATTTGCAAATGTAGGGTTCACTATTACATAAATAGATTCTTTCAGAGTGAATGTGTCCTTGTTTCCAACTATGAGTCCACAATATGTATTATTTCAATATTATTAGTAAATTAAACTGGCTGTGATCACTCATTCTCTTAATCACCATTTCAAGGAAACAGTTTTGACCACTGGGAGGTCACATGTCCTCCATTAACTAGATGTTAATAATTTTATGAATGTATCACCATGACAACATATTGCTGACAGCTGCCTCAAGATTAATATATGACATAATTCAGTTGGCAGAGGAAACATTGGAAACCCTGGTTGAGAATGCATGGAATAGGAAATCATGAGAATGGGAAAAGCCTGACCTGTACAAAGATGGAGAAGATGGGTGTTATGTAAATATACTGTGAAGGGTCATGTGGCTGGAGACAAGACACTTGTTTTCTGAGGTTTTTCTCCATCTCAGTTGAATAAACACTTGCATTCTCGAGAGTGGTTTTTCCTTCTTCAATTTTTTTTAATTTTCTTTATGTATATGTAAATGTGTCTGTGTATCTCATGTGTGCAGGGAAAATGTGCAGGATTCCCAGGCAATAGAGTTGTAGAGGTTAGCTTATGTCAATCTGAGTAGGAGAAACAAACTTGGGGTCTGTGGAAGAATATCAAGACTTTTCATCATGAGTCACGTCACCAATTCCTGGTTTCTCTTTCTTAATATACTGTAGTTATTGCTATTTCTAGTAATGTGTTCCTGGGGCAAACATTTGTCTTCAGTAACAATACTTGAAATTAAGGGCTCTCAAGTCAGAAAAGGACCCTTTTGTTTTTCTTTCTCTTTTCATTTATATATTTCCTTTCCTTTCCTTTTTATTTCTTTTCTTTCATTCACTTTCCCTTCCTTCTTCCTTCATTCTTTCCTTCCTTTTCTTTCTTTCTTTCTTTCTTTCTTTCTTTCTTTCTTTCTTTCTTTCTTTCTTTCTTTCTTTCTTTCTTTTTCTTTCTTTCTTTCTTTCTTTCTTTCTCCCTTTATTTCTCTCCTAGATACAGGGGAAAATCAGAAGCATGCGTTTCCTATCACTCATGGTTCCTTGACAGATTTTTTTCATGTCCATGCCTAATTTAAAGGACATGGCTTCCTCTCTGTCTCTAGTCTACCAAAAGAGGCAGGGATTTTTCATCTTGTCTCACTCAGCTCTTCTTTTACTCTCCAATAATCTTAATCTTTCTTCTGAGCCTGTTTTAAAATTCTTTTATTAACAAGACTAAGAATCAATCAAAACAGTAAAAAGAAAAAAGAAAGAAGAAAAAAGGGTAAAAACACCACAATTCCTAAGTAACATCACTAAGATGTACTTATTCTCACAAAAGATTGGGGATGCTTCGAGACACACATTAGTTTTATTTATTATGACTGAAAAGGCTCCAACTTTATTTCACTTGAACTGAAAATGAAGAACAGGTTTTTATTTGTGGGGCCTACTTGTAGAGCTTAATGGTGTATAAAGAATATACATGAAATTACATTTTATTATAAAGTAGTAAAATATTTGATTCAGGGCCTGTCATGCAGAAATATAATCTCAAAGTTTACTACAAACTCATTTTGCTAAAAATGATCACAGATATTTCTCACCCTAATCTATCACCTCCACTAACCACCTGTGACATCTCTTTGAAATTATTTAACCTTTGGTGACTAGAATGTTTTAACATATATATGAATACTGCTGGAAATACTGACCAGCAATTCCTCTTACTGTTACAATGTTAAAATAGCACTAGTACAGGAATTTATTTGCTTAAAACGTTCAGAAAATTTAACCTTACAAATCATTCTTTTTTGAATCATATTGTCAGCTACCCCATGCATTGTAAATTGCATCCCCATAAATATAAATATACAAAGAGAATTTCATGTCTAAGGGACAGGAGGATTGACTCACAGTGTCAGACATAGCTTTGATTTTAAGTGAATAAAATTCATTGTTGTTTTATGTCACTCTCTACTGTGTTCACTTGTTTAATGTCCATTTCCAAGCATCTGACTTACTTTGTATTCAATTACTTGCCTGGGGATCAGAATTTGAATTATGTGCAATTCATCAAGTCAACTCTCTAGTTTGCAGATTAATGGAAGCTTCCCCTGGTGTTTCCTAACAAAACATCACAAGATTGCCTTGTGATTATTTCTAACTGATACATACTTAGTTTATTTTTATTCTTCTATTGACAATATGAGCTTAAGTAGTACCAGAGTGTCACTGATTATGAATCAAGATCATCACACTAATTACCAAAGTGCATGAATTACTCATTGATGACTTCTGCTTTTCCAGAGTGTCATGAAAACTATAGGTCCAGAAAAAATTGTAGAACAGAAAAATTCTTAACTTTCATAGTTGATAAGGATAGTAAAAATGAAAGAATTTATTAGTAAACCCAAATAGTCACTGTAATATCATTAGAATCACAGGTCCATTGGATTTTGTTGTTCATCGTAACTTCTATAGGAACTTGAAACTACACTCTATGCATCACTTAAAAAGATTTTTAGGAAAAAGTGACAGAGATGCTCTATTCTATTCTATTCTATTCTATTCTATTCTATTCTATTCTATTCTATTCTATTCTATTCATAGCACCCAGAATAATAATGATAAGAAGCAAGTTTTCACAGGATTGAGACACACGTAATTCTCATTGAGAATGTAATTCTCATCCTGAATTCATATTTGTTTGCATCATTCAGCAAATCAAACTCTTCAAATCCAATCATTGAGGCTTTTAAAACTATTGTTCCAAATACAGAGTGAATTCATGGGTTTGTCATAGGGATTTATTTCAGGCAGATAAACAGATATTTTTTCCACTTGAAATTATTTCACAGGGGAAAAAAAGATGCTTCTTTTATACCTGGTAATGGTATGAACATAATTCATATCAAAAGCCAATTTAGTCATTCTACAAGACACAAAGGCAATCAGATATAAATTATAAATGAGGCTTAAATTAGATAATATGACCTGCAAAAGGAAAATCAAAACCTGTTCACTGTGAGAGTTCTTAAATTTAGCTGTATTCTTAACACTGTGAAGTTTTGGCTGAATCACTCATATATCTATATATGAGTTTTAGAGATTTCCTTTGAAATAACAGTGCATAGAACCATTAAATACATAAGTACTCCACTGACCAGGAAACTTAACACTAAATGGAAACACAACTACTTCAGGGGGAAAAAAATGAAAAAGAAAACGTGTTTTCTTTTCTTTGTATTTGTATTTACACTTTTGACTAATGATGAAAAACAAAATTCTGAATAAAAATACGATGAAGATTGCAAAAATAATACCTCTGATCTTTATACTATTCAAAGGTATAAAAATAAAAATATGTAAATATTAGGTTAGAACAAAGAAGTCATTCAGTCAGGAATGTAAATCTTAGGCTAAAACGAGGAAGCATGCTTCAGGCATGAAAATGACTTTGGGCTAGGACAGGGAAGTAGGCTCAGATATTTTTGTTATCCTCATAAGCCCTTAGAAACAGTGATCATGGGAATGATCATGGGACTTTGTTTATTGTCTTGTTGTTCTTTGACTACTTGTGTTTATTGTCTTGCCTGTTCCTTGACTATCTGCATCTATCGTATTGCTAGTCCCTCAACTTAGAACTGTCCTTAATACTTGCATGTAATTAAAATGGTATAAAAGCAGACTGGGAAAAATGGATGAAGAAAAAAAGAAAAGAGAAAAAATAAATGAATCAATTTTAAAAATAATAAAATAAAATATATGACAGATAGCTCAAATTAAAGTCCGGGTGAAACATTGAGACAAGAAATTTCAATCAAAAATGTACTATATAGTTTATTTTCTGACAATTAGGATTCTTCTTTGTTCTTTATTAAATTCTCTTGGTAAAGAATATCATGAAACTGCTCACATTTAATCATAATCTGTATCCTTCCTTGATCTTTTATCTTCTTTAAATCCTCTCTCTCTCTCTCTCTCTCTCTCTCTCTCTCTCTGTGTGTGTGTGTGTGTGTGTCTATTTGTGTGTCTGTGTGTGTGTCTGTGTGTATGTATCTGTGTGTGTCTGCGAGTGTCTGTGTGTGTATCTGTGCGTTTGTGTGTGTCTGTGTGTGTGTCTCTGTGTGTCTGTGTGTGTGTGTGTGCATCACCTTGGTTCATTGAAAAATGTCCTCATATCCTTTGGGGTCTCTACAACATTAAGGTCAGAAGCGGTGAGAACTGAGACTTGAGACAAGCTCACTGTAACTTTGCATGCTGCAGCTCAGTCATTTGTGTTGGTTCGACCTAGAAATATCCCCCATATGCTTATATATTTGAACAGTTTTTTCCTTGTTGTTGATTTTGTTTCTAGAGGTTATTGAACATTTATGATGCAGAGTTTTGCAGAAGAAAATATATCAATGGAGCAGACTCTGAGAGTTTATAGCTCCAAACCTTGTTCCAGTTATTTCTGTGTTTCTTGTTTGTAGTAGAAGAAACAATACCCCAGGTATTTGTTTGAGCTGTCAGCTTTCTTGGCACTGCAGTCATTATGGAATCTTAACCTGGAATATTAAACCAAAATAACCTTTTCCCTAAGTTGTCTTTGTTAGCATTCTGTCTAAACTCTACCCTCACATTTACCTGGCAACAGCCAGGTAGGCCTGGACCACTATAAAAGGGGTTGCTTGCTCACTCCTCTCTCTGTCTAACATCTCTCTTGCTCTCTTACTCTTGTTCTCTTACTTCCTCTTTCTCCTCATCACTTATCCCCTCCCCCCACTCTCGTGGTCATGGCCTCTCTCTCTCTCTTTCTCTCTCTCTTTCTCTCTCTCTCTCTCTCGCTCTTTCTCTCTCTGACTCTCTCTCTGTATCTACTACCCTTCTCCCCTCCCCATGCATAAACTCTATTCTATACTATACTGGTGTGTGGCTGGTCCCTCAGGGGAGGGATGCCTCAACATGGGCCCACTGAGACATCCCCTTCCCCCATACATCACCACACACCCACTGAACATATTATCTTAATCTCTTTCTCTTTTTATAAACACATCAGTCTTTGGTCATGGTATTTTATCACAAACACCAGAAAAGAAGATAATAAATCAATGCATATTTTATAGGCCTGCCCTAAATATTTTGTTTGTGATTGTTGAACTTTACTATCAATCAAGTAAGAAATAAAGATCCTTATATTCGGTACTTAGCTAGAGCTAAAATTGTCTTAGGTTAATTTCCTCTACAAAATACCTTAGGAATCCTTGAGCATGACACTATATTTTACTAATATTACCACAAATAGGAGCAATAACATGGTAACCCATAGTGCTGCTCTGTAATTATTGCCTGCAGCTTATAACATTTTGATATAATTAAATCATTGTGCATATAAAGAAAATCAGAACGTGTAACTTTTTTTTTTAATTAGGCTATGTCCAGATGCTCATGTAACTAGTGCAATTATTCAAAGGTTAGAAGATCCATTCAACAGATTTATTAGAGGTTATTGACTCAAACATCCAAACAGTAAGTTTTTAGTGTTCATATATCTCTATCTCTTTAATAATACAACCTGTAGAGACCACGTCCAGTAGATAGGCACAGGCCCTGGTCGAGGGATGGAGCCACCCACCCATCTCAAAGATTTTAACCCAGAAATGTTCCTGGATATAAAGGAAGAACAGGGGGAAAAAAATGGAATAGAGACTGAAAGATAGGCCAGCTGGGGACTGCCCCACCTGGAAATTCATCAAGACTGAAGACACCAAACCCAAGACAGTTGCTGTAATCAAGGGGCACTTGCTGACTGGAACTTGGTGTGGCAGTTCCTTGGAAGGTCCTTCCAGCAGCTGACCAATGCAGATGTAGATGCTTGGAGCCAACCATAAGACTGACATAAAGGATTCTGATGGGGAAGCTGGCAGAAAGACTGCAGGAGCAGAGGGGAATTGCAGACCCATTGGAAGAACAACATAGACTGGCCTGACTATCCAGTTCTCCCAGAGACTAGACCACCAACAATGGAGGGATTCGTGGCTCCAGATACATATAAGCAGAGGATGGCCTTGCCTGATAGCAAAGGGAGGGGAGGCCCTGGGTCCTGTGGATGCTTGATGCCCCAGCTTATGGGGATGCTGGACTGGTTGGGCAGGAGAGGATAGGTGGGTTGGGGAGTACCCTCATACAGGCAAAGAGGAGGAGGCAGGACAGATGTGGGATGGGAGGTTAGTGGAGGGGTAACCAGGAAGTGGCATATCATTTGAGATACAAACGAATGGAATGATAAATAAATAAATAAATAAATAAATTTCAAAGGATTAGTCAACTCTTCACATTCTTTTCCCTGAAAAATCAGACATTATTTTAATGTTCCTGCTGACAACAGAAACACACTACAAGAGGAAATGAGTGCTAAGAACTACAGATGGATAAAAACACTAAGTTAAAAATGGACTTAGCCACAGAAACAATTTTATGTGAAGAAAGCATTATGTTTAGCTGAAGTAGATGGTATAACAAAATGAAGTTGGAATTGTCTAATAAGGATATAGAGAATTTTAGAAAACAATAAACAAATTCCAATTCTGTCCCATGAACAATGACAAGTTCAGTGGAAAGTGAGAATTTATTTGAAGTATTGTTATGTGTGTAAAAGTAAAGGTGATACCTTTGACTTTTTTGTTGGCAGAAAGAATCTTAAATGACTAGATTAATGGAGTTAAGCTCCATTATTTACTATACATTGTTGTGGTAAAGGATAAAAGCAAAGATGGAAGAGACTCTAACGACTCAAACAATGAGAATATTCACTGAGAACTAAGTTTAAGTAGATACATATTGTCAGTTGAGGGGACTGATGGGAAATAAAAAAGCATCAAATGAACCAAGGAATAAGACAATGTCAATATTAAAATATAGATAAGCATTTGAAAGCTAAGATGTATTATTTCCTTTCCATGCAGAAATTTTGCCAAAATTAATTTGTGTGATGCAATAAAGTATACTCAGTGTATTATTTCACAAATCTAAAGGCTAGGAATTTATATGAGTTTCACTGAGCTGAGGGGAAGATGTGAGCAGGGCTGCTTCTATCTGAAAGTTGTGAAGGGAAAAATGCCTTTTCTTATCTATCAACTTGGAGAAGACGTATCTATGCCCTTCCTGACATCATCATAATGCCTTCTTTCACCTCCTCTGCTGCTTCCTATGCTGACTGATGCTTCTTGCCTGAACAGAGCATTTTTGTTACATCAGATACACCTGGGGAATCCAGGCCAGACTCTCCTTAGATCTCACACACTATAGTGTAAACTTGACAGGAAAATGTTTCCTGTGCACAGTGGTGCAATAATAGCATGATTGTTTTAGAGGCAGCAAATGTCTTTCTTATTGAATCTGAAACCCACTCCTAGAGAAGAAATATACAATGGTGTCTTATATATAATGGTTACTGAACCCCTGGGAGAACATACTGCTTTCATGTCAGAGGCAACAGGTGTGTAATTAATTCTCATACTAAACTAAATGTATGTGTACCCAATTTTGGTTTTATGAGTTTACATTAATATACATAGACTAGTGCTGCTCTCTACATTGGTCAGATAATTTCGTTGTTGTTCTTTGTTTTTGATATATTTTTTTTCTTTGTAGTGGGAAAAGTTTAAGGAAGAGAGGCTGGGAAAGTTGAAAAAAAATCCATTGTTTATTTATCAAGTTTTCATGACCTATTCAGCTTTCAAGGGACACATACACATATTGCATTTTCTTATTATGAAAGGCACAGAAATAAAGACAGTTGTGGAACTATTTCTATATTAGGACACTTTTTGTACATGCTGAGTAGAAGAATTGCTGGGTGCTAAGGTAACTCAAGGATCATTGCATTTGAGAAACTTCCATACTTACTTCCATAGTATCTTCAGTTTTACCTCCCTACCAATAGCATTGCTCCTTGCCTACATCCAGCATTTGTTGTGGGTGTGTAGTGCCCCTGCAATAACTCTATAACATTAACAAAGCTTTGGCATTTACTTACCCAGCATCTAAGTGAAATCCTTAAACTCTACTGTATCTCTTCTGACATTGTTGACACAGGATCTTGAATGAAAGCAGACAGAATGCAATAACAATAGCAATAATAAAACTTAATAAATGAAGGAGATATTGATTGATTGATTGTGCAACTAGGTGAATGAATGACCAAATTTAAATTCCATATGCTGAAATGAACAATTAAGAAAATAGTAGAAGTAGAGTTTGTGATTTGAAGAAAATCCCAAATGCTAAAGCTGGATGGATGTAAGGTTCACAACTCGGAAAGTAAAACCAAGATTTTCACTAAAAATCCTTAAAATTCATAGAGCTTGCATTGAAAATACCAGAGGGCTAAACACAGATATAGTAAGCTAGGAAGGTGTAACATGTGAGTTTTGAATACATTATCCTATAATTTAAAAAATGTAATTAGAGTGGAGATTTATTTTCCCTATAGAATAGGTAGAAAGTTTGAGTTAGCTAATGATCAATAGTTCTTAATCAAACTGAAATAGAAAACAGTGACTGCTACCTTTCTCGTACTCGGATTTATAATACATTGTTTTGTATGAAAATATCTTCACCTTTTACAAATAATTTCACAGCATCTTATTTTCACTACTTACATTTCAACTAAGTGAGTTATTGTTTCCAAATGATAAATACGTTTTTATTACCACTTTGAAATTGTTTAGTTTAAACTGATGTTGTTCACCATATTAGGACATCTAGTAAATTTTTGAACTGTGTGCGTCTTTTCTGTGTTTAAAATCAGAACAGAGATGTCTCTGACTATTGGTTTTTTATTTTTTTTTGTCATCAAACATATTGTCCATCATATAAATGGTTATCCTTTGCCCTCAGTTCATGCACGTAAAATTCTGATTGATGCCACTGGGAGCCTTGCATGGCTTTCTGAGAATATTGAAGTTTGAAACTTTATGGTGTGTTCACAATATCTTTGAAGTCCAGTTTCTGAGGAGAAATGCAGCATTTAAAAAGTAGTTCTTCGGGGCTTATTCTTATCCACCAATAATAAGCATAGATTGCCTATTTAAATTCTGTGTTGAGCTGAGGTTGGAAAATGTACAATATTGGTTGTAAGAAGCTGATTTCTAATGGATTCTTTCAGTTGACTTCAGATTCTATATTTATAGCTTAAATGTTCACGGGAAAAATTTTCCACCTCTCTTGATGAATACCAGTATCCATAAATCATTTGACCTTACCTAATAATTTTAGGTATTTATTTCATTTTTGTGAAATTATTATTATTTCTCTGTCATGAAATAAACATTATGACACTGTCATGAATTAAACGTACCACATTCTATCGACAGAACAAATCAGATCAACAACATAGTTTTTATTGAAAATATTTTTTAAATTTATGACTAAGAATATTATGTTTCTTGTTGAATATCTATATCAATAACACAGTTTTGCTGCAAACTCTGAATCCTCCTTTCTCATTGTTGTCAGAGCTGAGAATATAGATTGAATCACTACGTTTGCTCCCCTATTATGCTCCCAGCAGAATTTTTATACTTTCTTGTGTTTATCTTATTAAAAATATATCAACTAAGAAAACATCTGGAAGTATTTTTTACCAAAACAAATATAGGACCTTAAGTGACACAGCATGAACACCTACACAACTCTACACATATACATTCTCACACACATACACACAGAAATTCTTTTATGACATCCTAAGTACATGGATTCATGAGGTATCAATTAAATTGTTATTACTATCAATTATTCCATGTAGTTAACATGATTTATATACTTTAAATAAATACTTAACCTACATTTTTTTTATTTACTAAAATATGCTAAACATTCAACTGCTAAGTAAATATATATAAATAAGAATTACTTGAAATTAAACTAATCAACAAATAAAGTATTTGTTGTAGGAATAGATGCAGGTATGCATGCACACACATGCACTTATTTATAAGAAATAAAACATAATGTCTGAAATTCTTACATCCCTCAGTACATAGATATAAATAACATCATCGTTACATGTTCTATTTTTTCTCTTTCTTACTTAGGCTTATTTTCATTTGTAGCACAATTGGTCTAGGCCTGAATCTTGTAGATATGCATACCTTCAGTTTGCTTAATTTTTTAGTCCTGTTATCACTGTTCAGACTTTGAGGGTTTTTGGGTAGCTTATCAATGAGACATACAGCCCTTCTCATTTTGGCATAATCAGAATAAGTGCTCATTATACTTCAGGAACTGAAATTTTGTGGTTGGGAGAGAACTCAATGTTCTGTAATTATTGTTACCTCAGCATGAATCCACAACCACTATGTATAAAGTCTGTTTGACAGGAATATGTGTGCCTTTAATGACAGAGGTCTGTGTGTGTGTGTGTGTGTGTGTGTGTGTGTGTGTGTGTGTGTGTGTTTGTAGAAGCAAAGACAGTAGATCTTGAGAACTTACTGTTGAGGGAGATACCCACTGTCTTTTGCCTGAACTTTAAAATCAACAACCTATAGAAACTTCTAAATCTATGGAAAGAAAAAATACCATACCAACAGTATCTGTTGCATTCATTGAAGAGTTGGTGAAAAACAGAAGACAAAGTTCCAAAACATGAATACAACTCTCTTCTATATGGTGAAATTCACAGCATCAGCAGTGAATTCATTTATGCTTCATATTAATATGAGCATAAGGATTCACACAGAATAGTGGCCAACATCTAATTTAAGGAAGAAATCATTATATATTAAATATATTTCAAGACAAAATTAGAGAATTTCAGGTCATAACATTCAAGACACTTGGATTTAAAGACAAAGCATTCAATAATACATGTTTGGTGTGATAATCGATACAGTGTAAAATATGTTTACAAAATAAATTTAAGTCAATAAATGCAGATGAGGTTTTATTTCTAAATCTTGGGACAGAATTGTATAGGATGTAAAAGCTTAGAATATCTTAGATCAAGTTTCTGAGAGATGAGTGGTATCTTTAGCACTGAAGTTGTCATTGTGTTGCTGTGTTTTCCAGAGCAGAGGAAGGGAACAGTTTCTTCTTCCTAGTGTGGTAAACTAAAAACAATTTGGATGTGTGTGCTATGATATGCAGATATGACTCACCATGTTCATTAGTTTCTAGAAATAGTATTGTTTTGGCACAGCCATATATTTCATAAGCTCTTACTTACAAATCATCTAATCCTCCAGCTCTACAGGGCTGCATAGAGAAACCAACCTAGACTCGTGCTCCTTCATTATTTTCTGTGATCTTCTAAAATTCGTTCATTACTTCTCAACATGTCTGGAGATAGTATGTCTTATTGGGCATTTATTAAGGAAGATCTTGAGTTTTCATGTAAGAAATTAGATGATTACTCTCCTAGGAAAATGAAGAATTTTCTGCAACAATTGGCCCTATTTAAAGGTGAATATCTGGAGGAGGGTATTAAATTCTTGGTGATAGCACTCACTAAAGCTCTATTCCATGCATCTATGTATGTAGGTGTAAATAAGTATGGGATTATATTTAACCTACACTTCTCAAACTTTGGTAAAATAAATGCAATATTACTTCTCAAAAAATATGTGTCATTATGTTTTAAATATAAGTCCCTAAATTATAAGTTTAGTAAGGTGGAAAATTAAAGCATATCATGTTAAAGGAAAATAAAAAATACTACTGATTATATGCTGTACAGAGAAATAAGTAGAACATTGTGAAAAAGATATAAGAACAGGATGGTAGGGAAGACATTAATTCTTTGAAATAAAGATGTAATTAAAACTATAAACTAAAAATAAAATGGAATCATTTTATTTTTATTTTTAATTACTTAGTTTGTTCTCTCACTTATAAATTAAAACATATAAATACCAGTACAATATACCAATTTTTGCAATTATATATGGATATAAAATTGCATGCTTATAACCTTCTGGTATCTTTGAGTATATAGTTGTATTGTGAATCCAATTTCAAAAATGACTTTCATATCTCGATGAACTAATGAATTTGCTAGTGGAACTATGATATTAACAAATATAAAACCCAAGGCCAGATGCTCAATGATCCTAATAAAATGTAAAACTGTTAAAAACAATTGGAAAATTTAAGATGGATGTAAGAGTATAAATGTTGGCACTACTTTTGAGGCTGCATGCAGATTAATGAGTTCATTTATATTATTCTAAGTAGTGTTCAACCAGAAGCACTGCTATCACAGCTGATCTAAATAATACATGCGAAAATGACTTTTAATAGTCTATAAATTATAAAATATTAAAGTATAAACAATTTAAAAGAAAGCCTTACGTTTTATTTTCATAATGTTATTAGTATTCTCACTTAATATTTAGCAGTGGCTAAAAGTCATAAGGTAAATATATTTAATATTGTATCTCTTAGGTCTAGTAATTAGAACTTGTTCTCTGAGAAAATCTAAAACAGCTTCAAGTATTTAAAAATTGATGACAATGGAGAATCACACTCAGTGGATAGGTTGCCACTGGTAGACTGCCCTGCCACAGTAGATGCCTTACACCCATGAACAAACAAGTGACAATTATTGGTTTAGTGTGTTACAAAAATAATGAAGACATGAAGCTGGGAAAGATATGGATTGGGTGGAGCATAACAAGGGTGACAATAAGGGGTGGATATTATCAAGTAACATTGCATGCATGTGTGAATTTTTCAAAGAATAAATCAAAGTGAATAAAATAAATGAGCTTCATGTACACTGAGAAGTAATTACATGATTCTTATTGCTCTTGTAAGTATGAGACGGAAACATCAAAAATTAATTGAAAATATTTTAATATAGAAAAATTATATTTGGATATTAAACTCCTGGCTTAAATCCCAGAACCCAGTGTGCTGTTACATTTTACCAAGACAGAAAATGATACAAGGGTTTTGTTCTTAGTAATCCTGTTATTTCATTATTATACTTGAAACACATAGTTTATCTTCAGGTGCTAGTATGCACTGAATCTTCAGCTAAAATTTTATAGACAGATATAAGAATGTTAAAGTGCCTATATATCTTCTTGCCTGATACAACAGAAATGCACAATACAAAATACAATCAAATTATTTCAGCCCTGTTTTCAAATCTTTTATGACCATAGTTAAATTATTTTGCATTATTTATTGGACTTCCACTGGTAAGACACCATTCTACCATTCTTGACCTATCATTATTATTATGGGGTTGTGTTTAATATTCCATCTTGAATCTCTATCCATGCTCTATTCCAAATTTCATTCTAAGGTAATATCAAAATTTCTTATAACCTTTTTCTCTCTTTCTAAATAGTATCATCTCTGATTAGTCAATATAATACAATGTATTTTAAAATATTTTTATTTTACAGGTTATTTCACAATTGGTAAGAATTTAAGACATGTATTTAATACTGGAAGAATTTTTCACAGTAGTCTTTAAGGCTGTGGCTGTGATGTTATATTAAATATCTAAGCATTGCTTGGGAGCTCACATATTTAAAATATTGATAGACATGACATTTTAAGATATAAAATGAAATGTTCAAAGTTTACTGTCATCTGCCACTATCTATCTTCCATTTTCTTAAAAATTTGATCATTCATTCAATTGTGATCTTTTAAATTTTACACATATTTGTTCAATAATGAAAATTACTTTATATCACCCTAGTCATCAATTTTTATGGAGGTATTTGGTTTTCTCTCCCTTTCTTTTTATCTTTCTTCCTTTGTTCCTTCCTTTCATTCTTTCTGTGTCTGTCTCTCTGTCAGACTTTCTTTCTTTCATATTATTTGTTTGTTTCTTTATTTGCTTTTAGGTTCCTTTTAATTTTGTATATGATATATTTTAATCATATTCTTTCTTTCCTCCCATCTCTTTCTTACCCACTCAACATTTTGTTCTCTCAATCTGTTAAAGATAAATCAAATTCTGCAGAGAAATTGATGAAGCTAGAAGCCATCATCCTGAGTGAAGTAACCTGGACTTCCCCTAAAACATGTTTTCTTATATATGTGGATATTAGCTTTTAAACTTTTGGCAGAATATATTCTTCAATCCAAATAACCACAAAAGGTAGGTAGCTACTAAGTTATCCATTGCCTTTTAAAGTAACAAATTAGTCTCATATATTGTAATAATTAAGGTAAACCATAAATCCGTGCACATGCTGCTAAATATTAGCCAGATGTTATTGTGCACATATAGCAATGTTTCTTTAAGTTTATAAAGTTAGGAACATGGTTGAAACAATATTTTCAAGGAACCAAAGGCACCAGATAGGGAACTTCATATTCAGATTCAATATATTTTACATCAACATTCCTAATTTTTAAGTGGAAATCATCAAGGTACATAAGTTGAATTAATTACTCATTCATTTTTTTTAAATTTAATCTTTGTGAGAATGATATTCATGAGTGTTGTTTTTACAGCATTCAATCCCCCCTTTGTACCTCTAAACTTCTGTGGTGTCTTCCTTCTTTTTGTAAAGTTTATGACCTTTTTCCTATAATTATTATTGCTACACACACACTCACTCACTTGAAAAAAATCAGTGAGCCAATTTAATGTAGTGCTTTAATGTAAGTAGATGTCTTTAGGGTAGACTATCAGAGAGTGCATACTTGAGGCAAAAACATTTTCGTTCCCTCAGCATCCAGTGACTGCCTGTACCTCTTTACACGAGGTCTTAAATCTTTTATAATTTAAGATAGCACATCAACTGATTTTTAAAATATTATTAATTAAAGAAGGGAGATATTCTGATTTTCTGCTTCTTGTTGTATCATGCAAATGATATCAGAGCATGCCTTTAATAAAAGAAACTGAGATGTCCTGCGATTTTTATCCAGTGCCAAAGGTAGTTACTTGTCTTTAAGTGCTTAATTATTATTCATGAAGCTCATCCTTTCTTGGAATATTATTAAAATTTCAGCCACTGAAGTTCCACTTTCTAGGCCATTTTTTCATACTCACTGGCTCATTCACAAAGTTTCTAAAAAGATTTATTTTATTATTTCTAATCATAGACATATTCACCTGATCATTTGTGTTATGTTACTTTTCTGTCAAGACAGTCAATAGATTTACTTGTCCCTGTCTTGCTTAGATTTGACAATTTAACACAAACTAGAATGATTTGGGAACTCAAAACTTAATTGATAAAATTTCCCCATGGGTCTGACTATAGGACATATTTTTTGACTAATGATTTATATGGGAAGGCCTAACAACAGAGAACAGATCCACCATAGGACTTATAGACTTATGTATTAGAAAGTGGGCTGTGCAAACCACAGCTGGCAATCCAGTTAAGTAGGATTCTTCTACGGCTTCTTCTTCTATGGAATCTCCAGGTTCATATCATTCATTTTTGACTTGATTTCCTCAATGATGGACTGTACCCTAATAGATATGTAAGCCAAATAAACGCTCTTCTCTCCAAGTTGTTTTAATAATGGTCCTTAGTATGGTAGTGAAAACAAAGCAAGGATATTAAAAGTTGGTATCAGAAAGTGAACTATTGCTATAACTTGTGATGTTTTGAGTAAGACTGTGGAAAGAATTAGAATTTAAGGCCATAAAAGCCATTATATATTTATAGTTTCATAGGCTGTTTGGAGGTTATCTGAACTCTAAGAGAGATGAGGACTGTTCAGACAATGTATCAGTACCATTCATATAATATTTTTGAATTAAGAAGCTGTGTTTCTGCTGTTATTTGGATGAAGAATTAGATGTGATTAGAAAAAGCACCACTGAAATGAAAATTTTGTTTCCCTGGGAGAATTGAAGCTGTCAAATATCAGAGAGAAATTAGTAGTGATAAAGAAGACACAATGGTTATTGTAGTAAAAAGTTCTTCTGGGAGTCTTTCCTCTGGATCAGCACAGAGACTATGTCGTCCAGTTGGGAACAAGGATACATTTTGTACTGCCATCTCAACTGGGTAATGTGTAAGAATCTACCACCTGCTCTCACAAACAGGGAATGGATTAGAAAGAGCAGCTGGAGCTTCTTAATTTGAGATTCCAGGAAATTTTTGGTGAAGGGACAGCTTCAGTTGCAGCAGAAAATCCAGGGCTGAAAGTGTTATGGAGAGAAACTGAGATTCGGTACCCTGAGAAGACAGAAAAAGCAATTTTTGAAGGTACAGCAACAGTTGCCTTGAAAAACACCGTGACTGAAGGGGTCATGAAGAGAGGCTTCAGGTTGGCACCATGTGTAGTAGTCAGAGTTCCTTAAGAGATCCCAGAAGAGGCTATTGGTGAGGATGCATCCTGTGAAGATCCCATATTAGAGATGCCAGTATGATTGCATGACCACAAGAGCAGCAGCTTTGTAGTGGAGCTTCTCCAAGCCTATGAAATAAACTATGTGTCCTGTTAGTGGCAAAGACTGATAGAGGGAGCTTCACCAAACCTTTGTGTCACAGATGATGATATCTGAGCCTGATGAGAGACTGTGAGCTACTTACCCTGAACCATGATTGATGTTGCTACGTTTAGACTATAAGTGTGCACTTTACCTTTTTTGCTGGAATAAGGAGTATGCAACATTTAATTTCACAATAGTCCATTGTTAAAAGACTGAAGTTTTTAAAGAGAGTTAGGTTTTCAGACAGATTTTTGGATATTTTAAAGTAACTAATCATTTAAAGAATGTAGAACTTTTAAAGTTATTCTTTATTTTATTAGATTATTATTAATATGTTATCCTAAAGACAAATAAAAAGGCACGCTTATGATTTAATTTTAATGTATTGCTGTCAAGTTGATGATGTGTCAATTGTTCTAGTTTCCTGGCATTGTAATCTAAGTTAGACTTATCTGAGAAAAGGAACCTCAACTGACAAAACATTCCATTAATCTGTCTGTAGGCAAGTCTGTAGAATATTTTCTTGATTAATGATCACTGTGACTCTGTTCAGCTCCCTGGATGCAATGTGATCCCTTAGTACGTTGTTTTAGTATAGTTAAGCAAGCTAAGCAAGATCTGGAATATAAGCCTATGGTTGGCACCTCTCCATGGCCTCTGCTTCTGCCTCGTGTTGCTTTGTGTCCCTACCTTGGCTTTACTCAATGTACTAAGACAAAAGATATAGAATATTCATGACAAGTAGTTTTTCTTTCCTTTGTGCCTTGTGGTCATGGGCTTTAAACCAGCAATAGAAATCAAACAAAGACATTCCCCCATTCCGTCTGAGAACCACCCTGCTATGATTCATCTTCTAAGATTAGGACCAACATATCATTGAACAGCAAAATATGTTGCTTCTCTGAGATAATCCAGGATGTGATCATAGAAAGTAGCTCCTTGGTCAATGACGTTCAGCAATTTTTAAGAAGACCTAATGTAGAACTCTAATATATGGAAGAAATTGTATTATGGAATTAAGTATGAACATACAGACTCTATGGAACAACATGAGAGATAATAGCTGCCTCAACCTTCATTCAACTGTAGAGCTCAATGAAAAATTTATTTTTAAAAAAGGCAAGAAAATTGTATTATTTGATTATGTGGTAATATTGAATATGTCACCAAATTATTCCAAAAAACAAAGGTCATTTAGTCTTATAACACTTTGCACCATATTTGGATATGAAGTTTTCATATAGAATAATATAAGAATGTGCAGGTGTTTACAGGGTATATGTATCTGTTTGTGTTTTACAGTATGTCTAAAGTATAAGATGTCTTATGCCTGTGGCTAAGGTAGATCCTAATATTTTTCAGAATTTTCACAAGTCCTTATTTTTTACTAACCTAGATAAACTACCACTGAAAGCAATATAGATGTACAAATGATGTCACCATTATATTATAAATATATTGACTATAAATAATCTTTCATTTCAAACGGAATTGCTTGGCTAAATATGAAATAAAAATAAAAATTTATGAGATTTTTCAAGAAGACTCAGTTTGTAAAGGGTATTGTCATTAATCCTGATAACCAATGTTTAATTTCAAGAATGCACATGGTAAGAGAAGAAAACCACTTATTTTTAACTTATTTTTAAATAACGCTTTTTAATTATTTAAAAAATGCATATAATGTGTTTGAATCATGTGTAAGATATTTGGATCGACTATTTAATTGTATTTGAATATATTCAAAAATCATATAGAATCATATAGAGCTTTTTATCTATTAAACTTTTTTAAGAAATGACACAAAATTGTTTATGATGGTTTTTACGAATTTGCATGTCCATCTACAGTGTATTCATCCATGGCTTTCCAAGCACTTCTGACTGCTTGACAGTAGCCATCTCACTATGGCTAGAAGGTATTACACTTAGCACTGGTTTAAAATTCCCTAACAAAGAGTTTTATATTTTTCTGGTCTACCATTCTTCTACTTAGAACAGGTATATGTTTGCAGCATCAAATCTTTGTTCATATTTTAGCAATTACTTTTTCATTTTAAAATTGTTTCCTCAATGTTCTAGATACTCCTTTTTTTCAGACAAATGATTTTAAATATTCCACATTCTGAATTATCTGTTTATTCTATTATTTTTTTAGTTTACTATATATAGCATATATAGTTGACATCATATCAAGCATCTATTTTGTTTTATGTGCTTTGGGTTAAAATATGAAGTATTATTATTTTTATAAATTCCTAGTATGTCTTTTAATGTTTTTTGGAAGAACATTAGATTCTAATTGGTCAGTTTATTCTCTTTTATCATAAATATTTAGATAAAGTGGGACATTATGAGGGACAGGGAAAAAGTCAACCTTTTATGTATGATACTCATTCTACAGCACTATTTACTGAAGGTAAAGTTTTCACGCTTCTCCAAAGCATATGTAAAAGACTTTTCTACAATTGAGATGACTGAGAATCTTTTGATTTGTTTTTCTGAGATATACTCATATGCAGATTATGGTCACCTAAATAATACGCTGACAATAACAATATCAGGTGACATGACAACCTAGATGAGAGAAATCTCACAAGTCCCTACTGCATAATAAAAATCACAATATTTTCTCATATTCAGTATTGTAAAAGAATTCTGAGATATAAACTGAGTATAAAAATGCTATGTTAACAAACTTAAGTAAACCAGAGTGAGACATACAATATCCTCATCACTAAAGAAAACAATCAGGTTTTGATTTTAGAATATATAGCTACTGTTCATTGTTTTGTCTGTATTAAATTCAATACATCTATCTTTACTCATTAACTCAAACATTATGATAATAATGTACATATTTGGATTTAGTGAAAATTTTTGCCATAGTTCAATTCTGAATAGAGATATAATTTAAATGACTTTCAAAGGAACAGTCAATTTTGAGATATTATAATATTGTATAAAAATTCTCATAATTAAAACAAACTAAACAGAAACAGCTGTTTCACTGTCAACTGAAATTCTTTATTACTTTGAGTTAATTTCTTCTTAGCTTTAGCACTGATGTGACAGCAAGCCACTAATCACTCACAGCAAGATTGGATGTATGGATGATAAAATAAGACATGGAGTATTGCCTCCCAAATGATTAAATTTTGTATGTTATCAGCACAAATTTCAGTTAGCTTTTCATGTTCCTGTAAGATAATAGTTCAATAAATATCTAAACCACTGTGGCTTAATATTTGAAGTGTGTGGATGTCCCAGAAAGTAACCAGTAAACTCATTTGGTATTTTATTGTAAGTTTTTTTTTACAAAGTCCTTTAATTCTTATCTTGAAAGAATTTATCATTTGGGAATAATAAGGAATAAAGGCTCTGCTAGAGCCATGGGATAGGTAAGACTAATGCTGCTAAAACATTGCTTAATAAGGCTACGTTTGCCAGACTAATTCTTTCCTAAATTATAAAACAATAGTGATTCATTTAGAGTTACAATATTGCTTGGGTATTACATTAAAATAAACAATAAAAGCACTTCTTGGAAGTGTTTAAGAAAGACATTATACTCCCTGTCTTCTTGTCTCCTTGTGTCTTCTGTCTTCTGTGTGTCTGTTGTATGAGTCTGAATCTGCCTGACTGAAGATTGTCTTGTCAATCTGTTTTTCATGTGTCTGTGTGTCTCCATTGCAATGGGTGTCTCATGAACTGTGTGCATGCATGAGTGTGTGCGTGTTTGTGTGTGTGTGGGGTGTGTGTGTCTGGTGTCTGTCTGTATGTGATTGGTGGGAAAGTCTATCCCTAATAAAGGGCTATGTTCTGGTTTGTTTGTTTGTTTGTTTGTTTGTTTTAACAGATAAGAAAGAACTACATAGGAAAGTACTAAAATATTTTACAGAAATCCTCAATAGTTCCATGAAGACTAAAGTCACTTACTCCAACTGATTCCAGCAAACATTATTGTTTATCTACCAATATCAATAAATGCTTGCTTTTAACCTTTACAGCAGATTTTAGAAAGTTGTTTTTAAGGACTGTATGTTCTGCTTTCATCAAATGATACACACTTGAGACTCCAAAGATGGCACGAGGTTCATTTCATGTTGGCCATCTACTGTTGGTCATGAACATGGTTTTAAGACTAACGTATACACTTAGTGAGACTTCACTGTAAAGAACTGTATCTTTTCACCTGAGAGTTATCAATGATGCTGGCAGAGCAAGAACTTGGAATAGTTTAGTGGCCCTTGGGGCTCTGTGACTAATAACTCTTATGGACATAGCCTATACCTGGTTCTGAATTTTTTGTTTAAAGATTAATTATATCTAAGACTGTCATTGTCTTCTCTTACTGGGTCTGGCTATAAATTATCTAACCTGAGAGGTTTCAGAGTATCTGTTCCATAGGTCTTTCAGTTTTGTTAACCATTGCCTCTTCCTTTTTTCCCCCATCTCTATTTGAACATTTCCTCTGTTAGCAATTCTCTCTTCACCTTCATGTATCTGAATGCTACTGCCTATGCCTCAAAGAACTGTCTTCCTTATTCCATTCAGTTATATGTAGTTTCTTAGTCTTCACTTGGATTATTCATGTCATCTCTCTACTCATTTAGATATTTGTATGTGTGTGATCTTTAATTTTTTCGAGCTATTTGAAAATGTTTTAAAGTGGTATTTTGAATTCTACTATAACCTTGGAGTTACGGTTGACTACTTTTGAGAAAATAACAAATGGTATGGATCCACATACAGAAAATCGGGCAACATAAACCTGTCATGATCTACATGAGGCTACATGAAAGGAGGACAGCTCATTATTGTCAACACACAGACAGTAAAGATAGAAAGGAAAACAGCCATTATAGTGGGATGGGTGGTCTGTGAGCTCCCAGTGTTTCCTTTTCCCCACTCTTCAGTTCTAGGTTTGCAGACCTTGTGATCACAGCTAAACGTGGAACAGCCTATGCTTGGAACTTGACCTCAGCTCCTGTGATTTTCACAGAAAGTTCCTCTTATATGGGAGTCATCTAATCAGCCCTTAATTAGTTTTTAAAGTACTCTCATTTGGAATGCACTCTCCTTCTGAGCTACTGATCATGGCTATAAATGATTTTATAAATGCCTCCCTTTTTTTCAGTAGTAACTTATTTACCAGTATATCTTATAAATTGCCACCAGATCATTCTCAATAATAACATATCTGCCAGAATGGGCATGGTGACACAGGTTTTTAATTTCAGAACTAAGTAGGAAGAGGCAGGTAGATCTCTATGAATTCAATACTAGCCTGGTCTACACAGAAAGCCCAAGTGTATTCAAGGCTACAGAGTGGAACTGTGTGTGTGTGTGTGTGTGTGTGTGTGTGTGTGTGTGTGTGTGTGTGTGTGTTAGTAAGCAGGAAACTTCTCCTTTCATCTGAACCATATTACTGTAAATTACCAGTTCTTTGGTGAAATTAGTTAGGATTCTGCTATATTTAGAACACTCCCTTGTAGAAATACAATCTTGGTGATTTTTGTGGTATGCCTTAGAGAGGGAAAGAGTATTTTTCTGATTATTTTCCCTGATCTCAAGAGTTGTTTTCTCCTTGTGAGTTGTCTTGTCTAGCCTCAATATGACTTTCATCTTGTCTTACTGTATCTTGTTTTATCCTGATTGACTGGCATCTTTAGGAGACCTAGTATTTTCTGTAGAGGAAATAGAGGGCAGTGGACCTTTCAGAGAGGTCAAGTATCCAGAGGGATGAAATGAGTGAAGGGAGAAAACACTGTGGTTGGAAATTTTTCATGAGAAATTTTTTTTCAATAAAAAAAATAGGAATAGAATCTTTTTAATTGAAATGCAAGCATACTTCCCAATTATAATGGAATATTGCATAAAAAGAATACTCAAATAGGGATAAAACCAAGTGAAAATATAAAGCAATCTTGTATACAAACATCATAAAAAACCTTATGCCCACAATGCTCAGAAAATGTGAAAATGTGTAGTTAAAATGATTATAATACAGCATTCAAAATAACAACTCAGAATTAAATGTAGAAATCACATGGAGGAATTTTTCAAGAATACATGGCATGTATATTTCAAGAATACATTGTATGTAAAAGCTGACATACAAATTTGATAATGAAGTATTCTTCAATCTTCCAGAAGCTAAGATCCCTCTTATTTTTCTGTTTCTAATACCAGAGTTGCCATGCATCGAATATCATTCTGTCATGATTTCACAAACATCTTCCTGAATACCAAAAAGTTAACTCTGGCTCAGTGGCATATTTGAACTTATTTTAGGAACTGATATTTCATAACACTAGAATGAAATGTAATACTCTCCATTATCATTAGGCAGAACCCAGAGAAGTAGTCATCTAAAATACACTATGCTAATGTAGTTATAATTCAAGATCTCAAAAGTTCCAGCAGTAGGATGCTATAAAAGGTGTCCAAACAACAGACACAGCACACACACACACACACACACACACACACACACAACACACACACAATGTTTGACAATATTAAATTGGTATTTCACTTTCAAATTACAGAATATTTTATGCTATATCTATTAATATTTTCACACATTGAATTTTCTCAGTAGTTATCTCAGGTGATTTTCAAAACATGCAACCTACTGTTCCAAACAAACCTGAGTATTAGAATTTAAGGTTAGATCACTATAGCTTGATCATAATATTTATTAATGGAAGCATTCCCAAAAAAGATGAGCAAATGATGTTTAGAACTCTCTTAGCTTCTCGTTATCTACAGTAGCTATAGTCTACGAATGGGACAAAAACTATAATAACACATAAAGTCCACAAATTCAATATTATATCTATTGAATACTTTCCCACTATCATGACAGTAAACTTTAAAATCAGCTTAAACAAAGTCATTGCATCTGATGTATATATATATTAATATTATATTAATATAATTACTAATATACACCACTGGCTTGACTTTTCTCTGTTGCACAAACATATAATAAAACAAGATTTTACTGCTCATGTTTCTATTATTGAAGTAACTGATGCATAACCAGGTATTTAGTAAAAGATACTGTATAAATTTAATAACCATTCTCAAGCAAGAGTTTTCAGTAGGGTGGTGATTAGATCCCTATGATACTCAACAGAGGTACAAAACACACCAAATTAAAATGTATTTTTCTGTATAGACAAAATAAGTTTGATAAAATGAGAACTTGTATACAAATATAAGTATGATAGATAACCAACCTATAATACAAGCATAAGTACAAGGTGCTCCTGATACAGACTGGATTTTTTATTAGATTGAAGAGGAATTAATATTAAGATTCATGGAGTTTGGCAATTTGAAAGTTTAGACTCATGGTGTAGGCATCCTGTAACCTAGTGAAACTTTTCACTCAGCAATTATTCTTCATTCATGCTTAAACATTTAAAAAGCTTCAGAATTATATCATCTATTCTTTGAATATCATGTTTATATTTTTACACACAAAAAATTCCTTTCTTATGGTATATAACAAAATTCATGATTACTAGTTTTAACCTTATCTCTGACTAACACTTAACACAGAGGTTCTGATCCAGGCTTGTTTAGGCTTCACACAGCAGATCTTGTAAATCTTCTTAAAGATCTGAAGGCATAGTATAGGAGGAAAAAAAAAACACACTTCCAAAGTACAAAAAGCTGTGTGATGGAAACATCTTTCATATTTGATGCAACCTGTTTTATAATGCATTCCTCCTACACTTCAATTTCTATATGTCTAATGTTGAATATGTTATAAAGTTATACATAACACCCCATTCTACCTCAGAATGCGTCATGATGTTTTGATTGCTGAAGAATTACACTACTAGTATTTGAAACCTTGAGATGAGATATAGTCCTACTTTCATTGATATTTCTTAACTATACCTTGTATTTTTACTAACAGTTTACTGATTATTTTATGATTTTGAACAATAAATTGTGATCATATTCATTACCTTCTCCCACTTCTCTTACGGTCACCCTCTGCAGGTTCAACTTCTGACCCACTCAACTTCAGATGTTCCTTTATTTCATTGAGTCCTACTTGTTTTTTTAAACTATTCTTGGAGTGAGAATTTCCATGGGGGGGGAATATATATATATATATATATATATATATTGTCACATAACTAATGAAAATTGGCTTTCTTTCTTCTACAAATTGTAATTGTTCTATAGCAAAGCAATAAGAAATTCTGATTTATTTTAGTACTATGTCCATCCAGCAGGGAAATATTATTAGTTTCTCATAGGGCCTAGGACATACGAAGGCACAGATTCTTGTCCCCATTAACAGTATGAGCTTAATTTCATAGAGGAATCAGTAAGTACAATCAGAAAGTGGACTGTGATGATGGCTCAGTCTTTGAGTTTCTCACTGAAATGGTGAGAAGTTGAGTGCAATCTCCATCTCCTTAGCAAAACCCAAGTGTAGAGATATTTCGCCTAATTCCACTCTTAGTGCTTGTTTCCCGATAAATCTAACCAAATAGATAAAATACACATTCAATGATGTCTACCTCATCAAAAATTAAGGTTGTAATATCTTGAGAAAGATACCACATGGTCAGCTCTATCTTCTAGATGCATCTACATACACATGTGCACCCCAAACACACATTGGAATACATATCAACATACACACACAAAAACTATGAATATCTTATATTCACTTTTAAAATACCTATTTTATTAAGATTATAAAACAATTACATCAACTTGTAACTTATTCTTTGTTTAAAATGTTCCAATTAATTTCTCTCTTGCTCTTTCAAATTCCTACCTATTTTTTATTAATTGCTTTTACATACACATATCTATATCTATGTCTATATTTATATGTATATAGATAGATAGATAGGTATAGATATACACATATATATATAATGAGAGTGCAGACACTCATAACCATGTGTGTATGATGAGGACTTATATTTAAACCAGCTACTTGAATGAACTATTGAAGGTTTTTTTTTTCAGTATATTTCTAAGACTAATAGACTTAAAACTATCTGCCTTTAAATTTATAGAAAAAAAGTGATGTATATAAGCTCCAACTTTCAAGGATATCAAACTTGTAGATATTAACAATGAAGTGAATTACAAAATTAGTCTTTCTATTATATATTTTTCTTCTTACATAAACATTTCTATTTATTTTGGAGAGTAAAAAAGGATATTCATGGAGCCTGTTCAAGCTGTATAATATCCGGGAAAATTTCCTCTCAATATTCTGAATAAAATCACAAAATGAGATTCATTATGAGGCTTATTTTTCATAATTATACTAAATGGAACAGATGGCAGTTTATTTCTACTACTTTCCACTTGGTGCATAGGATCATTTAATTTTTATACCAATCTTCTTCTTTAAAGTAGAAAATGGTAAATTATTGATGTAATTTTCCCAGTTTTATATCCTCAAGTCCTCTCTTCACAAGTCTCATAAATTTAACATTTGAAATATAAAGCATATTTTATAATTAGAAATGTCTGTTATGGTAAAATAGTTTGTATTAAATCTTGTTTGCAAAATTCATATTGTTTATAATTATTATCTTACTTAGAAAAACAGTAGAGCATGTTATAGTCCTTCAACAAATGGTAATTAATCAGTATATTCATTAAAAAGTCATAAAACAAGGTTGTCTATTTTAGCATACTAATAAAAATAATAGAATAAAAATATGAAGGATTTAACAATAAGTCTTCATAGATAATTTATGAACTTACCTGAATGTATAACATGTATATACACATAAATATATGAATACATATAAATAAATGTATATGCATATGTATGTAAATATATATAACAGGAAGTATTTAAATATTTAAAAGATAAATGTTAAGAGGTTGCTGTTAAAATCACTTATAATCTTAAATATTTGAGGTTTTGGACTAAGTTTCTTGTATTTTTCCTGAAGGTGATGTGAGCAGGATAACTGTCCTGTGAAACACATGCAGAACAAAAAGAGTGGACTTTACCCATAGTAGGCTGTTTTCAATAACAACAACATTTCAATTATTGGTATATTCCTAATATTTGAAGGAATGTCAAGTCCTGATGAAAATAAAAAGAGAAAAGTTATTGTTTGTTTAAAATGTGTTGAGTGTACAAGATATCCAAACTACATTCATTGTTACCAATCATGCTTAAGCAATGTCTACATTTATAAGTAGTAGTGCAATATTGTTTCCTTTGTATTTCATTTTTTTATGTTTTATTGTCAATCACATAACCAGGAAGATCTTGAAACTAAGGGTGCGTTTGTAGACCTATTAGGAGTGCTTGCTGTTATTGCAGAGGATTAATATTTGTTTTGCAAAATCAGTAAGTGGTGGTTTACAAATGCAAGAATCTCAAACTCCAAGGGATTTGTTCCATCTCTTCTGAATTCTGTGGATATTTATATGTGAATGTCCATATACACATGAACACACACAAACTAAAATGAAAATAGGGGAAACCAGAGGTATGATCCTGTAGCAATTTGATTAAATAACTTGAAATACCTAGAAGTAGAAACAATTTAACTTAACCTATGTGTTGTGATGTAAATGAGAAATGCCTCCATTCCCATAGATTCAGATCAGAACGCTTACTTCCCATTTGATGGGGCAAGTTTGAGGATGTTACAAAAGTGGTTGTGACCTTGCCAGTGCAGGCATGTTATTGGGATGGGCTCTGAGATCTTGTAGTTTTGCCCCACTTTCAAATTTCCCTGGTTTGCAGGTAAGAAATGGTGTTCTAGAATCTTGTTCTGCCAGTTTACTATCATGTCTTCCTTGCCAGTATGGACTCTCGTTTTGACACTACTCTCAGCCAAATTCAATTCTCTTCCTTAATATCACATTGATAATGGTATGTATCAAGGCAATAGAAAAGTAACTAATGAACCATGTTTTTGTTTTGACATACTCAAAACTGAGAATTACAAAACATCTTATATACTGCCTATATACTTTATACACAAACTTGTAAAAGAATGATAGTTAAAAGATAGACTATATTTATTATGCAAAAATTTGTTCTCATCATTTTCCTAGTATGCCACCTTGAATTTTGCTTTAGAGCTTTTAATTAGATGGGAGTATGATAATTGTTTATTCTTTTTACTATTGTCTTTTAACTTTATAATTTCTACTATCCTGAAATAATGTTAAAAGCTCTGGCTTTTTATTATACTTCAAAATTTAAAATTAATTCAAATAGCCAAGATATGGAAACACAAAATAATGAACAATAGATAAAAACTATAAGAATATATGGTGTATGTATACAATATTTTAACATATTTTAGAGGAAGAACAATTGATCACCTGAGATAACATGAATAAATCTCGATGACATTTTCATGTTTGTAGGGTCAATTTGTGGTTACATACAGATGTGAAAAAGCAAGCAAACTGAGCCAGTGCAGTAGCAAATTCCAGAATGCAATGAGGTAGAAGCAAATGGCTTGTAAGTTCTAAGCTAAAATTTGCTCTATAGAGCATTGTGTCTCATCTTGTGCTACATGGGATTCTTTTTAACAATAAAAAGGAAAATACACTGTATACAATGGTAAACAAAGCTGAGACCTCTGTACCAACTGTAGGGTAGCAAATACGGTGGAATATTTCACATCCAGAAGTTTATAAAAACAATGATATGCTTCTTCTCTATACAGAAGAAGTATGCACATGGAAACACTAACATGCCAAGTTTACATCCCAGCAAAGAGAATGAAGAATGTTACCTATTTATGAACTTTATGTTATACAATTTCTTGCCAAACTTTGTCTTCCGTTTTACAACCAAAAGCTTACTGTACCAAGTACTTGAAAAAGAGTACAAAATCTACAAACCAGATAATCCAGTTCAAAAATAGGGTACAGATCTAAACGAAGAATTATAGCAGAGGAATCTCAAATAGCCAAGAAGCACCTAGAGGTGTTCAACACTTCCACTAGGGAAATGCAAATCAAAATGCCTCTGAGATTCCATATTAAATACCTGAGAATGGCTAAGATAAAAATAAAAGTAAGCTATATCTCATCCTTGAGAAGATCTGGAACAAGGGAAACATTCCTCCGCTGCTGGTGGGAGTGCAAATCTTGGAAATCAATATGGCAGTTTCTCAGAAAACAGAATCAGCCTGCTTCAGCCTGGTGGACAGGAGAAGCAGATCTTGGGAGGATGCAGGGAGAGAGGATTGGAGTAACAACTGGATTGCGGGGCATCCCAGGGACTAGCTAGAAACCTAGTGCAATGGGAACTACCAGAAATCTATGAAGGTACTCTAGCAAACACTCCATAGCAATGGGGAATGAAGACCCTGAAGGGCCCATCCTCTGTAAGGCAACTCTTTCAGCAGGGGGATTTGGACACCAAACCAACATAAATCTTTAAACGTACAATTTGTCCTGACTGTAAGATGTGTTTGGATAAAGTGATACAGATTGTTGGAGTGGTCAATCCATAACTGATCCAGCTTGAGACTCATTCCATGAGAGGAAGCCCATCCCTAATACTGCCTGGAGGGCTAGGAGCCAGAGGCTGGATAGCCAATAGACCTGGAAAAGAATCAAACACAACTGGAAAATAAGAAACAAACAAACTAAAAAGTCAATGACTTTTAATGATTGTTAAAGATATTCTTAATTAATGATTATTAATTATATTCTGTTCTACTCAGACAGGAGACTAGCATAATCAGCAACTGATGAAAATGGATGAAGGGACCCACACCCAAATATTAGATAGAACTTGAGAAATCTTGGGGAAGAGGAAGAGGAAAAATCCAGAAGGGTCATCGACACCACAGGAAAACCCAAAGAATCAACTTACCTGGGCACCTAGGGCCTCACAGAGACTGAAACAGCAATCAGGGAGCCTTCATGGACTTAGTCCCTCTTTAAATCTGCTGTGGTTGTCTAGCTTAGCCTTTTTGTGGCACTCATAACAGTGAGATCACCAGCTGTCTCTGACTGTTGCCATCCTTTGTGACCCTTTCCTCTTACTGGGTTACTTTGCCCAGACTTACTGCAACTTGATATGTCATGTTTGGTTTATATTATCGTTTCTGAAGGGAAAGGAAGAAGAGTGAAAGGGGAAGGGGTGAGGGTGAGGACCTAGGACAGGGGAAGGGAGAGGAAATTAATGTTGAGATGTAATGTATATAAGAAGAGAAATTTTAATAAAGCAAATATAAAATGAAGATTGCATGAAAAAAAGAACCTGTCATGTTAAAGAAAAAAAAAAAGAAATGATAATCTTGATAGAACATATTGAGATTCATTTTCAGAGTATAAAACTGGACTCATTCATCCATTATTCTATAAGCAATTTTTAGGAAAATGAACAAAAATTTAATTACAATAGACTGAATAGGTGCCATAGAAGATAATTTTTTAAAAATTATTTTTAATCATTTTTTTTACAGTCCAGTCATGATCCCCTTCCCGGTCGGCCCTCTGACAGTTCCTCATCCTATTTCTCCTTTACTGTCTCAAAGAGAAAGTCTCCATACCCTCACCTCAGTCCACCCCACTAGGCCTCCTAATTCCCTGAGACCTGAAGTCTCTCCATGGTTAAGAGTATCTTCTCTCACTGAGGCCAGACCAGGCAGTCCTCTGCTGTATATGTCAGAAGTCTCAGACTAACTAGTGAATGCTGGGCTCAGTGTCTGAGAGATCTCGGTTAAGACCAGGTTAGTTGAGATTGCTGGTTTTCCTATGGAGTCACCCTCCTCCTCAATTTCTTCCAGCCTTTCCCTAATTCAACCAAAGGGGTCCCCAACTTCAGCCCATTGGTTGGGTGTAAGTATCTGCATTTGTCTCAGTCAGCTGCTTGTTGGGCCTCTCAGAGGCCAGCCATGCTAAGCTCCTGTGTTTAAGCACAACATAGCATCAGTAGTAGTGTCAGGCCTTGGAGCCTTCCCTTAACATGGATCCCAATTCTGGCTGGTCACTGGACCTTGTTTTCCTTAGTCTATTCCCCATTTTTTCCCCTGTAGCTCTTTTAAATAGGAACAGTTCTGGGTCAGAGTTTTTGACTGTGGGATGGCAACCCCATCCCTCCACTTGATGATCTGTCTTCCTGCTGGAGGTAGACTCTACAAGTTCCCTCTACCCACTGCACGGCATTTCATCTAAGGTCCCTCCCTGTGAGTTCTGAGAGTCTCTCATCTCCCAGGGAGATTTCCGTTTCCATTAATTCTGGTGGTCCTCAGGGCTCCACTCCTGTTCCAATACCTTATCATGTTCCCCTTTTCCCCTTGTCTAAATCTCAATGTGCATTTAAGATGTATCTTTAAAAATCTTCTAATTTATTAGTAAGTAAATTAATTTGAATCTAAAACCATAGTATGTAAACTTCTACATGAGCATTTATGCCCATTAGAAATGTGCTTAACAAAAACTTGAATTTTATTTATTAATTTTCATGTTTATCATGAAGGCAAATAAAACCTCTTGAAAATAATATATACCCACATAAATATATGTACATATGTGTGAATATATGTACATATGTACATATACAGGTATATAAATAAAACAATAAAGATTAAAGACATTTATGAACAGGGAATTTATTGTAATACACCAAGGAGTGTTTAAAAATGGGAACCTTCTCTGCTTTAATTAAAGCAGTCTAAAACAGGACTTGAGTTACTCAGCTCACTTGTTTCTTGACTTTTTTATTTCAAGTTAAATACTTCTAAGGTAGGTCACATAATTCAGTGACCTTTAAAGTAAAATTGAAATATTTGATTTTACTACTTTTCTTTATCTCTTTTTCTCTCGCCACATGCAAACTATAAATGCCAGTAGAATTAATTGCCTAATTACAGAGAACAAAAACATTGCCTTTAGAAAGATTTGAAATTTGTATATCCTGCTGGGGCGATTTTGCTTGGCTACCTGACCTATGCAGTCTGTACTTCTTAAAGAAAAAATAAGCAGTCTACTTTAGAGCACATTTTAACTTATAATGAGGACAAAAAAAAAAAAAAACTGTCCATTAATTTTATAACAGTTTATATTTAAGGGCTATAAGGGATTAAACTGGAACCACTTTACTGCTTGATATTTATACACAACACACACACACACACACACACACACACACACACACATACACACACACACACACATACACACATACACATACACCATACAATATTAAGGACAGTAATATAAAAATAAAGTCATCGTGTACTTGTGATACAATGCACATAGTTTCCAGGTAAACTGGCTGGATCAACTTTATTATCAAGTTACATAAAAGAGGAATGTACACACTGGAGATGCATAACTAAGTTTACCACATAGAGCTGTGGATTCTTCCCTATAAATGCCTCTTTTCTAGGTGTATGAGATCCAGTGTCTTGGTGGTGGCTTAGTGTTGGGGGTTACTTGCAGGTATTATGATTGTCAGGGAAATGAACTTTTGATACTGGAATGAAAACTCTGTAGCTGAAGCTAGACTTGGTATGTTAGGCTGGCTCAAAACACCTAAAGAGTCTAATGCTGTGCTTTAATTCTCTAAAACATTTAAACGCAGTCAAACTGGAGAAAAGGGTCTCCAAGTGACAATTCTCATAACAAAGCTTCAGGGATACCAACATCAAAATTCCCTTGCAAAACAGCAAATTACCTGTGACCTTTATAATAAGAATGAATTCTATTATCTGATAAACAATTTTCAGAGCCAGGGCATAGAAGAAGATTTATAATAAGCATAGGATAAATTCTCTTGACAGAGTATCCAAAGAATGTGGGGTCTCTTTCATGAGAATGACTTCTCCTCTTTCATAAGGATGAGTTCTAGTCATTGAGAGACAATGCCCAGAATTAAGACCTAAACAATTCCAGGATTTGGTGGGAATTCTGGTGGAGGCTGACTCCTAAAAGAGAAGCAGAGGATCAGTAGTTTGTTTTGTCCAGTTTCACTCAAGCATTATTATGATCAGAAATCCTTCATTTCTTTCCTTGAAGAAAGAAGAAAGCAGGTCTGTGTGCTTAACGATCTTGGTTTCTCCAGTGCTTACCCTGAGCTGTGATTCCTGAAGCTTAGAGGCATTTTGTAGTCTAAAAAACTAAAAGGCTTGAGAATAATTATATCCATAGATTTTACAGAGAACTCCAGGCATGATAAAGAATGTGACAAAACTATCCTATATGAAATTCTCAAAGGATGAAATATAACAAAGGGGGGAAAAAAGCTAAAAGACTTGAGAAATTTGCTATTGCTTTTGTTGTAAATGGCTCGGCATGAGATACATAAATTATTTATTTATCTATATAGTATGTATTACCTTCATTAACACATTAAACAAACAGATTTGTGTTTATTAGTGAATACTCTACCTATGACCTATATCACCAGCCCAAACTGTCTAATTTGTTTGATGTATTTTGTATTTAAGATTATTTTGGCCCTCATATATTCATATATTTTAACTTCCTGATTCCAAACAGGCTAAAACAGGTGTGTCATAACCCAGCAGATGGAGTTATGCTCAGGTGTGAGCCACCATATGACCTCTAGAAAACGAATCTGAGGTGTTAGCAAAAGCAGTCAGCAATCTTAACCATTGAGATATGACTCCAGCTTAACAGAAGTATCTGCAATTCTATGGAGTTTGAAGTCTTTTAGAAAAAAAAAAAAAAAAAAGCTTTTCAAAATGGAAAAGTTTCTGGATGTCATAATAAAGAAACTTAGGTTTATAAATAAGATATTTGGCAGGCTTTAGAATTGTGTGTGAAGAGAGAGTCATCAGTGTTATGGTGTCAAAAATCAGAAACTTACACAGAAATGCTGCAAGGCAACTTTTTATTTTTATGGCCAGGTCAAGCAAAGTTCCCCTTAGTAGGAGATGAAGTGGCATCTGAGATGCAGAAAACGAGTTCTTCCAGGTCATTTAGGACTTTTGCCAGCAAGCAGAGCATAACTAAGCAGATCTAAGATTAGCTTTTAGCATAAACACATTGTTACAAGTTTTCACATTACTGTGGTTGGTTGATTTTGGAATATTTCATTTTTAAGAAAAAGCAAACCTGGTTTTCAGAATGTCTTTGTGGTCTGTTGGGTTAAAAAATAGTCTGCAGAGTGAAAACATGATCTCCTTTTACCTGAGAAATACAAGTACAAATATTTAGACTCTAGAAACAAGTTTGGGAGCTTAACAAGAGGTATAACGGGGGCCCTGGTGGGATAAATGCAGCAAGGGCATATTTTTGTGCCAAGGTGTGCAAAATATCGCCATGCAATACTTATAGTGCAAGAGGTGTATTGAAGGAGGGCAAGTGAAGAGCTGTCTCAAAGTGGGGAAATGAGGAAGAAAGATATATAGATAGGCAGACAGATTGGAAGATACAGAGAATGAATTAGAGAGAGAGAGACAGAGAGAGAGAGAAGAGAGAGAGAGAGAGAGAGAGAGAGAGAGAGAGGAAGCAGATGGAGAAGGAGAAGGTGGAGGAGGATGAAGAGGAAGAGGAGAGGGAAGAGAGGGAACAGCAGAGAGGGCTTTCATGCTGTCTTAGGTCCCTGAGGGCAAAGAATGCTTAATTACTAACATGTCCTGTTGTCATTTAAACCATATTAAATCAACAGTGAAAGCAGATATGGAGTTACCTTCTAAGAAGCAGTTGTATCTTCGTCATTAAAAATTCAAAAATAACTTTTATATAATATTCTTGATTATATTTGTCCCTTACTCCAAATCTTCCCTGATCCTCCTCATATTCTAGTATTGCTTGCTTGATTGTACGGTAGCACACTATTTTCTAAAAGTGACAGTGCCTTTTCACTTTGAGACAACGGTCTGTTTATATTTGTTACTTTGAGTATTCATACATTGTAATTTAGTAAAAAATTATCCTTTCCAAAACAGTATGTTATTGGTGAAACATCATACATATGTACTCTAAAACAGCTTAATTATGACAGGCTGTTAATCTTATCCACTGTGCATAATCTGAAAATGGCCACCCTATATTACTTTGAGGACTTGTTGAAGTAGACAATGAGCAGAATATATTAACTAAGCCTATGAATGCAGTGTTTACTGTCTGTCTGCTGATCAGACTGCACTGAGAAACTCATCTAAATAATGCTAGGTATGAAGGCCTTGGCATGATTATGATATTATGGTTGTATTATCTGAACAGTGAGTGTTATTCATTACTATGGATACAAGTTCAGACTAAATGCAATTGTTCAACACAATTAAACAATAGGGACAAGCAATCCTTCACAAAGCAGTTCCAGTGAAATCGGTTTTAGTTATTGAACTATCTGCTTACTTTTATTTTGACCATATTAACTCATTGTATTAGAGAGTAAAATCCACTGATTTCAATTTCATAGAGCAGTTTGTGTCTATCCTTAAGCACTAAATAAATATGTTATTCCATCTATAAACACTATCTTTTGTTTCCTTGTAGTGATACTTTACAGGTAAGTTCAATGTCTTGCTTGGATTCTGGTGGGAACTCAAATTTGGTAATTCATTTCTGCATGGAGGAATTCACTTCAATCTCTCTCTAGCTTCAAGAGAAGTTAAGCCACTCATTCTGTCTCTCCTTAGTCTACCCTTGTTTCTCATTTTCTTGAAGAATTTTCTGAATGCATTACCTCAATAATGAACAATCACATTTTATCAATTAACTCAATTGTATGTTCATAACTGAGACAAAAGTATATTTCTTAAATATTTGCTAATTTAGAGGTTACATAATTAGCATGTATTATAAGGAAAATATATTGATATTACCAGTGCCAAATGAGAAGACAGAGAAAGCTAAGTACATTTAGACTTTATTAAATCAGAAATAAAAGAAAACAAAAAAATAATCACAGTTGCTGTAAGTGCCATATTGCACAAGTACCATATTGTACCAAAACAAGCTTATGAGACAAAACAAGAGGGAGACCAATCTAGGATAGACAAATACATGGTCTGAGAAATCATGTAAAAAAAAATCTGGTATTTTGAGTCTTATCAAACAGTGTATAGCAACATATATGGCTGAACACAATGAAGTACTATTTACCTATTAAAAAAACTTCCCCTGAGCCTCAGATACTTCCCCTATGATTAAATAAATAATAACTATGGGAAACAGGGAGGAGATAATTTAGCATCATTCTTTACTTGCTAATCACGGAGAATCAAAAAGTGAAACAAATCTGTTGACAATGAAATCAAGTCACTAAGAATATCGCACCATTTCTGAACTGAGATCATCACTCCATTGTGTAAGCCACCTAGAAATGTAAGTCAACGTACCAAATGTGTTTCTGCCACTTGCTTAGAGTGAAAACTCATGTAAATTAATTTAATTTAGAAAATATAGAAGTTATTACATTGTTTATATTTTAGTAGTCAATGGCTCACTCTACATTTAGTTAGAATAGGTTGACAGTAATGCATAGACTAAATACAACTGGGATCATGTGTCAAATCATGTAGATAAAACTTCATTTTATATAGAAAACATGAACTGATATGAAAGCAGTTTTGAGGGCATAATATACTGATAGGATACACTAACGAGATCAAATATTTGTAAATGCCCTCTTAAGTGTAGTTGCAAAAAAAAAAAAAAATTATCTTAGGCTATAGAGATGACCATTATAATAGACAGCAATTTTTAAAAAGACAAGTTTAAGAGACTTGATTGTGGATTCACTGGACTTACAGGAAGGAAAGATTTATGTGAAATCCTTAGCTCTATTGTTTGGGGTATTAAAAAAAATAATGGAATTTTCAAATCAAATTGAGACAGTCATTGAGAAAACACAATCACAAATTTAGCTCACTTCAAGTTTCTTTGTCCAAAAGAGTAAATTAGAAAACAATTGAAAGTATAAAAATAGAATATAGACATTATCTTGAGACAATGAAGCTTTATTTTCTCTAATTAAAGGTTAAGCAAAGAAAGGTAGAGTGATTTGAAAATGCTTCACACATGAAAAAAACACTTGCTAGGAAAAAGTACATCTGCTTATTGGTAAACAGATTAAAAGAAAACAAAAATGGGGGAAAGGAAGAAATATATCAAGAGGAAAACAGTTGCAAAGATGAAAAGAGACATTATAAAATATATTAATCATATGAAAGTTCTTTCAAACAAAGTAGGAATCAAGGGATGAGCAAACCATTTCCAGATATATTAATACATATATCCTTTTAATTATCAGACTTAAACGAGTTTATTTTTCTATATTCTATAGAGTATCTGATACAAAAAAAAAAAAAAGGGAGCATATGACTGTACATGGAAAACTCCTGAAAATCATACATAGAGTGCACTCCGTACTTTTTGCATTTTCTATTCAATTTGGTTCTACTTTATAAAATACTTATTCTAGTTCTAGTATGATTATTTTGATGTAATTTCTTTATCTAATTATAACCACACAAACACATGTTATTAAGAGCAATATTATGGCTAAACTTCTGAAAAGATTTGATAATAAGAGGTCTATGTAAGTTTCAATTGCAGAAACCAAACAAAAACTACAGAGCATTTGAGATGGGGAATGAGGATGGAGGGAAAGAGTACTGGGAGAGACAACTGGCATTAGGAGATACTGCGAGAGTGATCTGGAAATCTAATGCACTAGAAACTCCCTGAAATCAGTGATTAATCTACAAGTGTGACCCTGGAGAAGACTCTTAGTAATGGGAAATACGAAACCTCAATATGCTTTATTCTGTAACCAGGCCACGCTTCCTTTCAGTGGTGGGATTGGGACATCAAACCAGCCACAGAAACCTTCAACCTACAATTTTGTCCTGTCTGCAAGATAGGCTAGTATAACAATGACTCAGACATATGGAAGTGGTCAACCAATGACTGGTCTAACTTGAGACCTTCATTGTGAGAGGGAGCCCATGCCTGACACTGCCTGGATGGCCGGACATCACAGGCAGGATAGTGCAGTGATGTAGAGCAGAGCAAATCAAAACAGAGAAAAAAAAGTTCAGTTAATTGATTCCTGATTATATTCTGCTATACTCATAAATTGTTGCCTAGCCCAGTCATTATCAGAAGAGCCTTTTCTAGGCGCTGATGGGAGCAGAAACAAAAATCCAGAGCCAAACCTGAAGAAGAGGGGAGAAATGATTGTGGAAGCGAGATGGGTTAAGCACATTATAAGAAAATGCACAAAATCAACTAAATAGAGGCTCACGGAGACTGAAGCAACAATTATGGATCCTTAATGGGTATATATTTTATAGTCATGAAGTTAGGTGATGTTGGATTCCTAACAGTGAGAACATGGGCTGTCTCTCACTCTTCTCCATTCTAGAGGGACTATTTTCCTTCTACTGGGTTGCCTCTTCCAACCTTGATAGGAAGGTGTGTGACTAGTCTTATTGTTTCTTTTTATGATGTGTTTGGTTGGTATCAATGGGAGGCTTGCTCTTTTCTGAAGGGAAATGGAGGAAGGAAAAATGTACCTGGGAAAGAGGGAGGTGAGGAGAGGACTGAGAGAGAGGAGAGGGAGAATTTCACCCAGAATGTAATGGGTATAAACACTACATATATTTATATGTGTGTGTGTGTGTGTGTGTGTGTGTGTGTGTGTGTGTGTTGTGTCTGTGTGCATGTGCGTGTGTGTATGTATGTATATATGGTATATGTTTATGCACATATCTCTATAGATAACACATTTAACACCTGTTTAAACAGTAAATAAAATTCTGATCTATATACCTTCTTTTCTTAAAGCATTTTGATTCCTGGTAATCAAATTTTTTCATCCATATTAAATTTTGACTTATAAAATACTTTTAATAACTTAACTTTTGTTACCACGTTTGTGCTGTTGCTTAAAAGTCTTAAATAACCTTATATAAATTTATTCCAAGACACTTTTATTACAATACTTTGTCAATAACTAATATTCATGACAAACTATGTCTGACTGGTTGATACAAGCTTAGACACACTGGAGGTTCATGGAAGGTCATTCAAAATGTTTGAAGGCCTAAGAATTTCATGAAGTTATTGTTTTTAATAGCTGAGTAGTACTCCAATGGTAATTTTAACTACTTGATGTTTAATGTCTCAACTAGAAAATATCATCCTCAGTGGGGTAACCCAATCACAAAAGAACGCACTTGGTATGCTCTTACTGATATATGAATATTAGTCCAAAAGCTCAGAATACCTAAGATATAATTCACAGACAACATGAAGCTCAAGAAGAAGGAAGAATAAAGTGTGGATGTTTCAGTCCTTCTTAGAAGTGGGAACAAAATGCTCATGGGAGGAAATACGGAGACAAAGTGTGGAGCAGACACTAAAAGGGCATCCAGAGACTGCCCCACCTGGGGATCCATTCACATACAGTCACCAAATCCAGACACTATTGTGGATGTCAAGAAATGCTTGTGGCAGGAGGCTGATATAGCTGTCATATAGAGTACATGTGGAGGGACTCATGACTCCAGTCGCATATGTAGCAGAGAATGACCTTTTCGGGCATCAATGGGAGGAGAGTTCCTTAGTCCTGTGAAGGCTTGATTCCAATGTAGGGGATTGCCAGGGCAGGGAGGCAGGAGTGGATGGATGGTTGGGGGACACTCTCATAGAAACAGGGGGATAGGGATAGGATAGAGGATTTCTAGAGGGGGGGACAGGGAAACAGGATAACATTTGAAATATAAATGAAAATAGCCAATAAAAAAAATTCAAAGGCTGGAATATCCCTCTGAAATCCAGAAAATGGTTAGTCTCTGATCTTATGCTTGAAAAGTTCAGCTGATCTCATATAGACATAAAATTTTAAGCAGAAACAGAATCAAATGGAATCCCACTAAAATAAATGGCTCATGGAGCAGTGCAATAACTTTATTTATTTAAGCACTTTAATAGAGTGATCTGATTTATTCCTGAGGTAAGTATTGGCTGTTTCTTTGTGAGAAAAGAGAAACACAATCACATTCAATTGTTTTGAAAGAGGTGCCTGCAGATGTAAATAAAGTTTATATTTTAAGTGGCCTTTTGAGCGGTGGAAATTAGTGCAGATCCACTAATTATACAGGCACCAATCTAGAGGCCAATAAAGTTTAAATGTTGTTCTTTGAACTCATAAAAATGTAGATCATGACTAAATTTCAAGCTTTATAACTTCCATTGTAAAACCGTATAATTAATTAAATTTGAATGTGGTACAGTTCCAAGAAATATTAAAACAGAACAAGCTTAGCACTAAATGAAGGTTGAATTATCTTGAATATGTGACCATGGATTATGTAGAAAGAAAACATAAATTTCATAAGTAGAACCACACAGATTAGTAGGCATTACTGACTGGACAATATAATGTTTTGAAAATGTATACGTAAGAGTTGAAGGAAAATAATGAAGAACAAAAATCATAAGAAAGCTGCCAGGGTTGTAAATTTTCTACTATGCAACAACAAAGGATAATGTTTGTAACAGAGAAGTAGTAATGGCACAAGTGACATTCCCTTCTGATAATACTCTCCCTTAAAGTCATTATAGTCCTGTCATCAAATTTCACTAAAGTGTGGCTACCAAGTTAACTTGCCAAAGTCAACCTGGTAATTTAACATTATTTACAAACCGACTGATTAATTTTGGTTTAGATATTTTGGCAGAGTAAGGTTCTGGTCTATTCTAGAAAGATTTGTTTGAAGTTAGTGTAATTTTCTTTCATTTAATGAAATGTTACAATTGAGGTACCTAATTATACATGCACATGCTAGACACTTGGAAGAGTCAGAATGATGGTATCCCAAGGAGGGTTTCTCTATCATTGAGTAATTTATAACTCTGAAAGGGTTAATTCTGAAAAGATTTACTGGACCAGATTTTGTTATATGAGAAAGTAGAAATTAGTCAACATAACTTCTGAAAAGATCTCACATTTAAAGGGGAAGTTGAGATGTGCTGTCACAGGCTTAGAATCCCAGCATTGGAAGCTACGGCAGAACTGTGAAATTTAGGCCAGATTGGAGTACATAGCAAGATGCTGTCTTAAATGAAAATATGAACAAATAAACAAAAAAGTGAGTGTTGTGGAATACTTTTAACACTGAGAAGTATTTTTGAGACTTTTCTACAAACTGATTTTTTTAAAATTCATCACCATTCTTATGTTCCTTTCATATTCTCCCTTTTGTAACCACATAACTTTGTGTCCTCCTTATTTTCTGTAGTTGTTGTTGCTGTTTTGTTTCATTTTGTTTTATTTGCCATTAAAGCCAATTTGTGTTAGCCATACATTCTTGGATATAAAGCCTCTCTCATGAGCTGGTTGATCAAACAACTAAAGGATATACTATTTTTACTTAGCTAAGCAAATCTAGCATCAAAGTGTCTTCTAAATATCTATCTTAATTCTGATAGACAAAGGGTATCCTTAGCCTTAATCAGATAAGTTTCTATGCAATAGTGATGAGTGCAAAGACTCCTGACTGCCCAAAATGCCACAAATAAGTGACATTTGGGGATTATCTTTAAATAAGAAACAGCTTCTTGTCTAAGGGTCATGGAACTTAACAGAGTGGGAGGGCAGAAAGAATGTTGGAGGGGTCTAGAAGGAAGGAAGATAGTTGCTCAGTGCCACCTTCTATGCACAATCTAGTCTTTGTAATTATAAGCTCATAGCTATAGGGATTACTGGCACCTCTCAAGCACAAGACTGGCCCTATCAATACTATGTTTTAGAAGTGGAGCACCTGGATAAGTGCCTCCCACTTATTGATGAATTGACTAACAGATTCTCCGAGTAAGGAATTGTTATATGTGGTTATATAAACATTTTCTTAAATGGCTATTTTCCAGCAGGCTGCATTGAGTATTTCTATATTTCAGGGTCACTTATGACTGCAACTAAACTCAATGGATCATAAAACAAAACCAAAAGTTATGAATATGGGGAAAGGTTTTCTATGGAAGGGAGGGGCTTACAGAGATAGGAAGGAAGGAAGAAGACAGGTCAAGAACAGAAATAAATAGAATGCATTATATTCTTGTCTAATACTATCAAATAGTACAGTTAGTTAAAGTAAAATAAATTGAAATTGTGCTATAATATATGGAGTTTTCTTCCCTGGATATACAGTTTTAAAATAATGATAATAAAAAATGTTGCATTTTGAGGTAAATATTTATTGCCACTTTATGCTCTTGGCAGGTGGAAGCAGGTCACTGCACCAGACCAAGAGCTCTGGATTCACAAATGAATCAGACACACACACGCACACACACACACTGTTTATATTTAATAAGCCTTAATATGCTCATTGACTGGGCATTTCCAAACCTCCCTGCGACTAGCACACACTTCCCTCCAGCATTCCTGAGGTAACACTTTTTAAATCTATATTTTATCTTTTACTGCCCTGTTTCCTTCTGATCAGCCTTCCCATGAAACTGCTTTTCCTTTGCACATACATTTTAGACTTCTAACCCTCCTGCCTCTTTTCTTTTTTTTTTTTTTTTTTATTAATTGCTCTATCCTTTTTATTATCCTTTTTTGGGGGGGATTTTTTTTTATTGGAAAATTTTTATTGGAAATTTTTTTTTACATTTCAGATGTTCTCTCCTTACCCATTTCCCCCCCTCCCTCCCAGGAACTCACTATCCCTTCCCTCCTCCTCCTGCCTCCACGTTGGTGTACCCCAACCCACCCTCCCCTGTACCTCACCTCCCCACCCTCGAGTATCCACCCCCACGATGTCCAGCCTTCATGGGACCAAGAATCTTTCTCCCACTTATATATAGCTCCCTTGCATATATAGCTGGAGCCATGGGTCCCTCCCTAAGCGCTCCCAGGCTGGTGGTTTAGACCCTGGGGGCTCTGGTTGGTTGGGATTGTTGCTTTCCTCATGGTGTCTCGAATCCTCTCAACTCCTTCAGCCTTCACTCTATCTTCTCCATTGGGAACCCCATGATCAGTTTAATGGTTACCTGTGAGCATCTGCCTCTGAGTATGTCAGACTCTTGCAGACCTCTAAGGAGACAGCTATATCAGGCTCCTGTCAGCGTGTACATCCTGACATCCACATCAACCTCTACCTTTGGTGACTGCACATAGGATGGATATCCAGGTGGAATGGTCTGTAGATGGTCCCTCCTTCAGTTTCTGTCCTGCACTGTGTCTCCATATTTACACCCTTGAGTATTTTGTTACTCCTTCTAAGAAGGATTGAAGCCTCCTACAATGGAATATTACTCAGCTATTAAAAACAATGAATTTGATAAATTCTTATATAAATGGATGGAACTAGAAAATATCATCCTGAGTGAAGTAATCCAATCACAAAAGAACATACATGGTATTCACTCACTGATTATTGGATTTTAGCCCAGAAGCCTGAAATACCAAGATTCAACTCACAGACCACAAAAAGCTCATGGAGAATGATGACCAAGTAGGGGAGGCTTCAGTCTGTATGCTTTCTGTAAAATAGATTTTGTTGAAAAATGCACATATTCTATGCAGAACTATAAATTAAATCAGCAGATTGTATTTATATATACATATGTTACAATAATAACTAAGAAGAAGAACTGATGAAGTTGAATGAGGATTACAGATGAAGTTGCAGGGGAAGAAAATGGGATGGAAATGTTTGTATGAAATTCTTAAAAATTGTAACAAAATAAATATTTTTAAAATGAGCACTTAAATTGTGTCTTCATTGTTTCACCTGTATACAGGCTCAGAAATTCTATAAAAACACTAAACTAGAATCTATAATATATATGCAAATGATTTATAAATAAAACAAATAAGTAAAAATAATATGATAAAAAGGGAAAAATACAAAATAATTTTAAAAAAATTAAAAATAAAAATGATACATTTTAATTTTTAAAGTACAAATTGGGCAATCGATTAAAAGAAAGGATGATTTGGGTTATTGTGTGGCATGGGGGATTTTCTTTTCTGGTATGTCTATTTGATGATCTGTAAGCTTCTTGTACATTTATAGGCATTGCTTTCTTTAGATTGGGGAAATTTTTTTATGATGTCATTCAAGATGTTTTCTGGGCCTTTGTGCTGAGAATCCTCTTTTATTTTTTTTTTCTATTCCTATTATTCTTAGTTTTGGTCTTTTCATAGTTCCACAAATTTCTTCTCACCACATAATAAGCAAAACTGTAAATGTACAGAACAAAGAAAAGATATTAAAAGCCACAAGTAAAAAAAGCCAAAAGAACACAAGAAATAATACATTCACACCATTAAAACCAAAACAAGGCAATCTCTCTTGCAAATGACCAACACCTACGTCGAAATAACAGGAATTAACCATCATTGGTAATTAATATCTCTCAACTTAGTGGACTCAATTCTGCAATAAAGAGACACAGGCTAACAGATAGAGGCATAAACAGGATCCATCTTTCTGCTCTATTCAAGAAACACATTTCAGCAAGAAAGATAAACATTCTCTCAAAGAAAAGAGCTAGAAAAAGGTTTTTCCAAGAAAAGGAACAGAAGAAACAAGCTGAAGTAGCCATTCTAATATTTAAGTAAATAGACTTTTAACCAAAAGTTATCAAAAGAGATCGGAAAAGACACATTATACTCATCAAAGAAAAAAAAAGTTCATCCAGAGGACTTCTAAATTCAGAACATCTATGCTCCAAATACAAGGGCACCCACATTCAAAAAGGAAACAGCCACAAAGCCTCAACAGAAACTAGGATATTGAAGCCTCACATCTTATTAGATCTCTATGGATTAAAGCTGGCATCAACAACAGATAGAACAGAAAGCCTAGAAACTCATGGAAACTGAGCAACTCTACAGACAATGACCACTGAGTCAAAGAAAAAAAACAAAGAAATAAATTAAAGACTTTCTAGAATTCAATCAACATTAAGGCAGATCATACCCAAACATATGGGGCACAATGAAAGCGGTGATGCTAAGAAGAAAGTTAACCTAATAACAAATACAGAAAATGTCATTCATTACACAAAGAAATAATACTCAGCTCATGAAAACAGAAACATCATGAATTTTGCAGGTAAATGTATGGGACTAGAAAATATCATCTTGAGTTAGTTAATCCAGACCTAAAGGCATGCATAGTATATACTCACTTACAAATGGAAATTAGCCATAGTAAACAGAATAACCAGGCTACAATCCCCAGATCCAAAAAAGCCAAATAACAAGGAGTGTGCAAAGTAGGATGGTTCAATCTTTCTCAGAAGGGGAAATGAAGTAGGTATCAGAGGAGCATGGTGGGAGGGAACTAAATAGAAGACTGGAGGGGTAGGGGAGTGGGACAGAGTAGGACTTAGATGTAGAGAGAACAAGAGAGAGAAAATAGAAATCAGCTGTGGGGAGGGCATCTCTAGGCAGTGCCAAAAACCTAGGACAGGAAAGTCCACAGGGTGTCTATGGAAGAGACTTATCTGAGACTACTAGTAGTGGGGGATATGGAACGTGAAGTGGCCACATCCTGTAGTTCAGCAGGACTTACAGTGGAGGTATAAGGAACACGATTCAAATACAAAATCTTGACTCAACTTGTCACCAGCCTACCACATATACAGAGACAAAGAGCAGAGATGGAGAGAATAGCTACTCAATGACTGACCTAAATTGAGACCCATCCCATGGACAACAACCAATCCCTGACACTATTAATGATACTCTGTTCTACATAGCATAGCATAAACATCCTCTGAGAGGTTCCACCCAACAGCCAATGGAAACAGTTGCAGAATTCCACAGCCAAACATTAGATGGAACTTAGGGAGTCTTCTGGAAGAGTTGGAGGAAAAATTGAGAGACCCAAAGAGAACAGAGACTCCATAGGAAGCCCAACAGAGTCAACTCACTTCAACCTTTTGGGATCCCAGAGAATTAACCACCAACAAAAGAGGTCCATAGGTTGGACCTATGCCCCCCCCATAATATCTAGCAAAAGTGCAGCTTGGACTCATATAGGTCTCTCAACAACTGAAGCAAGGGCTGTCCCTGAACCTGTTGCCTACTTACAGATCCAATTCCCCTAACTGAACATCCCTGTCTGGCCTCAATGGGAAAGAGTGCGTCTAGACCTTCAGTGATATAATGAACCAGGTGTAACAGTATAGAGGGTGGTGGTGGTGATATCTTGGGTTGGGCGGAGGTGCTCTTCCTTATAAGAGGAGAAGGGAAGGTAGAAAAGGAATGAGGGAAGGATCTGTATGAAGGCATACTGGCAAGAGAGGGAGGCTAATATTGGGATGTAAAGTGAATAAATAAATAAATGAAAAAAGATGATTGGGGAGGAGAGGAAATATGTTAAGCACATTATTCAACATTCTCAAATAACTAATAAAATATAACCAAATATTAAATTGTAAAATTAGAAGAAAATGTTATTTGTAATGACTAGTATAATAGAATATAAAACACAACACAAACTCATCTAGTTTAATTTATCCTTGTATTCTGAAAGAAGTACTTTCTATTAGGCGGAGTTGAAACATTTTGCACCCTTAGGATATCAGTCAGTAAACTTGCTTCAGATCACTAAGTTCTCCAAACTAGTTTGATATTTAAAAACTAGGCCCTAAAAATGTCTAAGTATCTTCCAAGAAATATCTCAAACAATGAGGGAACATGATTCACCATGGTTTTAATTTAATTCTTTCTATTTAGGATGAACACTTAACACCCCAAATGCAATTGATTTATATAATTTTTATTTCAATTTTCTCTTTTATCTTAATCATTACCTCTTTACCTAATTAGGTAGAAAATACTATCTATAAATGCTATTTTTCTTTAAAAGTTATGGATAATGATTTCGTACATTTCTAGTGGTTAATTGGAGATATAAAAAGAAATTTGCCTTTAAATGAAGGTCATTTTCATGTGTTTTTGCAGCATTTATTTCATTCTGTAAAAATAAACAGTCACATATTAAGCTAATTAAAATAATAGAACTGATAATATTTCATTCATAATTAAATTCATTATAGTCAGAAAGAAAAGAGTCAGTAGACAAACTGTTTTTGGCAAATAAATTTGTGTTAATATTGAAAAGTTAGCATTCCCTAGACTATTCTGTCCTAGAAAACATTATTTCAATGACACAGCTTTCTTCCTAATTACAAAGAGTTTGCATTAGAAATTCTCCAAACTTCTATAAACATCCATAGTACTATAATTAAAACCAGAATTATTCATGTATTTCCCTCCTTTAATGATGTGTGAGATTAAGTGTAGCGTATTTCCAACAGTCTATGGTGAAATTTTTACCAACTCTAGGTTTAATGATAGCAAAATGACATTTTTGTGACAATTGCAAATAACTTACTGTCTGAGTTCTGCTTATCTGGAAAATATCTACCAATGCAGAAATACAGAAAAACATGATGACCTTCTAAAGAAGGTAGACTTATCCCTGTTGCCCAGGGCTCACATTATTCCCAGACATGCTGAACACCTGAGAAACAAAGATTTTGAAGAGAGATTGATTTTTGATCCTGTGTAACATTTTGAATAGCTCTAGGTGATGAGAAACTATGACAGATACTGGAATTTGTTCTTTAAAAAAAGATGGCAGAGTAGCTAGACCAAAGCTTTTCTTTCACAGTTCATAGAACGAGAAACAAGGAATAATTGCCAAACAAACAAAAAACATCTTTTGTCTAAAATCTGTGAAGCAGTCAGAGATTTATAGACATCAGGTGACACTGATAAGAAAGAAAAAAAATTAAACTATATGGAGGATGATAGACCATTTTTGCTTGTCTTTTACATATCAAGAGCTAATTTGGGGATATTTTAGAAGAAAGATACGTATACTTTTCATGGATTCAGGTTTCCGAGGATGAACAATATAGTATTGCCAAATTAATGTGTAGTTCAAGTAGATTATCCTTAGAGACAGTGTGATGGGCAGCAATAGCATATTCATCTGTATCTTGGCTAACTCATATAGCTCAGAAAAATAATTGACTATTACAAGGGAAATGGTAGTTTATATCTGGAGTAGCCTTAAGAAAAATATGTTTGAATGAACATAAAATAGAATTCTTGAGTCCAGGGCCTGGGCGAGGGCATTCAAAAGAAGTTAGGCACATAGGGAAACTACAAATCCAGAGACATATTAAGGATGAGATTGATTATCCTAATTGGTCTGAAAAGACCTTTATCTATATCTTGCTTGACTGGTAAGCTTAGCATACAGCTATCAGTTTTTCTCCTGTCAGTGCTACAGTTGTTTATGGGTATGCTTGTTTGTTATTTAATTCTTGGTGCTCCAGAAAATTTCTTTGAACATATTTAATGAGTTGTAAGAAAATGCAGCTTTGGCAGTCACACAAAGTGATATAAATTCCATGAAAAAAAAAAAAAAAAACTCTTAAAAGTGTGAAAAGGCAAATGCACCATTGTAGCTTTCAACAACCAAAACAATAAATAAATTATAGCTCCTCATGTGAAGTAGGAAGAATCTAATTTCCAGAGTTAAGATACATAATAGTTAAATGCCTACTTTTCAATAGATGAACATACAGCTTAAGAAAAAGTAAAAAAGAAACAAAAAATTATGTCACAATCTGTGAAGCAAAATAAATAATTGAAAACTATCCATGAAGAAACCCAACATTTGATTGGCTAAACAAAATGTTCAGAAATTATATTAAATACACTAAAAAACAAACCTACCCAATGTATATTTACTGTAAGGACTAAAAGAAAAGTGGTTTCTTAACAACTTTATGATGCCAACAGAAATGCAGTTTAAATAAGGATCCTAGAGATTCAGAGTTAAAATATAGCTTCTAAAAAGCTTATAACATTTAGTATAGAAAATTGTCCAGATATGCACAAATAGAAGAGAGAATCAGTAAACTTAAGGATAAGTAACTGAATTTCATAGTAGAAAAGGAAAGTGATCAGACACTAGAAGACTGGGACACTGTTCAAGTAAAGGATAATCAACATTGTTAAATGAATATTTAGAGAGAAAAGATCTGGGCAGGGGAGTTTAAACACGTCATCCCAGCTCTTGAGAGACTGATGCAGAAAAAGTGGCTTGAGTTTGGGAAAAACCTAAGACACAAAGAATTTTTCTCTGACCAAAGAAACAAAAGGAAAAGTTGAAGAAAGAGAAACAGAATGATCAATTGAAGAACATATGGCCTAAGGTCTCCAACTAATTGTAGAAGCATAAACTTTGAAACCTAAGGATCATAATATAAATAAGTCAATAAATAAAATAAACAGACCTCCACACAGGATAAATTCACTTAGAACTGTAAAGAAATACTATACAACTGTGAGTATATTTCCAAAATAGAAAGGAAAACATTGATAGTATCAGAGAAGATGCTATTCAGTTGTGACAAAATGTCAAAATGATCTTCTGTTCATTTCTCAATTCTCAGAGGACAATTAAAGGAGTTGGTTATAGATCTGCAATGTTTTTGCTGTTTTGTTTCCTCTCTCTCTCTCTCTCCCTCTCTCCTCCAGCATTAATTTCAGTCTTCTCTACTTTTGAACAGTTTGGTATTTCCAGAAAGTAGTATTGCCTGCCATTTGGTTTACCTTGTTTAAAGTTTTGGCTCTATCTTCTGTGCAAGGGGACTGTGTAACCAGGGTCCTAACTTTCACTGAGTGAATTTTATTTGCCTTTACGCATTTCAGCTGTTCTTTGCTCATGTTCAGTTGCTGATGACCTTTTGTTGTTTTTATTGTTGTTGTTAATCTTTTGCTTCTTATTAACCTGACTTTGCTCAATGCTGATATGACACATGCCTGCTTCTAATTTTTATAGTGTCATGCTTCCCTAAAACTTTATTTCCCAGTTCCAAGATATTCACACATCTGCTCAAGGGATTCAAACATATGTAGTTCTTAGAGAAACATAGTCTGTGTAAAAACACCCAGAAGTTTTTGGTTGAAGGCATGGAATGGTTATAGATCATTGGTGTTCTTACATTTGATTTAGAAATTACTATATTTTTTCATAATGTTTTGCTTATGGAGAGTGAAATTTGCACTTAATTTCATTTTCATATGTCTCAAAGCATTATGTGACATTTTACATAAGATAAACATTTTGAACCACAGACTACACAACAGATGGCAAACTACATTTGGCATTGAGGCATAGCCTGAGTGTCATGTCCTTAAATAGAAAAGCATTAATATTTCGGGATTGTAAGGAATTTCTTTCTCATAAAAATATTGCTAACAAATATCAGAGAAGTAAAAGGTATCAATGAAGTCCCGAAAGTGTAAAGTTCACTCATATTTAATAGAGTGCTAAGAGAATGCCTAAGAAGACTCTTCAATCAGTGAAGAAGGAGAAGCAGGTGGTAAAGGGCTGGAAACTGGGACAAATATTCTCCAACATTCTAATTCTAGAGCTGTGATGAACTTACAATCTACCTTTAGTACAAAATTATCGGATTCACTTTCAAAAGAGCACACAATGCTTAAAACGGGTTTACACTGAAGGGTCCTTTGAATGAGAAAAAAGAAAGAGAGAGAGAGGAGGAGTGGAGAGAGGAGGAGAGGAGGAAGAGAAAGAAGAAAGAAAGAAAGAGAAAAGAAGAAAAAGAAAAAGAAAAAAAGAAAGAAAGAATAGAGAAAATAAATGGTGAAATGAAAGTCAAAAGAGCTGTGTACAACAGAATTTCAGATTCTCACAGATTTTGGGGTTACTTAAACCGACAATGGATAAGGAAAATTTTGGAGGAATTAAACATGCAAATGATTTCAAAAGACTCATTTACTTGCTAAAATAGACAGAAGGCAGGACGAGTGACTGTTCACCACCTTCATCCTATCTGACACTGAAATTTCATGTGCAGCAATGAATCTTCTAGTTGCTGAATTTATTGAATGTTTTAGTTTTGTTTTAAATCCAGAAAAGTGGATGGCAGAAAATGCCCATTGCATGACAGAAGATTTTTAACACAAACTTTGTGCTGCCTGAATCTTTTTTTAATAATCTCTCAAGCCAAGCTCTAGAATGCTCTGTAGTATTCAACAGGGCACTTACATTTGCATTACAATTCATCTAACACCTCTAATTCCTGATAAGGTGCAATTACATTTCATACATATTAAGATCGAGCCTGTTTTCATTATCAATTCATTTATCTGATCATCCCACTATCATCTCCTGGCTGATTATTTATCCACTTTCTGGATTATGTTCCAAGTGTCTCAGAGTTCAATCATCCAGTAAGCTGCTCTTGCTCCATGCTAAGATAACAACATCATAGTCTCCTCATTTCTTCAGGTGAAAGTATTGACTATTGCGAAGTATTTCCAATCTTAGTACACTGCTATAATGTACCTAAAGAAAGAACATTAGTGCTATGATTTCTTGTCTTGAACACAATCACTTTTCACTGAGGACCTGAGTCCCATCCCAGCTGTCGAGACTGTTTCCTAGTTTAACCTATTTTAAGCATTGCTGCTTCAACTACCCACAAACACCCTTTTAAATCCTAAAACATTTTAATCTTATTTAAAAATTATATGACGGATCATGTCTACCTTACATTTGAATTTGTCTTGTCTAGACATATACAGTTTGTGTGGCTACTCTTTCAATTAAATTGTTATCTTGAATAGGATTCCTTACTACCTTATCTAGAATGGGGGAATCGCTATATGCAAAACTCCCTGAATCTCAGATGCAGCCCAGATAAAAACTTTTCTTTCTATTTCCCCACCACATTTTTTAACGCACAAAGATCTGATGTCGGTAGGGTGTGTTTGTGGACTGGAAGGGAAGTGTATCTAGGAGGCTGGTGCTCCCGGAAAAAGTGAAATAACAGTTCTGGGATGCCGTGCCACAACTGATAAACAGCTTCCATTCTTTCCAGATGTAGAATCCACTTTTTCCAATTAGTGAAGTTGGAAGGCACACTGCCATCTGTTCCTTTTCCGTAGCACACTACGATAGAACCTTGACACATCAATCTAAAGAACCTGTATCTGTGACTCCTAAGGGCACAGTCCTGAAGCGGTCCAGTGTGGAACCTTCTTGGGCATTTGAACTTCTGTGTATAGTATGTAGCTCCTTACTTCACTTTGTAAATATTCTTGTTTTATGTCTCTTTCTTTTACTGCGTTTCAGCTTCACTTCCGTGTTACTTTTCTTTCCTCAAACACAGAATCACCTCTGAGGACTTTGGAATTTTCTCTTCCAGTGCTCGTTTCATATTATAAATAAAACAAATATTTATTGTAGTTAATTAGATCTTCAATTTTCATATATTTGATTATTTTCTTTCTTTTAAAATTTCATTCCTACCATGTTTCACAAATTAAAAGAGAATGTGTAGTTTTTATTTACTCATTAATTAAATTTATTTATTCAGTTTACAACCCAATTAGCCTGTCCTCAGAGTACTTCCTCATGCACGTCCTAGCCCATTCCATTTTCCCCTTCCCTTTTGAGAAGAGGAAACCCGTTCTGGGTCACACACACACACACATACACACACACACACACACACACACACACACACACACACACACCTGCTCTGAACTAACATAACTCCCTGTACATCAAGTCACTGCAGGGCTACAAGCATCATCTCCTACTGAGACCAGACAAGGTGATACATTTAGGGGTATCCACAGGCAGGCAGACAAAAGGCAAACAAAAAGGCTCAGGGACATCCCTTGCTCTAGTTGTTGGGGGACCCCATGAAGATTTAGCTGCCCATCTGCCATATACGTGCAGGGGTCCTAAGTCCAGCCCCTGCTTGGTCCTTGGTTGGAGATTCAGTCTTGGGAACACCCACTTCCAGATTAGTTGACTCTGTTTATCATCCAGTGAAATTCCTGTCCTTTTCAGGTCTCACAATACTCCCCCAATTCTTCCTTAAGAATCTCTGAGCTCCATGTGTTTCAGTGTGAGTCTCTGCATCTATTTCCACTGCCATGTGGATAGAGCATCTCAGAATACAGTTATGCTAGACACCTGTCTGAAAGTATAATGGGACAGCATTAATAGTGTCAGATATTGATTGGTTCTTGCCCATGGGTGGGTCTCAATTTAGGGCAGTAATTGGTTGACCATTCCCCTAGTCTCTGCACTTTGTTCCTGCACATCTTGTAGGCAGGACACATTTTGAGTCGAAGGTTTTGTGGATTGGTTGCTCTCATTATCCCTCCACTGTTGAGAATTCTCTGCTTAGCTCTGTCTCCCATTTTTAATTGAGTTATTTGGATTGTTGGTCTCTAACTCCTTGAGTTCTTTATATATTTTGGATATTAGCTCTCTGTCAGATGTAGGGTTAATGAAGATCTTTTCCCAATCTATAAGCTGTCATTTTGTCCGAATGAAGGTGTTTTTTGACTTTTAGAGACATTTCTATTTCATGAGGTTCCATTTGTTAATGGTTCCATTTGTTAATTCTTCACCTTAATACCTGAGCCATTGTTGTTCTGTTCAGAAAGCTGTCTCTTGCACCGATGAACTCAAGGCTATTCCTTACTTTCTCTTCTATTAAAATTACTGTATCTGATTTTTTTGTTGATGTCTTTGATCCTTCTGGACTTGAGTTTTGTGCAAGGTGATAGATATGGATCTATTTGTCTTCTTCTACATACAGACATCCAGGTAAACTAGCGAATTATTACAGATACTATCCCTTTTCCATTGTATGGTTTTGAGTTCCTTGTCAAAAAGTTCATAGGTGTCTGGGTTTATTTCTGTCTTCAATTAATTCCATTGATCCACCTGTCTGTTTATATACCAATACCTTCCAGTTTTTACTAATATTGTCTTGTAGTACAGCTTGAAGTCAGAGATAGTGATGTCTCCAGAAGTTCTTTTATTGTTCAGGATCATTTTAGATATCCTAGGTTTTTGTTGTTGTTGTTGTTTTGTTTTGTTTTTACATATAAATTTGAGAATTGTTACTTCAAGATCTGTGAAGCATGGTGTTAGAATTTTGATGGGGATTAAATTGAATCTATAGATTGCTTTTGGTAAGATGGCCATTATATGTTAATCCTACCTGATCCATAACCAAGGGAGATCTTCTATATTCTGATATTTTCCTTAATATCTTTCTTCAGAGATGTTAAGTTCTTGTCATGCAGGTGTTTCCATTGCTCGGTTAGCATTACATCAAGGTATTTTATGCTATTTGTGGCTATTGTGAAGGGTACTTTTCCCAAACTCCTTTCTAAGCCCATTTATCACTTTGGGTAGAGGAGGGATACTTATTTCTTCAAGTTAATTTTTTATTCAGCCACTTTGCTGAGGGAGTTTGTAAGCTGTAGGAGCTCTTTGGTAGTGTTTTGGGTGTCATTTATGTACACTAACATATCATCTGCAAATAGTAATGCTTTGCCTTTTTCCTTTCCAATTTATGTCCTGTTGATTTCCTTTAGTTGCCTTATTGCTCTACCTCAAACTTCAAGTACTATATTACATAGATATTGGGAGAGTGGACAGTCTTAACTTTTCCCCAATTTTGGTGGAAATGCTTTAAGCTACTTTCCATTTAATTTGATGTTGGCCATTGGCTTGCTGTATTTTGCCTTGATTATGTTTATGTGTCGACAATGTGTCCCTGCTCTTTCCAAGACTTTTATCATGAAGGGTTGTTATATTTTGTCAATGATTTTTCAGCATTTAGTGAGATGATCATGTGGTCTTTTGCTTTCAGTTTATCTACTTTGATGAACTTTTGTATATTGAACCACCCTTGCTTCCCTGGAATGAAGCCTACATGATCATAGTGGATGATGTCTTTTTTGATTCATTTTAAAAGTATTTTATTGAGCACTTTTGCATATTAATGTTCATGAAAGAAATTGTTCTGAATTTTTCTTTCCTTGTTGATTCTTTGTGTAATTTAGGTATCAGGAAGACTGTCCTCATAGAATGAGTTCGCCAGTTTCTGATTCTATTTTGTGGAATAGTGTGAGGAGTATTAGCAATAGCTCTTCCTGAGAGCTTGTTTTTGGAGGTTCTAGTAGGGGAGCACAGCTACTTGACAAAAGACTAGTCTGGGTCTTCTTCTGATAGAATTCCTCATTAAAACGATGTGGCCTAGGGCTTTTTTTATTGTTTGTTTTGTTTGTTTGGGGACTTTTAATGACTGCTTCTATTGCCTTATAGGAATATTCAGATAGTTTATCTAATCTTTATTTGTTTGTTTGTTTGTTTGTTTGTTTCTGTTAGGCCCATTTTAATGACACCCTTAAACCCAGATGAAGGACCAGCAGCCTTGGCTCAGCAACTATAAAAGATGGGACCTAGATCTGCCCAAGGCAGTTCACTGCAAGAAGGTACTCATGGTGGAAGGGGTAGCCTGGTTCAGGCCCTCTTATATTTCTTCATTCTTCATATAAAATCAGAGTGGGGCAGCTCCAAGGGCAAGGGACACAGAGAAAGCAGCCCAGAGGGCTGAGAGTGGTAAAGGAGGTTAGGTGCAGGTAGCACGGATGTATTAAATAAATGCCCTAACCCTGCATGCTCACATACGTGCACGGACACAAACACACACACACATACACACACACACACACACACACACACACACATACACACACGAAGACCAAAGTCTGAGGCTGGTATCTGGGGAGATGGAAGCCCCACTTCTCCCTTCTAGCTGGTACGAAGTTGATAATCGCCACTCTGGGTGATGTTTTGGACTCAGGGCAGGGCCTGGTACCCACTTTCCTCAATGATCTTCATGTAATTTACCTGGATGCCGGAAACAGTAAAGTATGGAATCTCAAACTTGACTCCGATGCATTGCTGGCCCTCTACCTCCTCAGTTTCCACTCTGGAGAGGCCAAAGCAGGCACACATCAAGTATTTCTTGCCCCTAGGGAAGGACTTGATGTTCCAGATGACAACATTCTTCTGAGGCACACACTTGGCACTGCCCACACTGGTCTTGAAACATGGAGAATCTGCATTACTAGTTATCGGCACAGAGATTTTCATGCCATTGGCTACCAACTGCTTCTTAAACTGACTCCTAGCCTTCACCATTATCTCCACTCAGCTGTGAGATAATTTCTCAATGACTGACTCCAGTTCCATAGACTTGTTATTCCTGTGGCCAGTAAGCTCAAAGAGCACTCGGCCATTGAGGCCTGGTTGTAGCTCTGGCATCCCAGATAGAAACACCTTGAGCATGATGGTGCTAGCAATCTCACTGAGCAGGATGCTCCCATTAGCATTGGCCAGAAGGTTAACAGATTCTGTGACATCAGTAAAGTCCTCGTTCATTTTGTGCTTGATGCCCTCGGAGTGCCAAGACAAAGCATTGGTGACCGTGGGTGGTACTTGAGACTTGCCGATCTCTGGCTTGTTGTCCTTCTGTGTGTTGTACTCGTGCATGGTCTTGCTGTCCGTGGTATGAGGAAAGCCGAAGTCCATGAGCTTGCCCAGCAGCTCATACACAGTGACAAAGTTGTCTCGGATGTCTCTTCTTCCAGCTACTTAAAGTACTCACAGAACACCTCCACAGCCTTGTACAGAAAGCAGTACACCAGAGAGATGTTGGTGTTCTTCGATGTGGTGGCCACTAAGTAGAGGTTGCTGTGTTTGATCCACAAGAAGTGTGCTCGGCCGTGGCTCAGCACCCTCCACATCACACTGTATAAGCAATGGCAAGAAGTGGTCAATCTCTGTCATGAGCACATCACCTTTGTAGTTTCAGCTTACCTTTGACATCCAGAATGAAGACAGCCAAGGCCAACATGGTTGCAGCCTGTGAAGCTAATCTTGACTTAGCTTTAGTAATTGGTATCTGTCTAGAAAAATCATCTGTTTCATTTATATTTTCCAGTTTTCTGAAGTACAGGCTTTTGAAGTAAGACCTAATAATTTTTTGAATTACCTCAGTGTCTGTTGTTATGTCTCCCTTTTTATTTCTGACCTTGTTAATCTGGGTACTTTCGCTCTTCCTTTTATTTAGTTTGGCTAAGGGTTTGTCTATCTTGTCGATTTTCTCCAAGGACCAGCTCTTGGTTTCATTGATCCTTTGTACAGTTCTCTTTGTTTCTGATTGATTTAGCGCTGAGTTGAGTTTGATTATTTCCTGCCATCTACTCCTCCCAGGTGTGTTTGCTTCATTATGTTCTAGTGCCTTTCAGATGTGCTTTTAGCTTGTTACTATGAGAGCTCTTAAATTTCTTTATGAGTGCACTTAGTGCACCACTTAGTATTGCTTTCATAGTGTCCCATAAGTTTGGGTATGTTGTGCCCTCATTTTCATTGAATTTTCGAGAATGCTGAATTTCTTTCCTTATTTCTTCCCTGACCCAGTTATTATTTAGTAGAGAGTTGCTCAATTTCCGTGAGTATGTAGGCTTTCTCTTGCTATTGTTGTTATAGTTTTAATTCATGGTGATCTGATAAAACTTATGGGGTTCTTTCAATCATATATTGGTTGAGGTTTGCTTTGTGACTGATTTTATTGTAAATTTTGCAGGAGATTCTGTGAGGTGCTGAGAAGAAAGTATATACTTTCTTGGTTGAATGAGATGTTCTACAGATATCTGTTAGGTTCCTTTGAATCAAAACCTCTGTTAGTTCCTTTCTTTCCTTTTTTCCCTCTGTTTATTTTCTGTCTCCATAACCTGTCCATTGGTGAAAGTGGGATGTTGATGTCTCACTATAAATATATGGGGTTTGATATATGATTTAACTTTAGTAGTGTTTCTCTAACAAATGTCTATGCCCTTGCATTTAGGGCATAGATATTCAGAATCAAGATATCTTCTTGGTGGAGTTTTACTTTGATGAATATGAAATGTCCTTCCCTGTCTCTTTTTGATTCCTTTTGGTTGATAGTCTATTTTATTAGATATTAGAATGACTACACCAGCTTTTTTCTTGGGTTCTTTTGCTTAGAAAACCCTTTTTCCAGTCCTTTATACTAAGATAATGATTATCTTTGTTCCTGATTTGTGTTTCTTGTATATAGCAGAATGATGGATTCTGTTTACTCATGCATTATGTTAGTGTGTGACTTTTTATTGGAAATTGAATTTATTGGAAATGTGAATTTTTATTGGAAACATCAATTGAGTCCATTGATGTTTAGAGATATAAATGATCAATGAGTGTTAATTCCTTTTATTTTGATGGTTGTAGAGTGTGTGTGTGTGTGTATGTGCATGTTTATTTTCTATTGGTTTTAATGATGTGAAATTTTGTATTTCTTGTGTTTGCTTGAGTACAGTTAGCCACATTGGGTTGGAGTTCTAGTATCTTCCATAGGGCTGGATTAGTAGAAAGATACTGTTTAAAATATTTTTCATGAAATATCTTGGTTTCTTCATGCATGGTGATTGAAAGTTTTGCTGGATATAGTAGTGTGGTCTGATAGTGTGGGACTGTGTAAGGGTATCCTGGTTCTTGGCTGGGCATGGGCCTAGAACCCCGAGACTCCAAGGGAGAAATGGCAGGAGTTCGGCCACACCCCCAGAACTCAGGGTCCTGAAAAGCAGGCTAATATCCATAGACCTACATTGTTCAGTCACGTAGGCCATTACAGCCCCTCCCAAAGTGCACTGGTAGAGGGTGTAACTACAGGCCTCAGGCCCTAGGGATTTACATACTAATGAAGGTCAGAGGGCGGAGCCAATTAAGCATTCCTCCCCAAACCCTTCCTACTTCTCCCTCCCTACTTAACTCAGGTCTGCCCTGAGTTTGAGGGGGGTACATCCAGATCCATCCACAATCCTCCATGACAATAAAGCCTTTTGGAACCAAGGACTTCTTTGTATCATTGGGGCCTGCTGGGCCTGCCGCTGCCAAAGCCTCCAGCCACTGGAACCTGGGACCTTCCTCCGGTATGTGAGACAGGCTGCCTGGAGGCCTCCAGGCAGCCTCCACCCAGCAGGTCCCAGGCCACTGCCGTGTGGGCCCAGGGGCCGCTGCTGCGCCCCCCCGGATTTTCCCACATGATAGCTGTTGTCTTAGGGTCTGTAAGATCTCTACCCAGGCTGTTCTGGCTTTTAAAGTCTCCGATGAGAAATCAGATAATTCTAATAGGTCTACCTTTATATGTTCCTTGGCCTTTTCACCTTACTGCTTTTAAAATTCTTTGTTTGTTTTGTAAATTTAGTGTTTCAATTATATGTAGCCGGAGGTTAAATCTGTTTGGTGTTCTGTAAGCTTCTTGTATTTTTATTGGCATCTGGTTGTGTCATATTTCCTTGGGTCTTGTTTCTGTTCTTATGCTGTCCTTTAGGCATCTGATATTTCCTGGTGTTGGGTAGATGATACTAATGGCAGCAGGACTTCTAAAGAATTTGGGGGGAGCTGTGGACAAGACAATGGGGATCACCTGATTGCTGGCCATGCCTCAGACAGCATCCAGTTTGCAGGCTGTGTCCAAGTTAGGACCTTGGCTACTGGATCAGATTCTGCAGCATGATGTGTTTATAAAAAGATAAAGAGAATATGTTCTGTAGATGTGTGTTAAGGAATGGGGAAAGGGGATGTCTCAGCGGGGCCTATGCTGAGGCATTTCTTCCCCCTGAGGGACCAGCCACACACTGGTATAATATAGAATAAATTTTATTCAGGGCATGGGGAAGGGAGTTAAGAGGGTAGTAGAGGCAGAGAGAGGTGGACACACACACACACACACACACACACACACAGAGAGAGAGAGAGAGAGAGAGAGAGAGAGAGAGAGAGAGAGAGAGAATAGAGAAGTAGAGGCAGCCATGACCATGTGGAGAAAGGGGGAAGGGAAGGGAGATAAGAGAAACAAGAGTATGAGAGATTAAAAGCAAGAGAGCAAGAGAGAGAGGAGGTGGCAAGCAGCCCGTTTTATAGTGGGCCAGGCCTACCTGGCAGTTGCCAGGTAACTGTGGGGAGGAGCATACCTAGCAGGTAACTGTGGGGGTGGAGTTTACACAGAATCCTAACCCAGGGTGTCTCAGGCAGACCAACTAGGATGGTCAGCAGGTCCTTCTGTGATGGGTGGTCAGGCAGGGTTCCAAGATGGTTAGTTTTGAGTCCCCAAAGGTTTCCACAGGGAGGTTGAACAATCTTTGTATCCTGTAGCTGCCAGTGGTCATGGACAACCTGGGTTCACCTGAAAGGATTGCTGGAAATGAAAAAGAGATACAGGGACAAAAAACATGGAGCTAAGACAAAGTTTTCTGATCAAGGCTCAGAGTTTAATATTCAGCACTTGTATGTATAGGGGAAGCCCACCAAACTCATCCTATGCTTCAGCTGGATTATGTTGCAAGGCAAGCTCAGAGGGCAGTCTTTTCTTCTAAGTTCCTGTAGGAACTTGCAAGTGCAGCCAATGTGGATGACTCCACTCAGGTCCTATTATAATAGGTCTATTGTAAACAATGTCTTTCAGGCCTGTTCAAGGCTGGGGAAGGGCACAGTGTCAGGCAAAGCACTACAAGGCTCCTCTGGACCAAAAAGGAAGCCTAGAGTCAGACAAAGCAGATCAGTGGACCACGTTGGTGCCACTCAGCGGTTCTTATATCAGGACAAATACACAATTTAACTTACTGACAGATCATTGACAAGTTCACAATAAACATTTTCTACAGGTAAATAGAAAAGATTGCATTCAATTTGACTTTTGCTATTTTCACCTAATGATGTTCCCACTCCATTGTTTGATTCTTGGAGGATACTGTTTTTCTTTTCTTTTTCTTCTTTTTTTTTGTTTTAAATTTGCAAACAAATTTCTTCTAAAATGTTAGCAATTTTAAATATATGTTTAAAGTTTACTATTTTCACTTCAAAACACAGTACCAGCAGACATGAATTTCTTTATTTTTTCTAAATCTATATCTAAATAATTACTTCATATAACTTTGTTTTGTTTCATTCCGTGGTTAAAGATACAGAGAGAAGGAAGCCATCCCAGGATCTACATGATTGAATTAGAGAACGACTCATGAATTGTCCTCTGATTTCTACACTTTGTCTGGCAAGACTCTTCTTCACAATGTCTTCTCATAAAAGGTTAACTTACACACAATAATAATAAATAAAAATGTAACACTCAAAATTATATTATCAAGTCATCGATTTATTTTGGGATGGTGTATTTTTTTTATTGGAAATTTTATTTACATTTCAGGTGTTCTCGCCTTACCCCATTTACACCCTACCTCCCAGGAACTCACTATCCCTTCCCCCCTCTTCCTGCCTCCACGTTGGTGTACCCCCTACCCACCCTCCCCCATACCTTACCTCCCCACCCTCGAATATCCCCCCCCCCCACAACGTCCAGCCTTCATGGGACCAAGGATCTCTTCTCCCACTTATATATAGTTCCCTTGCATATATAGCTGGAGCCATGGGTCCCTCCCTAAGCGCTCCCAGGCTGGTGGTTTAGACCCTGGGGGCTCTGGTTGGTTGGGATTGTTCCTTTCCTCATGGTGTCATGAATCCTTTCAACTCCTTCAGCCTTCACTCTATCTTCTCCATTGGGAACCCCATGATCAGTTTGATGGTTAGCTGTGAGCATCTGCCTCTGAGTATGTCAGACTCTTGCAGACCTCTAAGGAGACAGCTATATCAGGCTCCTGTCAGCATGTACATCCTGACATCCACATCAACCTCTACCTTTGGTGACTGCACATGGGATGGATATCCAGGTGGAATGGTCTGTATACTGCCCCATCCTTCAGTTTCTGTCCTGCACTTTGTCTCCATATTTGTTCCCTTGAGTATTTTGCTATTCCTTCTAAGAAGGTTCTGAAGCCCCCCATACTTGGTCGTCATTCTTCATGAGCTTTATGTGGTCTGTGAGTTGAATCTTGGGTATTTCAAGCTTCTGGGCTAAATCCAGTGAATACCATGTATGTTCTTTTGTGATTGGGTTACTTCACTCAGGATGATATTTTCTAGTTCCATCCATTTACATAAGAATTTATCAAATTCATTGTTTTTAATAGCTGAGTAATATTCCATTGTATAAATGTACCACAATTTTTGTATCCATTCCTCTGTTGAAGGGCATCTGGGTTCTTTCCAGTTTCTGGCTATTACAAATAAAGCTGCTATGAACATAGTGGAGCATATGTCCTTGTTATGTGTTAGAGCATCTTCTGGGTATATGCCTAGGAGTGGTATAGCTAATGTAATCCACTATATAAACAAACTCAAAGAAAAAAACCACAGGATGGTGCATTTTATGATGAAACAAAAGTGACAGTCAAATTATAGAGCAAGTTATTTTTCATGTGTAGGGTTTATTTATTAATTTATTGACAGCATTAAAAATTATAAAATTGAATGGATTGAATGCTATGTTTCTCAGATTGGTGGGAATTAGGTAGGCTTTTGAGAGTTAATTAAAGAAGGAGGGGTGAGTCCACATGACTTACAATGTTTTAATTAGCTGAGCTGAGTTTTACCTAGTAATCTAAACAGTTTCAAGAACAGCTTAATCAAATAATTCATCATCATTTCGGTGCATTATTAAAATGAAATGCTGAAATGGGAGAAAATTATTAGACAAATAGAAATACTAATCTGTGTTGTGTTAAGTGCTTTAAATCTGTGATGCAACCTAAAATAGTCCAAGAAAATTGAAAAATATTTATGATGACACATGAGGAAATGTCAAAAATAAAGACACAAGTTAAAAATAAATCAGTATACATACCACCTGGCTATAGGGACAACACTTAAAATTTTCAAAGAACTGACAAGAAAAAACGTAGCACTGGGTCATATGAGTAACACACAAAAGAAGTTAATGCATCAAATTTCCCCAAAGGGAAGGATACATTCAGGGTAAATGTTGACATAAAAATATTAGGTTATGAGTGAACATGGCTAAAAATTCAAGAAGAGAAATATGATGGTCATATGCTATGTATAGGCTCTAGATATGTTGATCATCTTGATTTATTTAGTCTTATACCCACTGAATAAATATTTATAGACCATTTTCCTACAACAACTGCTATAGGCTTTGGTTACCTAAAAATCAAATAACAAAGTGGAGTCAAAAACAATAACTGGTAGAACACTAAAGTCTCTTAAGTAAGAAGACTGTGACAAATATCTACCCTGCAAAATGAGCCAAAAAATAAGAAAAATACCAATGAAGCTGACAATTTACTGATAAGAGTCACTTTTAACTATGTTTTGAAAAATAAACTATACCATGTTTAATTCTTTAAGTATCTGAAAGGTAGTATTTGTTCTATATAAATGGATATTTGTTATCATGTTTTATATTGCACATCAGTAAATCATAGAAAATCTATGATTTAAATTTTTGCATAAATACAGAATGCATAATGTTTATACTATGTCACCTCACTAGCCAAGAATAAAATCAAAATTCAAATATCAAACTATGCTCTAAGGTTCAGATAGGTAGGTTATCATTTAAGACTGCTTATAGCTCTTCCAAAAGACCCAAATTCAGTCTCCAGGACTCATTCATTTGGAACACAACTGTCTGCAACTGTACCTTCAGAGGATCTGAGTACCTCCTCTGTCGTACATAGGCATTTGTGCAAATAGCCACTATAAACATACAAATACACATATTTTCAAAGTGATTTTTTACTGTAAGCTTATCATTTGTCTAACATCATATCGTGAAAACATTAAGCAAAACAATGGTAAACTAAAAAAGTATAGACATTTTCTAATTTTTAGAGAAATTTTGTTTTATCTATATTTTTATTTCATAATATAAGTGGGAAAATGAGGTTTTCTAATATTAAATATGTACTGACAATTAATTTAAAATTTACTCTAGCTCAAAATTTAATGCACTGGACATTTAATAACTTTAGGCTTCATTTATATTTTATTTATATTTCTCAAGTACTGAGAAAAATAATTTCAAGGATTATAGTTTCATTGTTATGATATAATAAGCTGCATCTCTACGTTCCAGTCAGGTTCACATGTCCTATATTATGTATCATGTCTAATCCTTGTAACAAGATTAATACCAATTATATCTAATTTCATGTCAAGTATGTGTCATGTCACACCCTTGTATCAGAAACAATGTCAGTTATGTCTACTTTCATATGAGCAGACAATGTGTATTTTTGTTTTCCTCCCTGTTCTAGGCTTTTGTGAAATAAATACTTGTGAAACTGCTAAAAATTATTTAATGCTATTGGTTACTTTTCTTCTACTGTAATAAAAATTGTCGTGTCCGCCTTGACCAGCAATTAAGACACGACACGGTCGGAGGTCGGAGGTCGGATCCTTCTCAGTCAGCTTTATTGCAGGAACGAATCTTGACTTATGGACCGGGACTGGGACCCCCAGCAGCAGAAACGAGCTACTTATATATCTACCCAAGGCAGGCTGGGTGTTCTCTCAGGATAGGTTAAGCTGCCAATACCTCATTTGCATAAGTCCACTCCGGAGGGGCACAAGGCCAACGCATGCACAAAGGACTTGTTTACCAGTTTAGCTGAGCTGGCCACTCTGGAAGCCAGCTGTCTACATCATCAGGTACTAGTCATACGACTTTGCAACTGTCCCAGGTGCTATCTTAAACAAGGCTGCCTACAAAAAATAACTTTACAAAAAAGTTATTTTAGTAGATGAAGGCATTATTTGTCTTATAGTTCCAGACTGACTAAGTTGATAGCAGCAGGTAAGGTATAGCAACAATCAGGGTGAACATAGCACCAGAGTCAGACAGAAGGATGATCACATTTTTATCCATACATGTGAAACAGTAAAGAACAAGAAGTAAGTGACATTACAAATATTCAAAACCACCCCAATGACTTGTCTGAAAAAGTAACTTTTATTTAATAGATGTAATTGTCATCTCAGAGACTTACTTCTAAATAAACTCCCCCTTTCTAGTTCTTTATAAACTCTGGCTGGCTGGTCTAAGTCAGCTTTTCTAGCTTAAACTTCTCTACAAGCTGACTGATTCAATTGGCATTCTCTTGGCCTCTGACTGAATTGCTCTGCTTTGGTTTCTTTCGTTTGTTTGTTTTTTTTGTTTGTTTGTTTTTTTCAAACTAACTTTGACAATCTATTCTAATCTACTGGACCTTCACATTCTCTGGCTCACTTTGTCTTCACCTGCAACCTGTCTCTGTAAAACTGTCTTCCATCTCTCTCCCTCTATACTGTTCTCTTAAGTAACTAGTCTTTCTTGTCTGTTCTGGGAGTTGGCAATATCTGGCAAATCTTTCTATGATTTGATCACTTTGTCTGCCTCTCAAAAAGATATCTATTTTTATTAATCACCTCATTTGTCCACACTTCGAAAGAAATCCTCCTTAGCCACACTTCCACACAAATGTCCAGTCCAGTTTCCCCTTTCTCCCTCCCCTCCACCTCCATGAGAGTGCTCCTCCACCCACTCACCCACTCCTGCCTTACCCCTCCAGCATGCCCCCAAGCTGAGGCAACAAGCCTCTCCCTTCCCATTGATGTCAGATAAGGCCATCTTCTGTTACACATGTATCTGGAGTCATGGCTCCCTCCATATATACTCTTCGGTTTGTGGTTTAGTCCCTGGGAGCTCTGAGTGGTCCAGTCAACCAATATTGTTCTTATTATGGAATTATAATCTCCTTCAGCTCCTTCAGTCCTCCAGAATCTCTCCCATTGGGAAACCCAGGTTCAGTCCAATGTGAGCATCTGAGTCTGTATTGGTCAGTTACTGGTAGAACCTCTCAGGGTACAGCCATATCAGGCTCCTCTCAACAAGTGTCTCTTGGCATCAGCAACAGTGTGGGGGCCTTGTGTCTGCAGATGAGATGAGATGGTGGGGTGGTCTCTTGATGCTCTTTTCCCCAGCCTCTTTTCCATGCTGCTTCCTTCTAAAAGGAACCTTACCTTCATTGTTAGGGATTAAAGTTGAATACTAATGGCATACCTATATTCCAACAAGATCATACTTTAATCCAGGACATGTATGCATTCTGGCTGGATCATATAAACCTAGAAGATATTTTGATGTGATCCTTTGACAGAAAAGCCATATTGATGGGTTAAAATTCCTTGAAAATTATCTCCCCACAAAAGACTCCACTCCTAAATCTTTAATTCATAGTTTCCCTTCAAACTTCATTAGCATCTTGGAATCAAGTGGTCACATGTGTGATCTTATGGGACATACCTATGAGGGTTTATGTAGACTATGTTGTTACAGTTAAGAAGACCCATTCTAAACAGAACCAGCATTTCTGGAATTTTGTAAAACATGGTTCAGTTACTGTTAAAGAGGTTTGTTGTTTTATGGTTTTTTTCCCCTGATTCATTTCAGAAAGTATCCATTAGAAGATGTTTATCATACACACACACACACACACACACATACACATCACACACACACACCAAGAATGCAAATAAAACCTAGAGGAAGTCATGAAATGCTAGTGGTTTCTCTGTCAATATTTTGACTGCAGTGATTTTTTTTTTTTGATGTTGCCTTTAATTCAAACCATTTTTCTGCATACCAAGCTCATTACTACAATGCCACAAAGAAGGAATAATCCCTCTTGGTGTTACAATATGTAAGTGTGGGACTTCATGCCACCTTTCACCTTCATGTTGGGAGTCTTAACTTTATTGAGCGTGAGCAGATCTTTAGCCTGCTGTCACAAGCACACTGACATATGTTCAACTGCTCTATTGTGTGCAAAAGCCACTATTTCCTTGTAATAATCTACTGACTCTGTGGGAGATAAATACCATAGCTTCTTTTATTTGTAGTAAGAATATTGTTTAATGAAGTTTTAACAGAGTTTTAAAAAGATATTTAAAAATTTTTATTGTATAATTTAAATTATCTAATGAATTCGACTTCTTTCTAATAACATAAATTTGCAATTATTTAGAACCAGCAAAAATATCCACAATTTTAGCAATAACAGCATTCTGTTTTACTGAGCAGTGTCTGTGACAACATGCAATTTCTTATTGAATTACCTTGATGTTAATTCATATAAATTACATCACAAGGTTTGCACAAGGTCAGGTTCTTTTGTTGTTGTTGTTGTTGTTTTTCTGACAATGATCGGACAATAACAGCTTTATCTGCTCCTGTCTACCCAGCATCACATATTCATAGAATATGACTGTATTGGTGTACACTAATATGTAGTTAAAATACTAATGATGGGTTCATTAATATGTTTTCATGCAGTATAAGAACCAATGAATGCAGATTGGGAAAAAATAAAAAAAAATATAGTAGAACTCCTGTTTATTAAAAATATAGTACAAAAATTATTTTTAATAAAACTGCAAAACAACTAGGAGAAGGAAAAAATAAAACTAAATTAAGGAAGATGCTCTATGTGCTCCATCACAGAAGAGCTGAGGTACCCCCCCCAGTGAAGCTGGCATTTCCCTACCTATGACTTCCCACTACCAGCATCTCTCAGCTGAAATCTCATGAGAGCATAGCACTATTTATGAACAGATAGAATCAAATAAAACCTAGAGGATTTTATGAATGCTTTCCAATTTTAGCAGTATTTGCTAATATAAAGATTATTAAAATAAAATCTCTAATATTAATATGCTTGATTCAAATAGCTACAAATAACTTATATTCCCAAAATCAAAATACAACAAAATTTTGGAAGCTTATAAAAAACAAAAAAACACTAATGAATGGACATATATGGTTGTAATCTAGCTCCAGTTCCATAACAATTATCAAATTGTAAAATATAAGCAGAAAACATATCCATATACTGCTTTGTAAAGAGCACAACTATCAACTATGTTCACATATTATTATTGCCCAAATAAATATTTGATATTTCTAAAGTTTTTAAATATTCTACTTCCCATAAATAGATTTCCAATATGGTGATAACTTGAAACATTGGGCTGCAAAGAGATCTTATATGTAATAATATATTAATAAGTTAATTATCAGGTGTGAGAAAATGGGTCAGTGTATAAAAGTACTAACCTTGAGAACCTGAATTTAATATCCAGAACCCACAGGGTAAAAGTACAGAACTTGTTTTCTCCAAGTTGTCTTTGTTGCATGCTTCCCCCATACACACACAAGCACACACATAAGAGAGAGAGAGAGAGAGAGAGAGAGAGAGAGAGACAGAGAGAGACAGAGAGAGACAGAGAGACAGAGAGAGACAGAGAAGAGGACAGAGACAGAGAGACAGAGACAGAGACAAGACAGAAACACATCATAAGTATGAATGAAAAATAAAATAGATAAGAAAGCCTTGAAAATACTAAACCTAAGGTCACTAATACATTTTCATGAAGTTCAAAGACTAATGAATGGATACAGTTGTAATGTAATGACATCTCCATAGGTACTATGTGTTACATACTTTACCTGAGCCTTGACCACAAATGATTTTAAACAATAGCTAAATGATAGAAAGCTCTTAACCCACAGCATTATAGATGCACAAGTAGCCTAATTAACAAATTGGATGTTGTTGCACTCCCACCCCCATTTCATGACCTAATTCCATGGGTAGAGAACAAATGCTTTGTCTGAAACCATTCAGTTATGATGCTCACTTCAGTGCTGCAATTTGCCTTGTCCAGCTGCTGATCCTGACCACTATCTCAGGATGCTAGCAAGTGCAATTATCTCCTTGCTCTATACTACTCTAATTAAAGCCTACTATCTCACTGAGCTTCCTACTAAAATCAATTGGAAACATCCCATCTGTGGAAGCTCATTTAAAATTTATTTCTTAATTTTGTGTAATTATGCAAGAGGATTAAATGTATTCCAACAAAATCTTAGCTAAATTTTTCCTATCATTTTTAGCATAGCAGCATATTAGTATACATTAGAAAGAAGAAATGAGTCCATAAAATTAGGCTCAAGAAAAAGCATCAGAGGCATAGTTATTCAAATACATTCTTCAGTCTTCAGTTCATTGCTTTCAAAGCACCCATCAACATTTTTGTCTCTATTCAGTACTATGGACGACTACTCTGTTTCAAACGATTTTGATATTGAAAGTCATGCAAATAATATTAAGTACTCACTTCTAGAGTATGTAAATCCCATGGTTTAACTATGGGTATAATAAAAAATGTAATTATACTTTAATTATTTTAATTCAATTTAATTCTTTATGGTATCCTTTTATGTCTAAATCATGAGAAAGCGACCTGATAACTATTGTGATCTTATTGATTAAATTAATTTTTATGACTTATCATGTCAAGCTTTATATATAGGAATAAATCTGAAAAGTATTATTTCATTTATTGACTTTTGTGATCATCATGAATCCATTGTAAAGCATGATTACTAAGTTTTTTACTGACATTGATTTTTGTAGGATCTATATGTGTATGTATTCATGTAGTATATTTGTGTGTGTTTAAGTGCATGTGTATGTTTATGTGTATTTGTACATGTGTCTATATATCTAGCTTTATGTGTATGTATTATCTTAGGGTTTTCATCCTGAGAAGAGACACCATAACCAAAGACAACATTTAATTGGGGATGGCTTACAGATTCAGAAGTTTGGGCCAGTATCATCATTGCAGAAAGCTTGGGAGTATCCAGGCAGTCTAAAGCAAGGGGAGTATCCAGGAGTATCTGAAGGCAGTCACAAAGAGACTGGCATCCCTACACAGCTAGAAGAACATCCCTCAAAGCCTACCCTTACCGTGACTCACTTCCTCCAACAAGGCTACACATACTCTAATAAGGCACACTTCCTAACAGTGCCACTCCGTGAACCAAGCATATTCAAACTACCAGATTCTACTCCAGGATCCTCATAGGCTTCTTCAAGCACATGAGTCTTTGGGAGCCATACCTAGCCATAGCATAATCCCCATAGTCTATAACAGTTACAAAAATGTTAAAAGTCCAAAGTTCAAGGTTTCCTCTGAGATTCATCCAATCACTTACCTGCAATACCCTATAAAATAAAAATCAAACCACATCACATACCTCCAACCTCACAGGATATACACTACTATTCCAAAATGTCAAAGTAAGGAAATACTGGACCAAACAAGATCAAAAAACAGCTGGTCACACTCCCAACTCTGTGTCTTCATGTTCAATATCAAGGAGCACTTGAGAACTCCAGCTCCTATCATCCTTGTTGACTGTTCTTGGCAGATCAAACATTCAGCTTCCCAAAGCTTTGTTCTCTTGGAATGTTTTCACTCCAAGAGTAGTTTTCTTTGGTAGATATCCCACAACTCTGACATCTCTAACATCTAAGGTATCCTGTTAGGGTCCAGCAATCACCTCACAAACCTCAGGAACACCAATCTCAGTCAGGCAGGGATAGTTTATTGTGCAAATGCTGCCCAAGGACTGATCAACCAGGGCCGTTGTCCAGATTTTGGAAATGAATCCTGACTCTGAGTTAAGGTTCTACAGTTGTTTTTAAGTCTAAAATCCACAAAAATCTGTGCCACATTATTCTACCCATCAGAATTTTGGGATGGGGGATCTCCTTAGGAACATGTCTTTGTTGTACATTTATCCTGCTCCCTTTGGTTGGAGTATACAACTGTGGCAGGGAACTTGATTTGTCTAATATTCATGTTGTAACTTGTCTACCAAGATGTCAGTTATCTAAGTACATGTCTCTTCCTGACAAGTAGGATGTCAGTTTCCAGTGAGGTCTTGGGAACTTAACTTTACTGACCACTATTCAAAATGTAAGTCTTATTCCAAATAGATTTTATATCTGTGCAGGTGTCTCTTTATGTTGGAGTCCATCCCAGAGAGAGCTTACACCATCCCAGGATACCTTGAGATAGTACCCCTAAAATACAGGTGCTGGAAGTGCTGTTGGGTTGTTGGTTCAGGTCCAGGCCTATTGTGGGTAACTATACAAAACAGTTTTAGTGACTTCTAGAGTGATTGTTTTCCAAAGGCATAAAACATAACAGAATGTGTAATCGAGCTTGGCATTAGAAGTTTACTAGTAGCAGCAGAAACATATGAGAAAGTTGCCTATTGGCAAGCTAGCCAGGTAACAGCTACCCAGGCCTTCACATTTTACCTAGGCCTTAGTATTTTACCTAGGCCCTAACAATCGAAGGCAACATCTACTTTATTATCATTATTATTATTATTATTATTATTATTATTATTAAATTATTTGATTTATTTACATTCCTAAGTTGCTCCCCTTTCTGGTACCTACTCCCAAGTTTTTTTGTCTCCTTTCACCTCCTCCCATCTTTGAGAGGGTGTTCCCTCACCTGCCCACGCACCCCTACTTTATTCCCACAAGCATCCCTCTTCCCTAGAATATCAAGTTCCCACAAGATTAAACACAACCTCTCCCACTGAGATCAGACAAGGCAGTCCTCTGCTACAGATGTGCTCTGGGCCATGGACCAAACCATGTATGCTCGTTGTTTTATGGTCTAAGCAATTCATCTTTACAGATTTTTGTTCCAATGTATGGGATCTACACATGATCTTCTGGGCTCCTCCAAAAGGATTTGGCTCTCTTCTTCAGCTCTGCCCTCTGTAGCACTCCAGGGTCTGAATGACTCTACTGCTGCTGCTGTTATTGTTGATCATCCCATGATACTGGCATCTACAATAGCCACTCACAGGAACACTTCATTGTGCCAAGCCTCAAGTTCTTTTCATGATGCCTTAAGTCCTGCACTGTTAATAACTGTAACTGAGTCTGCACCTTGACCAATGGCCTTTCCTGGCCACTCACAGTGTGAAACCTCAGCAGTTGTACATGATCCTTGCACATCACCAAGTCTAGCTGCAGCAGTAGGTACAGCATCGGTTATCTCTGCAATATAGCTTCTTTCTGCTCTCAGAAAACACTTACCAGAAGACTTCACCAGTAATGCTAATCTACTAATCACCACTAATTTCTTAGCTCCAACTAACTAGCATCAATTGTTCCAGTAACTCCTTCTATTAATGACTATGAAGTCTGAACCACATCGTAGAAGATGCTGAGTTTTGCTGCTTGCTGGAACATGCCACCTTAGTTTTCTTACATTATCAACATTTTTCTGTTTTCCAACTGCTTCACTGCCTATGCTTGGGTGTCTTGGAACTTGCTCTGTAGATTAACCCTGAATTCAAGTATCTTCAGGACTCTGTCTACTGAATACTAGTATTAAAGGCATGTACTACCAGGCCTGGACTTAAACTTTTCTTTACCTGGAAATTACTTGGTGCCAGGCTGGCCTTGAACTCCGAGATTTTCTTGCCTCTGTCTTCTGGGATAAAGGTGGGATAAATGTTTGGGCCTACATTTTTCATGGCCATTATGCCTCAATATATGGATCAAGAGGTTGTATCTTTGAGCCTCCAGATCTGAATCATTGGTGTGCCCTCTATTTTGGGTTGTAGTTAATTCCAGATTAAAAGATCAATGAAAACAATAACCAGTTCATAATAATGCCTAACATGATATAACTATCCCTTGTTCAATGAAATACATAAATAATAAACTTAGCTGGTGAGATCTTGTTCTGAGGTTACTATTCCATTAATATGTTTATCTCCTTGAATATAGGATTCAGCTCCATTTCACTTCTTGGTGCCCCTTTATTACTTGAACCATACATTTTGTAGTTTTCTGTTCTAAGCCTACTACATTTGATCAAAATACTCTTCATGAAAGTAAACCAGAGGACAATATATATGCTGGGCTTTTGTGATACTTCATTTGTTGGTGCAATTAATCTGATTCTCTACACCTTAGATTTAGACTCTTCAGACACAGGCAAAAAGCAGCCACATTCTTCACATATCACAAGGCCACACCTACTCCATATAGGCCACATCTCCTAAAAGTGCCAATCCCTGGCTCAAGTATATTCAAACTACCACATGTATGTTTATTTATTATGTCTATGTACATTTGTGTATGATTACATGCTACCTTATTCTTTTTTGTCAACTAGACATAGTTAGGGTCCTCTGAGAAGAAGGAACCTCAACAGAGACAATCCATCTGATTGGCCTGTACACAAGTCTGAGGGAGAATTTTCTTAACTAATTGTTAATGTAAAAAAGACCAGCCTAGTATGGGTGGTACCACTTCTTAAAAAGTGATTCTGGGCTGTAGATAAAGCAAGCTCATCAAATAAAGGAGAGACAACCAGTAAGCAGTTTTCCTCCATCATTTCTTTTTCTATTTCTGCCTTCCAGTTCTTTTTTTTTTTTTTTTTTTGATTAGCTAAGTCCTTTAATTTAGTCTCTTGTCAGCTTAATGTAAGGTCTTTAATGCACATCACCTATATAAAGACAGCATTCCTAGATCAATCTTAAGCTATACAAAAAGAATCACAACTGTAATTGCCTGCCTTCTAGTTCTTGACTTGAGTTTCCACCCTGACTTATTTTCATGATGGCTTATAGAATGTAGTGATACATAAGAATCTTTTCCTACAAAAGTTGGTTCGGGTCAGTTTTTGATACAGTATTATAAAGTAAACCAGGACTGTGTGTGTGTTTGTATGTGAGTGTGTATGTCTGTTCACACTTAGAAAATCATAGAACAATATAATAGATAGATACAGGTTCTTTCCTTAGCTTGTGAGTTATCAGGTAGAATAGTCTCAGTAGCCACTGAGAAACAGAATTCTGCCTGTCTTCTGTTTTGTTAGCATATGTGTTACTATTACATACTGTGATGTCTGAATTTTCATGTGGAGTGTAGTCATCAAAGTCAGGTTCTTGTGCTTGGAAAGCAAGTACTTTAACAATTGGATCATTACCTGTTTCTAATTCTCTATTCTTGGGCTTCAGTAATCTTTGCTGTGATCCTAATTAAGAAGACTAGATTAATCAGCAGTACAATGTGATGCTTAGAAGCTGCAGAACGCAAATAAAATTTAATATGGTTATATAATAGAGGCCTAGATGCACATCTACTATTTCTACAATTATTTATGTAGAATAAAATCATTTAATTTTAACTTATACATATACCACTGCAATTATTAATTTATTCAAAATAATGAATAGATAAATTGTTCTAAAAAACTGTGATTTCAAAGTCCTCTCTTACTATTTTTGTTGATTCAATGAGTGTTAAAGATTTAAGTATTTAATACGGGAAAGTTCTGAAACCTATATTTTAACAGAGTCCAAAGCCAATCATCTTTCTTCCTCAATTCAGCTTTTCATCTCAACAGCTGCTTTGCTTCTTGGCTGCTGTCTCTCTGAAGGAGATGAAGCAGTGATTATTTGAAACCAGAAAGCCAAATTCTTCGTACTTTTGTTCTTTTGTTTGTTCTTTGTTCACAGGAGAATTAATTACAAATTACTTTCAGACTGCCACAAGTTCACATTCTGTCAGGTCCTACTTTTATGTTGTAAGATTATCCTTGCCTAGAATACAGAGTTCAAAAACATTAGATTGTAAATTCACCATGAATGAAATCAAAACACTGTAAGAAAATGTCTACAGGTTTGAGGGACAAGGATAAACCTTAATTTTATCCCTTATTTTCTGAGCACAGGTCATTTAGTTACTCAGAACTCAATGTCCTTGTTTCAGAGACTTTAACACATTTCAGAAAATCAGGAAATTCAAATTTCTAAGTATTGATTAAAATGTTCTGTTGTATGTATAAATCATATGGTCTTTTTAATATCTTAACAGGCCAGAGATTTATGAGTTGTGTACTATTTTGTAAGACATTGGAACTCATTATCATTCATTAAACTTCTTCATCCTCCATGCTAAATGAAATCTTCAGGCTATGAAATGCATTCCAAGATGCTCGGATTTGGTTCAAACGCTTTGTCTTAATTCGTCTCCTAAAGCCTAGCTTCCAGACCTGAGATTCCCTGCCCGCAGATGGCTTCCATTGGTAATAAAGAATTGCTGCACAGTCAGTGGCTGGGCAGGGAGATAGAGGTGTGACTTTGGGGCAGGCAAAGAATCACCATGACAGGGAAGCAGAAAGATGAAACTTTCTTTCATGCCCACTGGCATGTGAGAATCCGAGATTGGGTCTGGGGTAGCAGAATGAAATATAGATTTTAAAAGATGTTAACTCAGAAATACCAGAGGGAGTGTTTGCTAGCTGCGAGGATATTTAGAAGTGTCCAACCACTGACCTAGTCAAGGAATATCAAAATTAGCTGGTGTGTCTGTGTGTGTGTCTGGTGTGTGTGTGTGTGTGTTCTTTCATTCGAAAATCCAGAGAGTTCTTGGGCAGTTGCAGCATGCCTGAGAACCGCTGGGAGTCACAGCAATTTAACTAATTCACTGCTACAGATGGCACCAACGTGGAGGCAAGAATCACTTTTAAAAATTAATTGGAGATTCTTGAATGGAGTGCACACTACGCACAGTGATATAAGTTTAGGAGGAGGGGAGAACTGGTACCTCAGAGACCTGAGCTGAGTCACTTGGTTCTTGCACAAGCTTGGAAACTGTAACAAACGAACAAAATCACCTCAAAGGATTTGCCCTGAGCTTAACCTCAGAGGTGTTGGGAGCCCTTACTGTGCAGAGACAGACAGGTTGCTCTGAGACTGAGATTCTGATGGTAGACCCTGCCTGCTTTCTAGGAGCAGCAAATCAGAGGATAAAGATAAATAACATTTGATTTAGTTGTTTTTAAGGATAGAAGGGAGTATCATAGTGATTGTTTAAATGTTCTTAAAAGTATACATAGTATAAAGAAATCCAGGCCTTTGATCTCAAATGTAGGGAATAAATGCAAGGAAGGAGAATAGAAGGAATGAGAAAATACATTAAAAGAAATTTGAAAAAGTCTATGTTAGGGCAAATACTCAAACTCTTCTGAACCAGAATTCTGAATTCAGAATTTCCATGATCTACATGGGAATTCTGGGATTGTTCAACTTGGTATGACAAAAATAGAGCCTGGAAATTAGAAGGGAATTTAGTAAAACCTAAATACATAGATTAATAAAGACTTGAGGCTTTTGATCTTAAATAAGGCTAAAAAGTAGGGGATACATGGAAAAAATTATCTCAGACAGATAAAGAAACTTACGTTAATTCAAGTTACATCAAGATAAGGGGACTTATGTACCCACAGAGATATTAATCTCCATAGAAGGGAAGATTTTATTATACAGAGATGAATAAATTGTTTTGGCTTTTGATCTGATATTATAGGTTGAAAATCAGGGGTAGGGAGCCTAACCTATCCCAGAAAATAGAAACCTAGGCCTTGATCTCACTATTAAAAATTAATTGTGTAAATAAAAGGAAATAATTGAGAAGTACTATCTCTTTTTTTTTTCCTCAGTTAAACTGTTTTTTTTAAATTGGATATATATTTACATTTCAGATGTCATCCCCTTACCCCATCCCTCCCCAAGAAACCCCCTATCCTATCCTTCCTCCTCCTTCTCACTTTTTTTCTATATTAGTATTTTAAATTAACATACAAAGTACAGGGTTTTATTACAGCATCCTCATACATGTGTCATTAGAGTTCTGATTTGTTTCCCTCTGCCCTTTCCCATTCTTCCTCCAGCTAGTTTCCTCATCTGATTTCCTGTCACATGATTCCATCACCCTCCCTCCGCATCTGTTTTTTTTAAATGTTAATCAAAAGCTTTATAAGTTTAGTAATGCTCAATAACAAGATGCCTATACAATCAGAAGTGTAACCCAATACCCAACCTAGATATACCAACTATCTTTGACTGGCAAAGACACACGAACATCCCCCTCCATGTTCCTCACGCCATCCCCCCCCCTCTCATCTCATAGCTCCTCCTCTCATTACTCCTCTTCTTCCTCTCCTTACTCCTTCTACCTTAGCTCCTCCTACACATCTCCCTTCCTGTTAAAATAAAACTTTTCTCTCAAAATACAATTAGAATATAACTATACCAATTTGTATCAGTGAGGTATAAGATAGACCTAATACCCAGTCCAACATTTTGTTGACTAACCAGAACCTCTGTTATCTCTCTTAAACAAAAGACTTAGTTCTGAACCTGGCTTTTTTCTTGGCTTTAGAATGAATGTTAGCTGAAAATCATCCTCTCAAATCTTTTCTCACAAAGTAAATAGCCGGAATTGGCTATGAGACTATGTCTTCAACGCCATCAGAAATTCAGAATGACTGAATTTACTGAAATTATGGGAAGCACAAAACATAGCTTCTAAAACTTAGCCAATTTATAGAGACCGCTGAACCCCTGGATGGTCCTTATACTACAAAATGTTGGAGCATCCAATCTTCAGCCTTCTGGCCCAGGAACACCTGATTGATCTAGTGATGCAGAATTATTAAGGGCTGATTACTCTGTCTTGGCAGATATAATCAGCCGACTATTCCACAAGTGTGTCCTTTTCTGGACAGTACTTTGTCTGTAGATGAAAAGAGGTAATTCTTGCCTAGTGGCTGTCTCACCATAACTGGAGTAACTCCAAAGATGCTCAATTTCTTCTTAGAATCCAAGACAGAAGCTGCCAGGAGCAGACAGGTCTCTACTTAAAATGAAAATTAATACAGAAATGTTTATAATGTCAATTCTGTGGACTTCTGACATTTTGAAAACAAACCATCCATGTAAGGCAATCTGGACTGTTGTCTGTTAACTCTTCTCAGCTATTTCTAAATAAAATATAGAAAACACCATAACAATAAACTCAGAGCCATGAATTTGCTATAGGCCTTTAACTCACAGTTAAAATCAGTTAAAAGAGTTAAAGAAGGACTGGGTCTAAGCCTTGTATTCCTAAATGTGTTATATAGGCACAATGCCTATGAGAGTAACAATATTAATCTCACTATTATATCAATAAGAAACTTGTACCAATGAAAACCTTCAATTTGAAATCAAAGTAAATTTTGTACCATTTAAGAAATTATAACTTCAGCTTAATAACAATTACACATATTTCTACCAATAGGTTATGGCTATGCAATAAATCCTAGCTATTCCTCCCTGTTCCAACAAAACTACTACTTTTCCCTGAAAGACAGCCCAATATTGACCACCTTAGTCCACAAGCCAGGGAATAGGGCACCAACTCTTCATTAATTTCTTCAAGCTGATTATGGGCATCAAGATATTAGAAGAAGGGTGGGGTGGGGAGAGAGTATATTGATAAGACGCTGACGTCTGTGTCTTCACTGCATCCAACTGAAATTCCAGGACATCAGAGGTTTGAGTAGGTCTGCTCAGCTTGCTTGATGAGTAGATACACCAAGGCTGTGTGTAGGCAGCTGTGTTTAAGATAGCATCTGGGATGGTTGCAAAGTCTTATGACTAGCACCTGACTATGTAGGCAGCTGGCTTCCAGAGTGGCCAGCTCAGCTAAACTGGTAAACAAGTCCTCGTCGGCCTCGTGCCCCTCCCGAGCGGGCTTATGCTAATGAGGTATTGGCAGTCTAACCTATCCTGAGAGAACAGCCCGCCTTGGGAAGATATATAAGCAGCTCGTTTCTGCTGCTGGGGGTCCCCGTCCCCATCCTGAGTCCCCGGCCATACGTTCCCCTTCCCGGTCCCCGTCCTCGTCCCTGGCCATAAGTCCCCCAGCCATACGTCCCCATCCTAGGCCCCCGTCCAGTTCCCCGTCCCTAAGTCAAGAGTCGTTCCTGGAATAAAGCTGACTGAGAAGGATCCGACCGTGTTGTGTCTTACTTGCTGGCCAAGGCGGACACGACAGCTGTGTATTCTGTAATATACAATTCTCAAAACAAATTTTACTATCAAGAAAATTTTTGTTTGAGTTCTGGAATCTAGTCTTCTGGAAGCCTGCCTCTGTCATGTCTAATCCATATAATTCTGGAAGTTTCTATGAGGTTGTTCTCCCACCATCTTCCCATTCCTGCCTCCCTGCTCTCAAATTCCCTGACACTAGGGAATCCAAGCTTTCAGGCACCAAGGCCCTCCACATCCACTAATGCCTGACAAGGCCACCCTCAACTACCTGTACAGGTAGAGCCATGAGTCCCTCCCTTTATGTTCTCAGGCTGGACGTTTTAGAATGGCTACCCCAGCTTGTTTCTTAGGACCATTTGCTTGAAAAATTGTTTTCCAGCCTTTTACTCTAAGGTAGTGTATGTCTTTGTCACTGAGGTGGGTTTCCTGTATGCAGCAAAATGCTGGGTCCTGTTTACATATGCAGTCTGTTAGCCTATGTCTTTTTATTGGGAAATTGAGTCCATTGATGTTAAGAGATATTAAGGAACAGTGATTGTTGCTTCCTATTAATTTTTGTTATTAGAAGTGGAATTATTCTGGAGAGGGAATATTTTTGATATTCCCTATGCAGTCAGGCTTGTCCCTCAGGGAAGCCAGATAGATATTTTTAACTTTTATTTATATTCCCTTGCAGTGCTTAGCCTCACAGCCTAAGCAAGAATTCAGATCACCAGTCAGAGAGGGTTCTGGGTAGCCCCTCTCTGCTTGGTCTAGGGGTGGAAGTCCCCTCTTTTAGGTTGGATGGAGATGGGTTTGAGGAACACCCTGGATAAAGTAACAACCTTATCTTGAGTCTCGTGGTCCTCCATAGCTAACTTATGATAATGTATCTGAATAGGTTTTGCTACCAAATTATCTATCTGTTGTATCACAAAGTTAGTCAGCCTATTTAAGGCCCAGCACCAAAAGAAATCAGCAAAAATAACCCAATTAATGGTCCCAAGATGGGAGGAAGTGGGGTTGACAACCATAGAGAGGTTGAAAACCAGTCCTTGTACCAGCTCTCATCTTTCTCTTTCTCTCTCTGTCTTTTCTCTGGGCCTTCTTTGACCTTTTTCATGTTCTCTTTAACCATCCCTGTCTTGTCTATGTAAGAATGTAAGACAACATTCTTCTTTAAGGGCTGTATACAGTCAAGAGCTGTACACTGTCTTTTCTATTGTAGAAGAGTAAATCAAGTCCAATAAACTCCTTTGCAATTTTTGGAGATCATTTCAAACATTGAAAGGAAGGATTTCTTCAGATTAGAGATGCCAATCTCTAGCTGTTTGGTGTCCTTGTCCATTACAAGGTCCCCTTCAATTATTGGAGGTCAGGCCTCTATCCCTACCTTCACAAGAATAAAATTGCCAAGGCCCTTCTATACTTAGAAAGGGAGGAGATGTCAGGAGCAGCCCTGCATATACACTAAAGGCCTAAAATCTTCCATAGGCCATAAAATCATCAATAGGCCTGACATACATACATGCTAACACAAAGTCTTGGGTCTCTGTGGAAAAACACTGAAACAGAAGGCTATAAGCTATTGTAAACAGGCAGCTTCTGTGGAAATTTACCAGCCCGAGTAGTCATAGGTCTTATAAATAGGCACCCTCACTGGACAGTACCAACTTAGATAAGGACAAATGAATCATAGGCAGAGTCATAGTGACCTGTCCCCTGAACCTACACCCAGCTGATACCCTGTTCTGAAAGGTATCCATACTTCCCCTGAACACTTATGCTCTGTTGCCATTTCCTTCCCCACATCCTGCCATTTTGTGTTTATAGCCTCTGTGTAAATAGGTAAATTATGATGTGATTTAAATAACTAAATAAATTTAAAAAATAAAATAAAAATAAAAAAAGAATAATAATACCAAAAAAAGTGGAATTATCTTTGTGTGGCTAACTTCTTTTGGATTTGTTAGAACAGGATTATTTTCTTGCTCTTTCTATGGTATAATTTCCCCCCTTGTATTGGATCTTTCCCGCTATTACCCTTTGTAATGTGGGTTGGTGGAAAGATATTGTGTAAATTTGGATTTGTGATGGAATATCTTGGTTTCCCCACCTATGGTAATTGAGAGTTTTGCTGGGTATAGTAGCCTGGGATGGCATTTGTGTTCTCTTAGGGTCTGTATGACATCTGTCCAGGATCTTCTAGCTTTTATAGTATCTGGTGAGAAGTCTGGTGTAATCCTGATAGGTCTGCCTTTATATGTTACTTGGCCTTTGTCCTTTACTACATTTAATATTCTTTCTTTGTTTTGTGCATTTAGTGTTTTGATTATTATGTGACAGGAGATATTTCTTTTCTGGTCTAGTCTATTTGGCATTCTGTAGGCTTCTTGTATGTTAGAGGGCATTTCTTTCTTTAGGTTAGGGAAGTTTTCTTCTATAATTTTGTTGAAGATATTTATTGGCCCTTTAAGTTGAGAATCTTCACTCTCATCTATACCTATTAATCTTAGGTTTGGTCTTCTCATTGTGTCCTGGATTTCCTGGATGTTTTGTGTTAAGAACTTTTTGCTTTTTGTGTTTTCTTTGACAGTTGTGTCAGTATTTTCTATGGTATCCTCTACACTCGAGATTCTCTTTTCTATCTCTTGTATTCTGTTGGCAATGCTTGCATCTATGACTCCTGATTTTTTTCTTAGGTTTTCTATCACAAGGGTAGACTTGCTTTGTGATTTCTTTTTTTTTTTTTTAATTTTTTTTTTAATTTATTTTTTGGGTTTTTGAGACAGGGTTTCTCTGTATAGCCCTGGCTGTCCTGGAACTCACTCTGTAGACCAGGTTGGCCTCGAACTCAGAAATCCGCCTACCTCTGCCTCCCAAGTGCTGGGATTAAAGGCGTGTGCCACCACCGCCTGGCTTGTGATTTCTTTATTATTTCTACTTCCATTTTTATGTCCTGGATGGATTTGGTCAATTCCTTCACCTGTTTGGTTGTGTTCTCTTGTAATTCTTTAAGGGATTTTTCTGTTTCCTCTTTAAGGGTTTCTATCTGTTTACCTGTGTTCTCCTCAAATTCTTTGAGAGTGTCATTTATGTCCTTCTTAAAGTCCTCTATCATCATTATTAGAAGTGATTTTAAATCTGAATCTTGCTTTCCTGATGATATGGGGAATTCAGGACTTTCTAGTGTGGGAGAACTAGGTTCTAATGGTGCCAATTACCCTGGGTTGCTGATGATTTTGTTCTTGCATTTGCCTTTAGCCATCTGGATCTCCTTAGTGGTACCCGCCCTGTCTCTGACTTAGCCTGTCTTTCCTATTATCTTGGTTGTTTCAGAACTGTGTGCAGTGAGTGTTACTACTGGGGTTAGAGCTGGGGCCCAAGATCTGCTCAGTGCTAGGGCCCAGACCCCAGACCAGAAGGAGGGGAGAAGCACTATCTCAACAAGTAATATTTGTTTAAATTGCCTTAATTGCTTTGAGTTGTTTTAATTATCAAAATGAAGATGATTGTAAATTTGAATGTGTTTATGATATTAAAATTATCTGGGAAAGGTAATGCTATTAATTTAATTCATTCTGTACCTTTAATGACTTCTGGTTACTGGACCAAGAATCTGCTATTTGGAAGAAAGGCTCTGTATTTGTGTTGACAGGAAAGGAAAAAAGGCTTTGGATTCTTCCCAAAGTGTAGAAGGGATACAGTGTGATATGGATCAGATATGATGGGGAAAGACTTGCCAGCAAGTGTACAAGCACAAAGCAATCCTCCATGGTTTCCTTCTCTGTAAATATTGCTTTTTATTTCCATAGATAAAGTCTTGAGATGAGATCCATACACAAACTAGGTGAGTATAGGACTTTCACTGAGGCTACAGCATTTCCTTCTATTCTAACTATCCCTAAAGGCCTTGACCTAGAAGCTTCTAGCCTCTCTATAATCTAATCATCTAAGATGATGGATTCAGTTCTGCCTTTCTCATCTTCTGACTGAATTGTTCTGCCTAGCATATTAGCTTTGAGAATATGTTCTAATTCTTTGGCTCCTTCTCATTCTCTGGCTATTTCTGTCTTCAACAGTGTCTAGGTTACCCTCTCTGTAACCTGTCTCTCTAAAACTGTCTTGTTAAAACTATCACACATACACATCATGTACCATATATCACATCTTTCATTTTCTCTTTCTAGCTGTCCTTATGTAGCTTCTTTTCTTCTGCTCTTCTCCTGAATTGGGCATATCCTATCTAAGACTCATTTTGTGAAATCTTTCTCTGATTTGTCACTTTGTCTACCCCCCAACTAGATATCATTTTCAAACATGGTTGCTTCCTTCTACACACTAACTTTGCCTTCATTGTTAAGGATTAAACATGTACTTTAAGGGCATATATGTATTTCCTTTACATCATACTGTAATCACAGTCACTAGTCAGCTGAAATATACTCTTTCCTCTCCCAAAATTGCTTTTTGTCATGTTTTTATTGTTTTTGTTGTTCTTCTTGTTTTGTTTTGTTTTACAGCAACAGTGATAAAACTAAAATAGACATTCTGAATAGAATAGAGATTCGTGTTCGCATTGTTGTTAGGGCTAGCCCTGATGCCAAAACACAAAGTGCAGGAAATGAAGCAAGGAAGATTAGTTGTAGCCAGCAATTGTAGCTATCCTTCTATAAAACATAACAGACATATTTTAGAGTTGTTCTTCATTGAGATAAATGACGAAGTCATTTTTGTGTCCTCAGCACAATCACCAAATTCATCCATACGTTCTTTCTTAAATAGGTTTTCAGAGATGACCACTAAGTATTGGATAACCAGTTAGTGTCTTAGTTCCTGGAAAAGATTATTTCTTCACTCTTAGCACTCCTTACGCGCTTGTAGTTCTTTACGTAATGTTTTGGCCTAGTGGTCTCTAACCTCCTACAGACTGAGCAGGTTGTATTTAAGAATATGTATGTATATACATATTCATATGTGCATGTAACCATAATTTACTTTTAAAAGAAGACATAAATTTGAGAGAAAGCAAGGTGTAGTATATGTTACAGCTCTCAGAAAAAAAGGGATGAGAAAATAATGAAATTATATTATCTAAAAAAATTAAGAAGTAATAAAAGGATACTGTCTTTAAAATTGAAAAAGAATATGAATGTGGATAATTTACCATCCTCTCCATTATACCATCTTCTCAGTCTAAGCTTTAAAATCTGTTTAATTATTTTTAGTTATTCTAGTGTATTAATGTGTTGTGTGCATGTCTGTGTCTATGCAACTTAAAGAGGAACTGTCCTTTTCTAGGTTGGCAATTTTCTAGAGAGTCTAAATAGCTTCACTCTGGATAAGATTTCAATATGTAGACCAATCATACATTAGTATTCCCTATCCATTTAAGAATGTCAGGATCTTGCAACACAAAACTCTTTCTCTTAGATTACCCCACATCTTATGCATCAATTATAGATCAGCACCATGGCTCATATTCACTTATATTATTTAATAAAATGATAGGCTTCCACATATTTTTACACATTCATTGTTTAAACACTAATTTGTATGTCTATTGTTTTCCTATATTTAATCTAGTTCAAAATAATGTTATTAGATATTAATGTTAACAGGTTATATTTAAAATCTTTACATTCTTTTGGCCATGATGAAATTTTTTATTTCTATTTTCTATTTATATTTTACTGTAAACTTAAAGAATAAATCTCCAGTAAAGATCTATCTATATAGCTAAAGGCCTGCTCCTTTTAAATAGCCATGTACTGAGTGAGAAAACTAATTTATTGAAGAATAAATAAGTAAAATACTTTAATGTAAAAGAGAACTATTATGAAAAAAATCTCTAAACTAATGTTTGTTGAGAGAAAAACAGTACTCATCAAATCTTGTGTTTAAAAGACTTAAAGACATTTAAATGTCCAGTTTAGGAATATGTACAACAATACAATAATTAAGTAGAGAGTTAAAACATGAATCATTTAATGAAATGCTATAGGAATTCCCATTTTTCTTAGGGGTTATTGTACCTTTGACAAGAAAGGTCATTTAAAATCATTAAAAGTGAGTATTATTTTCACAATCATGGTTTCTATGGAGCCAGTTTTGTTTTATTTAATATAGTTTCTTTCACAGTAGTAAGCAATAATGCCTTGCCCTGAAAGTTCCTGGGGAAACAAATTTAATTTCTTTTTATTAGAATTTTTTATTTTCTTTGTGAGCCGCAAACACTCTAGGGTTAGGTATTTGCCTCACATAGAACATTTTAAAAATAAGTGCATTGTAAAAACTGAGCACAATGCTAATACTAGATGTTTACCAAAAATTCAATGGCCCCAAACATTGCCCATATAAAACAGATTTCCAGTTATATTTTTGCTTCATTATCAAAGGAGATAATATGCTTTATTTATCTAATTTACTTATATAGAGTAGTAAAAAAGCCAAATGTTAAATTGTCAATATTAAGATGGCATTTATAAGAAGTTGAAAGTAATTTAAATTGAATTAAGTGAAATAGAATTTGAGGAAAGCAATTATTGTACTCATGGTGACATTTAAATGATAATCCTTACTATAAATGTAGTGTTAGATGAATCTTTTTTCAAATCTTTAAAATTTTTAAATAGATTTCAAGTACTCAAATTTTGTATGGGTTTCTAAAAGATTTCAATTCCTTTGTTTTTTCTTTTCATTATAATTATGAAAAATGTTTCCATATTGGTCACAAAAACCTCAAAATAAATAACTTAAAATTATGTAGACACAAACTTAATTTTAGTGATTGTTATATTCACTGTATTGTTCAGTTTCAGTGTGGGTTGTACGTAGGGGACATTGAAGATTAGGTATTAAAATGCAAATTACCAATGTCGGTTGTATATGAAAGCAACAGTATTGAAATGCAGAATTTATGAATAAATTTATTTATTTTATTCAAAAACACCTTTAGTTTCAGGGCTGTCTTTAAGATAAACACACTTAGTGGTGAGAAACAACATAGATAGGAAAGGCTTTATTTAACTTCTAATACCATGTGGGAGATCCACAGTTCTAGGACCTCGTGTCAGAGAGTCTGTCAAATCCAAAGGCAAGAAAAGAGAGAAACAAACAGATATATGCTTCTTCCTTGCTTTCATCACCCTTATAGAATTCAATATTTCTGCATAAACAATGATAATGCCCATGGAAGATTGGGTGTTCTTAGAAAATTAACAATCAAGATTTCGCCTCACTGGTATTGTGAATGGCCAATTTTAATATTTCCTCATTAAGACTCTTGCAGTTCTAGGTTATATCAATTTGGTAGTTATATTTGTGTTGTGATAGTACATGATGAGGAATACTTATGTAATAGAGAAAGGCTTTATTTGGGCTTATAGTTCTAGAGATATGTATCCATCCTTAGAGAAGCATCACACCAGAAACAGGATGCTGAGAACCCATATTGTTTACTATATCATGAAATAGAAAACAAACTTGGTTATCCTCAGTAACATACCTCCTCCAGCAAGACCACATACCTCCCTGTCCCCAAATAGTGCCATGAACTGGGAACCAAGTGTTCCCCGACACTAAGGGAAACATTTCCATTAAGGTATCTACTTTAATAGTTAAAATTCAACAGAACAGAGATGCTTAACAAAGTGCTACTTTGTTCCAAGCCATTGCTTGATCTCCAAAACCTCTTCTGGAGATCAAGTACAGTGAATGACAAAAATCACGCAGCTGTGATATCAGCAAGCAGTCAAAAAGAATCATTAAGAGCTTCCACAGTGGCTCAAAATCTTGTATTTGTTCCCATATTGTTTGTGAATTGTTTTGGCTGAGTAATGTCTGACTCCTAAATCAAACACAGGATGGATCATCATCCATAGAATGTCAGAGACTGATCATATTGTAAGCCAAGGTCTTTAGAGAGGCACTGGCGTTATAGCACAACTAATCAAATATGGATGGTGCTATTAGGCACAAAAAATAATTAACACAAAGATAGGCATAAGAACAGGATACAGAAATTGGCTGGGCAAGAGATGGTCATATTGACTCAAAGTAAAGTGCTAAATCATTTTAAGGTCTCAGTTCTTTTTTTTTTTTTTTTTTTAATTATTTTACTTTTACTTTCTCACTTCCTGTTCACTGCCTCGTCTGGACCAGCCCTTCCCACAATCCTTCCCCGATCACCCTTCTCCTTCTTCTCTGATAGGAGGTGGGTCCCCCTTGATATTGCACACACCCATCTTGGCATTCAAGTCTCTGCAGGTGCTTTCTCGCCAACTGAGCCTAGACAAGGTAGCCCAGCTAGAAGAACATATCCCATGTGCAGGAAAGACATTTTGGGATAGACCCCATTCCAGTTGTTTGAGACACACATGAAGACCTAGCTGTGCATTTGCTACATATGTGCCTGAAGGCTAGGTCCAGCCTGTGTATGTTCTTTTATAGGGGGTTTAGATTTTGTGAACTCCATGTGTCTAGGTTAGTTGACTCTCTTGGTCTTCCTGTGGAGTTCCTATCCCCTTTGGGGGTCTGTAATCCTTCCTCCCATTCTTCCATACGAGTCTCAGTTCTTAAGGGGGAATATTACAGGTATGAGAGGCTTTGAGGCTATTGAGGATAACCTCTCCCACAAGGTTGGCTTGGAACCCCACCTCTGATTTTCTTGATAACATTACAAACATCACAACTGCCCCTTCTTAGGACGTCAGATATGAGAAGGAATACTTAAGGTTCTAGGGTGAGACCTGATAGAATACAATCTGATTTCACTTCTGGCCTCTTTGTGAAGATGTTACATTAAAACATTGCCTCTTTCCCTAAGAGTTAACCCAGCCGGGTCTATTAATCACCTAGCCATAAATCACCACACAGGACATCCTTTCTCCTTACTGACATGTTAAGGAGGTAGGTGGGGTAATTATCCATTTGATGAGGTGATGTACTCCTCAGAAGCCTCCCCCTCAACACAGCTTCCGTCTCCAGTAATGCTATCCTTGTCTATGTTTAGTATTGTAATTCAACTTGTCATTTCTCTTTCCTTCCTTCCTTCCTTCCTTCCTTCCTTCCTTCCTTCCTTCCTCCCTCCCTCCCTCCCTCCCTCCCTCTTCTTCTCTCTTCTTTCTTTCTTTCTTTTTTTCTTTTTCTGACACTGACCAGAACCCTAAGCATACTTTCCCTATCACGCTGGGCTTTCTCTCTTCTTTGAAGTTTCTCTTTCCTCACATCATGCTTGCCAAACTCCCCGGTTGAACCTGCTGGCTTTCTCAGACACTAAATTAAAAAGTGGGTATTGTCCCGACCTCTTCTCCTTCTTCCTCCTCCTGATAGCTTCCTGCATTTTCAGCTTCTCTGTTCTTTTGCTTTGTTCCAAACACTAATAAAAGTACCATCAAGAAACCTTTTAAGTTGGGTTTTTTTTTGAGGTTTTTGATTCTTTGGCTGTTGTTTTGTTTTGTTCTTTTGGGGTTGTTTGTTTGGTGTGTGTGTTTATGTGTTGTGTGTGTGTGTGTGTGTGTTGTGTGTGTGTATGTGTGTCTGTGTGTGTGTGATTGTCTCTATGTCTCTCTCTCTCTGTGCTTGTGTTTTGTTTTATTAAAGATACTAAGAACCTGAAAGAGAACCTTGATTTCCTAGGTAGCAACATGCACTGAAGTAAGATTATGGGAAGTACCTCAAAAGAAGACACCTCAAACAACTGAGAAGTAACTTCAGTGACTACCTTGATTTTGAGCTTTAATCTACTGAACTATGGGGAAGGGGGAGTGGTTTCTTCAACATCTAAACTGTCTATTTTGCTAAGGTAGTCCTAGAAACACTATTATAGAATATAGACAGTTAATTCGTAATGTTGACTGTTAATTGTGAGCAAAATTATCTTATACTGACCTAAGCAGATATAAGACAGCAATATCATGTTATATGCCTTGACTATAAATTATAAGATAAAATTATTTGAGCTCATCTAAATAAAATTCAGACTCATTGACTATTGTAAGTGTATATACATATGCACAACATGCATACATACAAATGCATGGCACACATACTATAGTATTTTATTTTCATAATTCAGATATTTTAACCAAATGCATATATATAAACATTGGCGAGAATGAGTGCTACATTTTTATATGTGAATTTTAAGAAATTTAGATCACAATCCATTTTATTCAGATATTGAAGCTCACATATACATTCATAATATTACATGTGTACTTAATAGGTTTGAATATATGAAATAAATTTAAAACCTTTCTCAAAACATTAGAAACACCACATGGCAAAAGTCTGGAGATTCATATGGGGAAGAGGTAAGATTCAGTATAGAGCACTATACTGATAAATACCACTGGTTTGTGTTTAGAATATCTTAAGATTTGTATAGGTGTTACTGGGTATTTACCTGAGTGTTGAATATCTTGATATATGCATCTCATTCATTTATCACATACATATATACTACTGGTCTCTCATTAGATAAGAATCTCTGAAATTTACAACATTATACTGAATATTGGAAGGCACAGGTCAAATTGATAAAAGAATATACGTGCACAGTAGCAATGTATTCAGTAGCCCTTTTGGGAATCTCCATTTACTTTAATCTCAATTATATAAATATTAATACATCAATTATGTGTATAGATAAGAAATGAATAACCACAAAATATGTATTTTTGAAGAACACCTTAACCTCCAAATTGTGATATGCCAGTTAAAGAAATTACATAATGTCATATATTTTTTCCTGATTAAAAATAAAGAAAAATTATTATGATAACCAAGCTTAAGTTTGTTCTAAGTAATGTCACAAATTAAAATTATTCAAAATTTACTTGGTGTATTATCTGTTTGACATTGTGCTCATGTAATTTTTTATCTTTATGTAAAAGTGTATCTGGCTGGTTTTTTGTGTCAACTTGACACAAACTGCAGTTACCACAGAGAATGGAGTCTTCTTTAAGGATATACCTCCATGAGACTCAGTTGTAAGGCATTTTCTCAATTAGTGATCAAGGGTGGGAGGCCCATTGTGGGTGGTGCCATCCCTGGGCTGGTAGTCTTGGGTTCTATAAAAAAGCAAGCTGAGCAAGTCAGGGGAGGCAAGCCAGTAAGTAACATCCCTCCATGGTCTCTGCATCAGCTCCTGCTTCCTAAACTGTTTAGTCTCTGTCCTGACTTCCTTTGGTGATGAACAGCAAAGTGGAAGAGTAAGCTGAATAAACCCTTTCCTCCCCAATTTGCCTCTTGGTCATGCTGTTTTGTGCAGGAATAGAAATCCTAACTAAGACACATAAATTATGACTGTAAAAAGAATTGGAATTTGACCTGAGAAAGTTAACAATAAACAGAAACTCATTATCAATTCTGAAAAGCTACTGTTATCAAACTGTTAATAATCTATTATTTTTATATTAAAATGATTTTCTTGAAAACCATGACAATTTGAAGTCACATTTTCAATTGTTATTGTTAATGCAAAGCAGTTTGCTGAACTGAAAGATCATTATTCTATGTTTCAAGGCAGAAAAATTATCTGAGCTTATTATGATAAAAGTAATTACCTTCTATTTTGTACTTAAAATTCTTCTGCCATTATGCATAAATATGTTTGGTGCTCCAAATATGTAAGACATTAAATGTATAAAACCCTATTATAAAATACTTTTGGTCTACTTCATTTCGTTCTTCAAAGGTAGTCACATTTATCATATCTATAAAACATTGCCACAATTATTCATGTTCATATTTTATACTTTATTCATATATTCATAAAATAATAATATGAATATTAACACAAATAATGTAATAAGTCCAATATTCTTTCTTATAACATATGTAAAGATTAATGTTACTTTAAACCTAATCCGATATTATAGTCAAATTCTTTTCCTAAAATTTAACTGGCTATACAAAAACTGAAACTACTACAACATTCTCTGTCTTCTTTTACTTTATTCTGAATAAGTATAATGTTATTAATTAACCAATGAAGAACTTCTGTAGAAAAATATGTTGTAATTCAGTTGGTACTATGAATACTCAAGAATAGCCTATCCCTTTTGAGACCAATGACTTTACAAATTATATTCTCTAAAGTTTCTGACTAGATATTAACTACAATGAAAGAAAAATAATATTTTCCTGCCACAGTATTTTCCCAGGATATGACTGTGGACAAAGATCTTAAGAAAGGCTTTGATCCTAAAATCAATTCTGTCCTTTATTACTTGACACCTAGGTCTATCATGAAACCTTTTCAACTGAATTGCACTGTTTAAAAGATCTTACCTCCAAGAGAAGTCTACCATTTTTGTGAACTGTTATATCTACAAATTCCAATGTAGATAGAAAATAACAGTTTAACTGGAATATCTTCTTTTTTCTTGTGAAATAATCCAAATGCTGTCATGGAAATTGCTATTATGTGTAAGCCATTTTTCCTATCACTATTTCTTTACTAACTACTGACAAATGGAAAGCATTTAGGGAATTCGAATGGTGGAGTGAATTGAAAAGTAAGCCTAGACATTTTAAGAAAAATGTTAACAACAAGAAATAAATTTTCTTTGTAAACGAAGTAAGTGAATGCATTACATCAGCTTCCTATTGGTTTTTGAGATTGGCTTTTTATTCTGCCACACATTCTTTTAGTAAATTTGACACATGAAATTCAGCTGCATTTCTTTTCATCATTTTAATTTGAGCAACAATCACAGCTAGTCATTATTATGCTAATTTTAGTAAAAATAAACCATTAAGTCTCCCAAGATAAAGTAGCTATAAATTATTAAAATAGCCTCTCTTTCTCATTGGAATTACTCAATCTAATTGTTTAGGTGTAAACTTCATCACATTATCTAAGAAACTCTCTGAGGAAAAAAAGCTTGAGTAAATCTTAATTACTAATGAAAGTTTTCTGTGATTATTGAAATATTCCTTTCCTTATTCAAATTCTCCTGGCTTGTCATATGAAAACTGAAAGGAAGGTCTAGCTCTTTCTTGAGTGGGGGTAATGCCAAAATATCAATTTGTTGAAATGAACGTGATAGCTATAAAATTATGCTAATGAACTTCCATTTTAGTATTCTGAATATAAACGTAACAATGCCATTATCTTCCTGCTTATGAAATGGCCAAAAAAATTACAATTTAGTCAAATATAAAGTATTTTTTTATTATTCAAAATATCTTGCATAGGTTATTTGCATATTTTCCAGTTAAAACTTACTCTATGTTTTTCCATGATGGTTAACCTTGGTTGTCAACTTGATTGGATCTGGAATCAACTTAGAAACATGGCAATGCATAACATGGACAAGCCTGTAAGGATATTTTAAGGAGAGCTTTGCTGAGTGGAGAAGAACCTCATTCTATTACCTCCAAGACAGAAAAGGACTAAAGAAAACTAATGCCATTTTTGTTTGTCTACCTTTACTCCTTTACAGGGACTATATGTTCTCTGTTGAAGCTATTGCTTATCCTTTGCTAATAATAGAACACTTGAGTCTGCAGCCTTCCAATGTGACTGATGGCCTGTGGCCCTTCAGGGTCTTGTAGGTCTTTAGTAGGAAATTGGAACCACTGAAGCATCTAGCCCCATGGGTGAAGCAATAGCAGGTTTTCAGCTGTCCCACCTACAGACAACCATTGTTAAGACCAACCAGCATGTGTCATGCAAGCCAATCATTTAAATTGTCTTTCTACAGCTATGATAAAACATTTTCACCAGACACAGTTTTGGGGATGAGAGAGTTTATAATTTGAGGTCACAGTCCATGAGAGAAAAGAAAAAAAGAAATAAGAAAAAGGAAAAAAAATCAAGCAAGAATTAAAAACAAAACAAGGCTGCTTGCTGACAAAATCTAGCTTGCTTGTAGATACAAGTACAGCTACCTTTCCTATACAACACATGACTATCATTATAGGGATGCTGCCATATATTGTGGGGTAAACTCTTCTGTGTTAATTAATAATCAAGATAATCCACCTCGGATTAGTGTACTTTATTGTATGATATAGGAAATTCTTAACCGAAGTTAACATTTCAGGTGAATCTTGACTATATCAATTTTAGAATCTAACAAATCACATAAATGATCTTTGTAGTATATCTTCATTCTATCAGTTCTATTGTCATAGAAAACACATACTAATGTATATTCATTATTGCTTTGATTTTTCATATTTCTCATATCTATCTGAAAGGGCTAGACTGACACAGGAATGTGAACTCAAACCAACCAAAATTCTTACTGGGAATTTAACATTTATGTTGATAATTAGGCTTAGACTTTTGTTTCCATGAGAATCCAACTGTGTATAGCAAAATAAAAACAAGAGCAATAAATGTGCATCATACTCAATAACATTTGATTTCACAATTTGACTTGTAAATGACATAACTGCTTCTTAAAAATTCATGATTCTCAACCTGAACAATGAAATTCTTTTTCTAATAGGTATCTGGAATATTTCTTATAAGAGACTTTATAGCATGAACAAAATTTAGATTCAGGGAGGTTTCCTAGCACTGTCCAGAAGATGTGTTGAAAATTCTTTACAAGAAAAGAAAATTCACAATTAAATTATGACCTTCTTAAATTAAATTAGGTCATCTGACATTATAAGCTCATCATAGTAGAAAACTGTCAGGACAATGGTATGTATTGGTGGTGAACAGTCTTCAGGATAAGAAAAGAAGATTCCCTTAATTGAAATTAAATAAAAAAAATCTGGGAAGTTTTGAAATTGATTTTAATAAATCTCACAGCATGACAGATCAGAAGAATAACATGAGAATATGGCTTCTCACAATGTTATATCCACTAATATTTAGACTTTTCTCCTCTCAGTAAAAGACAAAGATTGAAAGTGATTATCATGTTGGTTCTGTTACAAAGAGAAGAATAATAGAATTTTTATTACTGACACATTTAAAAATTGAGTTTTAACGGTTTGTTTCAATGCTCAAAATACGTGTATTATAATGACTATTCGATCAGTTATTATGAAATACAGAAGCTTAAAAAAAAGTTCTTCAGTTTAAAAAATATTGTGGTGTTGTTTGTTCTTTCAAAAGCCTGGCCCTGCATTCGGTACTGGCATATTTCTAGTTCTCCACTACCTAAATTTTATTTTCAGTAATATCTCTCATTGAATCCTGGCAGAATATAACAATAAAAACGGACATTAAGATCACAGGTCCTTTTGGTAATGAAGTGATGGATTGTCTTATTTCTTTTTACTTCCTTCCTCACTACATCACTTTGAGTAAATGTTGAAGACTGTAATAAATTGACATTATATTTCCAAACCCTCTACTTCATACTGAAGGTCATTTGGACATGAGACTGCCAGGAATTTCCAATAAACATGATACTGGCTATATAATACTTAAAGCAGAATTTTCATGGAGCTTTGAGATGGGGGTTTAATGCTACTTATGCATAGAAATACATAGCTAATTTTTCAAGATTATATTAAAAACTGAACCACATAAGATATAGGTTCTAGTTAAATATGTGTTTTTTCCTTAACATTAAATATTCTGAAGTACATGAAATAATGCAAAGGTAATTGAATTTCACTTCAACTAATTCATATTACTTAACTTTACTTAGTAATTAATTATCTTTGCATAAAATTACTATTCTAATCAAATTGAATAAGCAGAAATCTATGGCTACAAAAGTTTGACAGATAAACTTACTCAGTTAGTGGAATGACTCAACAAAACAAAATAGCTAGGTTTACAAACAAGAGCTACATCCTGATTTGGGGATAATAACTCTGCCAATACTGGTACAGATTTGTCTTCATAACAGGCGTATAACAGGACAGAACAGATGAAATAAAATATTTTAAAATGTCATCTGACAATCTAGATGCAATTTTTATTCTTATTTATTTAGAATGATTGATTTTATGTACATAACACTACACAAACCTACAGTGAATATATTATACTTACATAATATTCATGCTCCATTTTCTAAGATGTCCAGTCTTATTAAACACAGTTTAAAGTTATATAACCTTTAATGATTAATTCTTTGTCATTTCACCAGTAAGATTTCATACTCACTTCAAACTTACATGTTCAAAGAAAAAAGTTTATGACGCATGTTGAGCTTTGGAGGAAGGACTTAGGACTTGTATTCTTTGATTCCATAAGAATGGAATCATGACAGATCTTTTTGTTGTTGTTTCTGAGAAACAAATCTAGAATATTTTTGTGTGTGCTAGAATTTTGAGCAATTACAAGTCAACATTTGCCACATCCAATTAGCTCAATCTTATCTACTTCATCAGGTAAATATCAGTTTGATGGGATGATTCTAAATGCATTAGGATTTTCCAAACGAAGGAATTTAAAAGCTCATGGATGTGGAGAGGATGTGGAGAAAGAAGAACACTCCTCCATTGTTCATGGATTGTAATACGGTTAAAACCACTCTGGAAAGCAGTCTGGCAGTTCCTCAGTAAATGGACAATATACTACCTTAGGCTACTTACTCAGTACAATAGTACACCCAACACCACTCTTGGCATTTCCCAAAAGATGCTACAACATATAACAAGGACATATGCTTCACATTGATTCATAGCAGCCTATTCTAATAATGCCAGAAGCTAGAAAAGAACCTAGATGTCCTTTCAACAAAGGAATTGATACAGAAATGTGGTGATTTACCCAATTAGAGTATTACTCAGCTATAAAAACAATGAATTCATGAAATTCTTAGGCAAATGGATAGACTAAAAATATCATCCTGAGTTGAGGTAACTCAATCACAAAAAACACACATGATATGCATACTCACTGAAAGTGAATAAAGGAGTATCAAAATACTCAACCAGAGCTCCCAGGTCTAAACCTCAGCCTAGGAACAAAAGCAGCGAGACTCTTGCTCACCTAATAGGAGTTGGGATGGCCTTGTCAGGCATCAATGGAATAGGAGGGCCTTGGTTCCTGAAAGTTGTGGTTCCTAAGTTTGGGGAATTAGAGGCAGGGGGCAGGAGATGGGGTGGAATGGGGGGGAGTACCGTCATAGAAGTAGTAGTAGGAGGGATGGGATAAGGAGTTTGGGGGGAATGGGAGAGGGATAACATTGAAAGGTAAATAAAATATCCAATTAAAAAAACAGATAATGGGTTCGGCAATTGTAGTCGAGCAGTCAAGACTTTTTGTCAACAATTTATTATGGGGATTTTGTATAATCCTCAAGGACAAGGTATTGTGGAAGAGGCTCATGGAACTTTAAAAACATGGGTGAGACATACTTTTGCTGAGACAAAGAATGATGCCAACCAGTGAGCTTGCTGAGTGCCCTGACAAGGGTGACTGGGGAGCTCTATTGGACATATGTTCCTGACCCACCTTTTCTTGACGGTCCTGCCTCAAGTTTTTAGACCTTGTGGGATAGAGAATCAAAAATTATAATGACTCTTATATTTTCTTAAATGTGACTAGTTATTCAAATTCAATCATGGATTGGTCTAGAAATCAATCCAATACTGGAAATAACAGTCTTCATTTGGAGGGCTGAATCTGGACATTTTCAGAGACATATTTGGAAGTTAGCTGCAGTTCTCTATGATGTAATGTTAGCAAGAGATAAATTTAGGACAGGATCTGGATTTCAAACAAGTGTTAGTGCATCTGTGAAGGCTCTTTTAATTGTCAAGTTAAAATTAAATTTGTTTCTTCTACAGTATTTATTGCAATTTGCATTGATTGTACATATTTTGTGCTAGTGTGTTGAAACCTAGCATGTCTGTTATGGGGGTCTATTAACCAGCTTTTGTTTTATTGCCCTGAATATTACAGAACCTTGGTTTTCTGAAACAAGTTTTCAAGTACTGCAAGAAGTGAGTTAGACTTTAAGTAGAAGGAAGAGGGTAGTGGGCTTGATTATTGCTGATATAACAGCTTTAATTACATTAATTGTTAGTACCACTGCTTCTGCAATTGCTTTGACAAAAGAAGTTAAGACAACTCCTTTTGATAATCATTTAGCAAAACAAATTTTACTAATATGTTGAGTAGACAAGAGGATTTAAATAGGCATTTGGGACAATGGATTGATGATCTTTCTCCTATTCAAATTATTGGAAGGAGGTTCAGAGTGGAAAAACACTGAAACAGATGGCTACAACCAATTGTAAACAGGCAGCTTTTGTGGAAATTTACCAGCCTGAGTAGTCATAGATCTTGTAAATAGGTAGCCTCAGCGGACAGTACCAACTTAGATAAGGACAAGCGAATCATAGGCAGAGTCTTAGTGACCTGTCCCCTGAACCTTCACCCAGCTGATACTCTGTTCTGAATGGTATCTGTACTCCCCCTGAACACCTATGCTCCAGTGTCATTCCCTTCCCCACATCCTACCTTTTTGTGTTTATAACCCCTGTGTGAATAAGTAAACTATGATTTGATTTAAATAATTAAATAAATTTTAAAAAAAGTGAGGAGCCATCTTGAGTGTCATGCCAAATACCAATGGAGTTGTGTGACTTCTAAAATTTATCATGCTAATCATAGTTAGGGAAAACTTTAAAGACATTTGCAGTGTATTTGGCGTAATTCTAACACCTCTCTGGATGTCTTAACTTTCATAGTGAGATTATGAATTAAAGAATGCTGCTCTGCTGAGCATTGATACTACAGATACTGCTGATAACATTATACATGGCCCAAGGTTAGTATTTCCATTTTGGTTAAACTTCTAGAATAGCATATATAGCTCGACCATGCTAGCCCATTTTGTCCTGGGAATACTTTTATTCCTGCCCATTGTGTTAAAGCTTGTCTTTAACAACATCAACATGTTGCCAGCCAAAGTACATGACTTAAAACTGAAAATAGACCCCAGACAAAGTTATTAATTTAACAGGCTGGCAAGCCAATGATGTGTAAGATTCTGCACAGAGCCTTACCAACCTAAGACAGAAGTTCATTATTTTTGATAATGCATAGTCCATGATGGTAAGAAGGCATTCTTGGCAGAATGACCTAAGACAGGTTCAGTCTTATTTAGGAAATAAAAAATGGGGAGATATGGAAAGCTTTTGGGGCTGCTTGGTAAGAATCTGACATTGGCCAAGGACAAGGAAAGTGGGCTGCTTGCAGGAATCTAACATTGGCCAAGAACAAGGAAATGGGCTTCAGGAGAAAATCTGACATTAGGCTAGAACAGAGAAGTAATTTCAGGCAGGAATCTAAATCTTAGGCTAGAATAAAGAAGTAGGCTTAAGGCATGAAAATGACTTTGGTTCAGGAAAAGTCCAAGCTTAGATATTTAGGTCATCCTGATAAGCCCTTAAAAACAATGATCATGTGACTTTTTAATTGCCTTGCTTGTTCTTTGAATATTTGTGTTTATTGTCTTGCTTGTTCCTTGAATATTTGCATCTATTGTATTACTAGTTCTGTGACCTAGAACTGACCTTAATACTTGCATGTAATTAAAATGGTATAAAAGCAAAAAAGAGGATGAGGGATGGGATAGGGGGTTTCTGGGTTAGGGGGAAATGTGGAAAGGGAATAACATCTGAAATGTAAATAAAAAAATATCCAATTAAAAAAAAAAGAAAGAAAACTTACCCTGTTAAGGAACAAAGTTGATGAAAATAAAATCTATCCCCAAAGATATAAGCCTCCTTTTGTAATTTAAATTTAGCAATGGATAATTTATCTATGAACAAAGTAAAAGTTTAAGTTCTAAAATAATTTTATTTGCTTTTATACTTTAAATGTCTTCAGATCTTATGGTACTAATATATCTGCTTTTACCCATGTGCTGTAATTTGATGTATTGAATGTCCAAGTCCTTTTTTCTTCCTGTGATTTGAAATAGAAATATGTTTCTAATTTCCTGGGTGGGGAGGTTGAGGGGGAAGCTCATGGGAAAAAAAAAAACGCATTAAAGCTAGAGACAGAGCAGCTCAAGAGGAGGGAATTATAGATAGAAGCCTACTTAGTAGCAAAACTGAGCTCAGGATCTCTACATCCTGACATGATGACTTCTACTCAAAGATGTTCTAAGAATCAAATATCAAAGCCCAAGAACAAGTAATGATGCTTACAAATCTTCTTTTTTTTTCTATTAAATAAGTAAAGATTTAAAAGTGTTTATTTAGAAAAATAAGTAAAATTGAAAAACTTTTTGAAAGGAGACATGAATTAATAAAATTGGGGAATATTAGAATTAGAGAAAGAGGTTATTACAGTAGACACCACCAAATCCAGAGCTAAAAAAAAATGATTTAAAAAATTTTGAACATATTGGAAAATTGGAAGAAATGCATAAATACATATATGTACTTATGTATACATACATACATATCTAGATACATATGACCAACTAAAATGGAATCAAGAGGATCTTCTAATGCTCATTTACAACGGTGACTAGTTTCATTATTACAGAACAGGAAGTGCTGAGAATATAAAACAGTCAATTTCAGTGTCAAGAAAACAAACCAAAACAAGAATTTAAAATATATAAATAAGTAGATCTCAGTTTATTCTCTTTCAGATGTTTAAGAAGAGCCCGATTAAAGGCTACACCCATCAGAAAACCATGCAGGCTGCCTGCAAACTTTCTCCTGTCTCTCTTTTCTTCTAGAGCCAGTCACTCAGTCTTGTCCTTAGAACTAGAGCAAGTCACCAAATTCAGCCTTTCTTTCCTCTGTTCACATCTTCCAGGGCATCTACAAAGCATCTTCTCCTAACCAATTTCTCCCAACTCATCACTATATCCCAGCCCTCAACTCAAGCTCAAGCAGAGGCCACACATGCCAGAAAACTAGGTAGGATCCTACAGACATTCTCCTCTCTTTTTCTGTTACCCTAGTCTCAATCCCTCACTCCCCTTACTCCTGCTTTTATTCTCTGCAGATCCCACAGAACAGATCACTGTTAGGAGGTATTGTGAGTCACAATGAAACCCCTTCTCCTTAATCTGTGCTTTTGTCAGAATATTTTATCATAGCAACAGACAAAGAAAACACATCATCTTGAATTTTGTGAACTGGCTACATTTTGTGGACAGAATGGCTACATTCAATTCTTCTGGCCACATGGGTTGCATATTGAACCATCAAATACTTTAAAACAATCCATTACTAATCTCACTCAATGTTTTTGGTTTTGTTAGGAGTGATACAAATGAAAGCCTATCTTAATTGCTAGGAAATTCAAGTCACTAAGCATCAAGTCTCTTTACAATATTTTTATTATAACTAAAAAGAAACTTGATATTAATGGGGAAACAGTTGTTAGAGAGTTGCAATCCCAAATTAAATCTCGTATGGAAAATACCTGTGTAAAAACTAACTTGAAACTTGCATCTTTGTGTTCATTCTGAGAAGATACACATTCTTTAGTATGTTTGTTTAATGTGTTTAATATTACTTGTTTATTAACATGTCTAAAGATTTGTTTTAATTTATTTGTTATGTGGATGAATGTTTTCTCTACAATATGTGTAGAATGTATGTACAGTATGGATTCCAGAAGAATGCTTGAAACAGTAGTGACATATGATTATGTTTTGCTTTGTGAGTCCTGAGAATGTACTAGGTTTTATTCAAGAGAAGCAAGTAGTCTTAACTTAACCCTCTCACCAGTTCCAAAAAAATGTATTTCATTACAATTTATGTGACAATATAGAGAAGTCAATGTTTGTTCTATGTAAAGCTTCTCCCTCATATGTATCATCTCTCTGTCATCACTCATAATCTATTATATCATTAACTATCATCAAAATAGAAAACACCAACAGTAAGAATACACAGTATATATTTGCTGGATTAAAAAATCAATTTTACATCTAACTACTAACTACATGAAAAAAAAACTAAAATTATCTGAAATCAGGAGTAAGCAAACTCAAATATGAATGAAGAAATAACATGAAAGTTCCAAAGACAGTTTAAATCCATGTGAAATTTCTGAATGTCTGTGAGATATGTTAAGTTTTATTTTAAAGTCTTAAAGACAATCATGTGTCTTTATTAGTCTGAAAAGAAATAAATTAAATTGAGGTCAATTTTCCTATCCAGTCAACTAAATAAAGTTCTCCTTTGAAATAGTTATTTGTTATAGTTAAATTAGATTCCTTTGTGACTAGCTCACTTTCTCTTAGCCAATACAGTAAATAAAGCAATCAAGTATCTCTGGGACTGTGTCCTATTAATAAATACAACTGACACTTCCAATGAAATTAAAATTATTGGATGACCAGGTATAGAATGTTTCACTCTTGGCTTTCCTTAGATATATGTACTTGTTTGTCTGGAGGTAAGCTTGTGGTAAGGCCTGCAACAACATACATACACATAACATTACACAGACTGAGGGTGTAAATGCAGTTTAACAGATGAAGTGTGTGTGCATATACACATATCAACATATTTTTAGTAGATTATTAAGACTGTGGAATAGAGCTACCTTATAATTTCATTTAAGAAAATTTAAGTGAAAATATAAATACGTGTATAACAAATGGATTGTACAATAAAGTAATGCCTCAAATTATAGCCTATTTCTATAAATTCAATATATCACATACCACATGTCAATTTTTCATCTCTCACTTTACCTACTTACTACCTATCTATTGTTATTCATGGATTCCCATGTGCTGTTTCAAAAATATTCTATGCATATAAATTCAACTAAACTTCTTTCTTTTCAAATGAGTTGTAAAACCATACCAAGTGTGAAATTGTATTTGTTTTGAAGAAGGAAGACACATAGAAAAAACTTACATTCTGTCTCCAGTCATAGACTCCCTAGCCTGGTAACTACACAATGACAGTCATTTCCTATTACAATTAGTCATATGGACAACATTGCTGTGCAGAGTTTTCTGTTAAATTTAAAAGACTGCAACTGAAATACCAGTTTCTAGTGAGGAGACTTACTCAGATTAATATTTGAAATGTTAGCTTCTATTTGAGGAGACAGCTAAGCTGTTAAAGAGTATTTCTCTTGGAAAGGACCCAAGATTGTTTTTCACCATCAAACTTGTGGTTGATGAGCTCGTAAACACTGATACTTCCACCTCCAGGATACTTGAAATCTTCTGGTCTGTACAGGCACTGGGGTACATGTATACACACAGAGTAGCAAAAACAAAGAGAAAAAAGAAAGTTATCTTCAAAATAGTCTTACTTAGACAAATATGTACACTGCATGGTTTAGTCATTTGAAATTAAAAATAATAAATTAAAAAAATCACCAGAATATATTTAGAGTGCTGTGGCCATTATTTTAGAATTATCTTAGTCCTTTGAGGGTTTATTTAGGAATGGATATGACCCTTAATAAAGAGGATTGAGAGTTCTTAGCTCTGTACCCAGAGAGACAAGAGTTAAAAGAATGTAGTTCTAAGATTGATCTTCCTTGATCGCAGTCACATTGTCACCTGATCTGGGACTCTCAGTCCTCATGACTTTCCAAAATTAATTTCTGCCACCATAATCTTAAATGTTCAGTGTATGTGACTTAAACACTTCCTCTAATACTGCTGAAATTGGGATTTCAACTTCTAAATTTTGGGAGATGAATATATTTACATTATGACAAGGTTATTTTCATTACTCACAAGTGAACACTGAAGGCACTCAGAGTCACCTGATTTCACACAATCTCTGTCCTCTGCAACAACAAAAAGGGCAATCTGTGCCCACAGAGACATATTTTTGTCAATATATCTCACATATTGATATTGTATTCATGTGTGCCTTTTAAAAGACACATTTAAGGAATAATCAAATTGTATAGACTTATAGTCCTTTATCTGAATTGATTAATACTGAAGTGTTTCTTAAATTTCAAATTTTAGAATATTTACATAAAATAATTTGATATTTCAGGTGTAGGAGCCAAATCTAAACTCTAAGTTCATTTGTTTTTTTTCATGTGTCATACAATGTTATACAATACATATTATACATATAGCTTACTAGAAGAACCATGAGGAGCAATTTGGTTTGTATGTACATTTTCTATAACCTATGACTTGAGATCAGGCATACAATTTTCTCACTGCTGTTTCATCAAGATATACAAATAGTCATATAGTCATATATTTAAATTCTACAGTTTTAGATTATGGGTTTTTAACCTGTAATATAGATATATATAACACAGACATGCAAAAATACACATGTGTATGTATTCACACACATTTGAGAAGACCTGTTATAATAAGAGCTATGATGCCACTCAGTGTTCAGAACTTAAGGCCATTCTTGAGTCTTCCAAAACCTACCTCTTAATGAATTATGTATTACATTTAATAGTTGTATTTGTTCTTCCAAAGAGAACTGTACTGCCTGATTCCTTTCATTGTTATTAAGATTTCTGGTGGATCAATCTCTCCTGTTAGGACTTTTAGATCTTGTACCCAGATGGACTAGCTTTAGATAACCATCAGTAGCTACTGAATGAGCTATTGTTCTATATCACCCTGGTGGGTCATGCTCAAAGATGACATGATTGTTTCCTGAGAAATTGTAATTTGAGTACTGTGGCAAGCACATGAAATACTTTAGTTTTTTGGACTTTTTTTTCACCTTCATGATACTGAAACTAGATAGAATAATATATGCAGTACATTAGCATTTTCCAGCCATGTGTATATGAACAGAGAGAATCAACTGGAAAAGAATATTGAAATACTGTCAGAATAAAATCTCATCACAATTCAGTAAACAGTAGAATCTTCGAAGTTTAATCAAATGCCTTCCTTTAGCTTCCCAGTTCTCTGCTGGCTCTGACTCAGAATGCTGAAATAAGAGTGTATCAGCACAAGAATTTCATCTGATGTGCCAGCTACATAAATTATTGATTTTTTTTTTTTTTTTACACACATAAGACTCTAGACTGGCAAAAATCAAAACTAATACCAAAAGCATTGGTTTCAATTCCTTTAAAAAGTATCATGATTTTGCATTAACATAATAGTTTCTATTTCTAAAATATAAGGCTTATTTTTAAAGTTGTTCAATCTATTAAAAGGTACGTTTTTCACCAAAGCCCTTTATTGATTTGTCTCAAGTATCACTCATGTGTGGGACTGCATAAGGGTATCCTGGTTCTTTGGCTGGGCATGGGCCTAGAACCCAAGACTCCAAGGGAGAAACTGCAGGACTCGGGGTCCTAACAAGCAGTCCAATCTCCATAGACCTACATTGTTCAGTCACGTAGGCCATTACAGCCCCTCCCAAAGTGCACAGGTAGAGGATGTAACTACAGGCCTCAGGCCCTAGAGATTTACATACTAATGAAGGTCAGAGGGCGGAGCCAGTTAAGCATTCCTCCCCAGAACCTCCCCCTTTCTCCCTCCCTACTTAACCCAGGTCTGCCCTGAGTTTGGGGGGGGGTACATCTAGATCCATCCACCATCCGCCATGACAATAAACCCTTTTGGAAACAAGGACTTCCTCGTATCATTGGGGCAGGCCGAGCCTGCCGACATCGCCACCGAAGCCTCCAGCCACTGGAACCTGGGACCTTCCTCCGGTGCAAGAGACAGGCTGCCTGGAGGCCTCCTGGCAGCCTCCACCTCGCAGGTCCCGGGCTGCTGCCGAGTGGGCCTGGGGCCTGCTGCTGCGGCTCCCCAGTTTTTCCCACATTCATGAATACTTTTGGCCTAAGATCAATGAACAGGTAAAGTTATGATAAGAAACTAAGTTGACATTTTGTGAGAGTGTGGCATTATTTTATACTGAAAAGCAAAAAATAAGGATGTCTTCAGCATTTCATGTTGTAAATGTACTCAGCCGGCTGATGCAGTGATAGCATTTTAAGAGTAGACATGTTACCATCATAGCAAATGTTTATGAGTATTAAGTTAATGATCATGTATGCCTAACATTGGTACATGGAGAAGTAGAGAACTCAACAACAACAAAAAATAATCAACTGCAGGGCAGTGGTGGTGCACGCCTTTAATCCCAGCACTTGGGAGGCAGAGGCAGGCAGATTTCTGAGTTCGAGGCTAGCCTGGTCTACAGAGTGAGTTCCAGGACAGCCAGGGCTACACAAAGAAACCCTGTCTCAAAAAAAAAAAAAAAAAAAAACAACAACAACAAAAAAATCAACTAACACAATATCTAGTGTTCCTACAGTTAATATAAAGAGAAATAGTAAAAGATCCCTTATGTGTCGTATATATCATCTGCAAATAAAAACTATTTTGATTACCTTTCCAATTTGAATCTTTGTGATCTCTTTTAGTTGCCTTATTGTTCCAAATGGAAGTTCAATAATAATATTAAATAAATAAATATAGAAAGAGAGGACAGACATGTCCATGATTTTAGTGGAATTACTTTTAGTGTCTCTACATAAAATTTGATATTGACTATTAGCTTTTTGTATTGTTGTGTGTGTGTGTGTGTATTACATTTGTCCTTTTTATCCCTAATTTCTCCAAGACTTTCATCATGAGGGGGTGTTAGATTAGATAAAAGGTTTTTCCAGCATCTTTAATATGATCATGTAGGTTTTTTCAGTTTGTTTGTATTGAGGATTTCGTTGCCTTATTTTTATATGTTGAATCATCTCAGCATCTCTCTAATAAAGCCTACTTGATCATGGCATTTGATATTCTTGATGTGTTCTTGGGTTGGCTTTGTAAGTATGTTATTGAGTATTTTTATATCCATGTCCATTAGGGAAATTGTTTAATAATACCCTTTATTTGTTGAGTCTTCATGTGGTTATAGTCTTAGGGTGACTATGGCCTCATAAAATACATTTGGCAATAATCCTTCTGCTTCTATTTTGTGGAACAATGTCAATATTAGGTTTCTTTGAAAAACTGAAAGAATTCTGCACTAAAATTATCTGGCCATGGATTTTTTTTTCTTTTTTCTTTTTTTTTTTTTTTTTTGTTGAGAGACTTTTAATGACTGTCTCTATTACCTTAGTGGTTATAGGTCTTTTTTGAATCTTGATTTAACTGTTGTTACTTATTTTAAAGCTGTCACATTTTCTAATTTTGTGGAGTACCAATATTTACAGAACTATCTAAAATTCTTTGGATTTCCTCAGTGTCAGTGATTATGTTCTCTTTTTCATTTCTGTTTGTTAATTTCAGTATTCTCTCTCTCTTTCTGACTTTTAGTTAGTGCGGTAATGTTTTGTTTATCTTGTTGATTTGCTCAAAGAACCAACTTTTTGTTTCTTTGATTCTTTGTATTGTTCCATTTGTATATCATTTTATTTAGTTCTGAGTTTGATTATTTCCTACCACCTTCTCCTCTTGGGTGTTTGCTTCTTTTTATTCCAGAGTCTTCAGGTGTGCTGTTAAGTTGCTAGTATGATATCCCTCTAATTAATTTATGAAGGCACTTAGTATTGTAAATTTTCTTCTTAGCACTGCTTTCATTGTGTTCCACAGGTTTGGATATGTTATGCTTTCGTTTTTCTTGAATTCAAGGAAGTCTTTAAATTCTTTCTTTATTTTTGCCTTTACCAAGTAGTTATTCAGTTTCTATGAGTTTGTATTATTTCTTTTGTTTCTGCTGTTGTTGAAATACAGCTTAAATCTGTGCTGGTCTGAAAGAACATATGTAGTCATTTTAATTTTCTTGTATTTGTTGAGACTACCTTTGTGACCAAGTATATGGTCAATTTTAGAGAAAATTCTATCAGATTCTAAGAAGAAAGTATATTCTTAGGTGTTTATATGAAAAGTTCTATAGATTTCTATTAGCTCTATGTGAGTTATAACATCTGTTATCTCTATTACTATTTAATTTTTGTTTGGATGACATGTTCTATTGGCAACAGTTAGGTATTGAAGTTTCCCACTATTATTGTGTGATGTTCAATGAGTGAGATAAACTTTAGTAATGTTTGTTTTATAAATATTGGTGCTATTGTATTTGGAACATAGATGTTCAAAAGTGAGATATTATCTTGGTAGATTTTTCTTTTTATGAGAATGATGTGTTATTCTCAGTCTCTTTTGATTAATTTTGTTGGAAGCCTATTTTATTAAATATCACAATGACTACACTAGCTTAGTTCTTTGCTCCATTTGTTTGGAAAACTTTTTTTTTAACCTTTCTCTGAGATAATATTTATCTTTGATGTTGAAGTGTGTTCCTTTAAGAAGAAAAAGAATGGATCTGTTTACACATCCATTCTGTTAGCCTGTAATGAGATTGAGAAAAATTAATGATCACTGATTGTTAATTTCTGTTATTTGTTAGTTGTAGTGGTGGTGGGTTTGTTTGAGTTTGAGTGTGGTGTGTGTGTGTGTGTGGTGTGGTTAGTATAATTTGGCAACTTTCTTTTTTGATCCTATCAATTTGGTGTTCTGTAAGCTTTTTTTTTTTAATGAACTTATGAATTTGCTAAAAATATGTTCTGGGACTTTGAGCTAAGATTCTTCTTCTTATATTTTTATAATGCTTAGGGTTTATTATTCATACTGTTCATACTGTCCCATATTTCCTGGATGTTTTTATCAGGAATTTTCTAACACTAACATTTTCTTTGGGCTATGTATCAATTTCTTCTATCCTATCTTCTGTGCCTTAGAATCTCTCTTCTAGTTTTTGTATTCTGTCAGTGATATTTTCATCTCTTTTGTAGTTCCTGTTTCCTTACCTATATTTTCCATCTCTAAGATACCATCAGTTTATGTTTTCTTTATTGCTTCTATTTTTATTTTCAGGTATTTTCAGTAGAGCAAAGGGCATCGAAATGAGTTATCGGCCATGATATGGAATCTAAAATTTTATTATTTCCTTTATTCCTTTATCTGTTCATTTTGTTGTTTTTCCTGTTTGTTTGTTTTTCTTGGCTTTCAAGAGATTTATTAATTTCTTACTCTTTTTTGTTTGTGTTTTTTGATTTCTTTAAGTGATTATTCCATTTCCTCCAATTGTTTGTGATTTCCTGGATTTCTTTAAGAGACTTACTGATTTATCTTTAAGAACTCCTATATCTTCATAAAGTTGGATTTATGGTCATTTTCTTGACCTTTACTTCTGTTGAACTAATCAGAACTTGTTGCAGTATGAAAGTTAGTCTCCATTGTTGACATTGTGACCTGACAGTTGTTAATTGTGTTCATATACTGGCTTCTACGCTTCTGGTTTTAGGTAATCAATGGTATAAATGCTGGTATCTGAGTTTATCTTTGTAGGATGGATGTTTTCCCATGTTTTTTTTTTTTTCCCTCAATATTCTGGAATGAGTAACCTGTAATTCTGGTGGTAGACAAGTCCAATAAAATGCCTCTGCTGGAGTTTTGAGAACCCTCAAGATGTCTGGGGTCCTGGGATTCAAGGTACAGGTGTGGTCTTTGGTAAAGTAGGGGAACTCTGCCAGACTTGCAGACCTGGATGTAGAGTTGTGGGGAGGATGTGCTGTTAGGGAAAGCTGAGCAAACTCTCAGCAACTTTTGGATGTCTGGGTAGAACATGACTTAGGATTCTGGATACCAGTAGAGCAAGGGGCATCGGAATGAGTTCTCGGCCATGATATGGAGTCTAAAATTTTATATTCTATCCTCCTTTTTTATTCTCCCCTCACTGAAATCCTTCTTCCTGTAAGTAACCCCTTATATTCATGTGTGTGTGTGTGTGTGTGTGTGTGTGTGTGTGTGTGTACTTTCTTTAAGAAGAAGTACATTTATCTAAATTTTTAAAATTATTATCTTACACTTTGCAATATAGCATAATTATATCACTTCATCTTCTTTCTTTCCTATCTACAATCCTTCACATATAACCATCCTTTATCTTTTTCAAATTCATGACCTCTTTCTCATTAATATTATTATATACTTTATGTAAATGTATATAATTCAGCCAGCTAAGTTGGTATAATATTTCTTATACCAACTGTTTTAACACTGACAATTTTGTATTAGCTAAACAATTGCTCTACTATTTCTTGAGTAACACTATATTTCTCATATTCTTATCATTCCTTAATTGCTTAAAATCCATTATGTGAGGATGAGAAAACATGTTTGTGATAACTTGGACCCCTCTCATCCCAATACATGTTGAGACATCTATTGTTGTGCTTGATCATACAAATTTCAGGCTACCTTGTTGGTGAGACTTTATGGGTATAACTTCTAACATTACTAGAAGGTACACTCTCACACCAAATTCTGTGATTATTTGACTCTTTCAATCTTTCTGCACTCTCTTCTGCATTGCTCCTTAAGTTTTTAGGCATGGGTTTATACTGTAAAAACATCTGTTGAGATTGGGCTATACAATTCTTCATTCTAATCATTTGTAATAGTCTTACTCCATTGCAAAGGAAAATTTGCTTGATATGGTATGAGGACTTAAATTACCTGTCGATATAAGAACCATAATTAGATTATTGTTTAGGATTAAGTTGATTTACAAAATTGAAAGGCTATTCTCCAAGATTATAATTATCCATTGGTAGGCAGTTATGTTTCCAGTACCACACATGATTTCCTTCTTGTTGAATGACTCTAAAAGTCCACCAGAGAGACATTATTTCACGTTTTATCACTTGTTGTTAGTTACATAAAATTGGGGATAGGGAACTCATGAATACTGTAAGTTTTATGAAATTATTGAGTCTTACAAATGGGTTGCACACTGAGTCTCTTACATTTTCTTTGTAGTTTGATCTTTAACTCATCTATCTCCAACATAGATTATTTCTGTTTAGAAGAAAATATATAAATTTACAACGTTATAATTTTATTTTCTTATTAAAATTATGACTCTATTTCAAAATCAAACCAAATATGAAAAAAATTAATTTAGGACAACATAATACATACATATTTATACACACATTGATCAGCAACAATGAGAAAATTCATGCTAATTTCAAAGGATACATAAGTAAATTCTTATTTGGAATTTTTCTTCATTATACAAAGTAATAACATATGTCTTTAATCTCAGATACTTGAGGGGTTGATGCAGAAAAACTAGAAGTTCAAGGACAGCTTGAACAATATAGTTACAGTTACTTTATATGTTCAGGATCAATTGACGTGTGAAACAGGCAACAGTATTTATACAAGATAATTCAATACATGACTGAACATATTTTTCAAACGACTTCTAGTTTACTCACCCATTACTTTATGATATTGTCCCTGACAAAATTATACTTCACAACAAGGACTAAACTATGGCACTGACCATCAAAATGATGTTCATCTCTTCTTTCAGGAGGGAGTTTATGTCTTTCCCATTTGCTTCAATTTCAACTAATTGGCTGCAGACTGCATTAAAATATCAAAATTCCTAAAGAAATCTTAGACATATTAGATAGCCAGCAACTGATGCTACTAAACTATTCTGGATTGTAGTATCTGTTACATTGACACCAGGAAGACCTAAAAGTACACAAGTTGTATGGTTTTTCCCAAATGAGATTTTACAAATGGTAAGAAAAATTAGTATATTTTTTAATGTGCTGTAAAAAGTTTTGAAAGTAAGCATAATTTTCTTTTTGTGTGACCTTCCTGTTTGTTCTAAACATGTAAAAACATTTTAAACTGATATAACTTGATTTTGTCCTGAATATGGGTATATATCACACAGTAGCCTCTGACAAAGCCCCTGAAAACAAAGGTGTATAAAATGTATAAAAGAAATATATAACAAAATTTGGTGCATTTTTGCTCAAACAAAGGAAATATCAGGACTAGATGTATATAAACATTTCCTGTGACTACAGTCTTCATTTTAATTACTCATTAAGACTTAGATCACAAAATTGACAAATTTTAAAGTTTTGACATTTCATTTTGTGTCTCCTTTATATTTACATAAAGAGGGTATTTAACCTACTGCTTTGCGACTCAGCATTTACGTTGTCTATGTATTAGAAGAAAAGTATGAATTTTTGCTATGGTATTCTCATTGATATCTATCTTAAACATAAATTCTAATGTGTACATTTGTATAAAATCTATGTATCAGAAATAAATTATAACTACACAATGATTCTAAATTATACTAGAAAATTGTTCAAAACATGAAAAAACAATAAAGACATTTAGTAAAAAGAAGCATTTTATAATAACAAAGTATTATATTTTTCTGTGTATATCATGTATTAAATATCTAAATGTCAATTTAATAATCTAATGTGACAATCTAGAATTTGAGATGTACAAATGATCTTGTCCAAACATAATCCCCTTGTGTAGATGTTGGTCCAACATTCTATATTTCAGTTTACATAAAAAATGTACAGATTCACACATACCCAGGTGAATACAACATGTATTTAAGATATTATATTTCATTTTTTTATAGTTTCTCTTAATCATATTTTGGGGCTTTTCGTGCTGTTAATTTTTTATTATTGGTGATTGAGAGTGCCTTAATTGCATTTAAATCCATATATCAGCCTAATTTCCCCAGAATCACATGCTTTCATGTGTGCAACATGTAATGTAAATTCAATCTTCACCCACCAAGTAAGTGAACAATGCTTTGACATTGAGAGTAACTCAACAGTGCTTCACTCAGAAGTGAGCTACTCAAGAAAACAAACTCCATCAGGATATGAATCAGTACCTCAGTCGACATTTCAAAAGCTACGATGGGTGTGAGGATGACTATTGCACTGAATCAAAGCTGTCCCATATCTCATATTCAGAAAGATAATCCTGAAAGATGATTGCTTTTAGTCATGTATTAGAGAATTACACCTGGAAATACCCCTTCTAAGTTCTTTGATGATCCATTAGCGTCTTATATTGATATTAATTTTCTGATAGCACATACTTACCCATCATCTTATTAATCACATCTAAATTTTTGAGGTCATTGAAAGATAATCGAAATGTGTTATATCTTCTCTTTTATCTATTATTGTCTATTTGTCTATTGTTTGTATCATTGAATCACTTTTATTACACTCTCCTCTGTCTCTTCTCTCTCTCTCTCTCTCTCTCTCTCTCTCTCTCTCTCTCTCTCTCTCTGTGTGTGTGTGTGTGTGTGTGTGTGTGTGTGTGTGTGTATGTGTGTGGACATGTGTATGCATGTGTGTGGACAACAACTTTTATGGGATGATTTTGTTATTTCAGCATGTGAGTCTCAGGAATAAGTGTGGAACTCAATTTTATGTCTTAATGAAAGATACTTTCCCCAGCTTGCTAGCCCAGCTCTTTGTTTTAATGTTTAACTCTAAATGTCAACATCTAAAAAAGCTTACTTTCTGTGTATTGTTCAATGATATAAAAAATGTCAACCTCACTCAACCATTAATATAAAATGTAATTGTAAATATTATCCTATCACCTTCACCATTTAGCATACACAAAAAAATACAACACACTCATACATCTACAACCACCCACACATACATACATACACACACACACACACACACGAGAGAGAGAGAGAGAGAGAGAGAGAGAGAGAGAGAGAGAGAGAACACTCAATCACACTGAAATTTGTGCCCTTATAGTTGTAGGGACTGATAATTTGATTGTTTCTTGACTGAAACCAAGATCCTACATATTTTGTGCTTCCATATGAAATGTAAGATTATTTGTTTCAATTTTTGAAGTATTGCATTGGAGGTCTGATGAAGGTTAAATTAAATATATGATTGCTATTGATAGGATGAATATTTTACTTTATTAATTTTACCAATCTATGAGCACAGGAGGTCTTTCAATGTTTCAGTACCTTCTTCTATTTAAATGTGCAGGACTTCAGACAGACGTACCATTCTTTACTCACTATTACATAGGCCAAAAATCAGGCAGTCACTGCAGAAAAACAGGCACACAATGACCACACAAAGGAGGCCACAGACTGAACTCAGATAAGCATGAACAGGCCAATGTCAGAAAACACAAAGACATATTCCAGAAAAGACAATTGCCTCCTGAACTTCAAAGACGGATTTTCATGAACTTTACACAAAAGAGCCCATTTTCTTCCAGGGATGTTTACATATTAGATTACTTCACTGTTCTCTGTGGTTCTCTGGCTTCCTGATATCATCATCTGCCAATGACTCTGGCTTTGGCATTCATGTGGTGGGTAAACCGAGGCAGGCAGCCATGGGAGTGGGCGGCGGCAGGGCTTAGAGCTTCAGACCACGGTGGATCCAGATACCTACAGGGACTGCTGACAAAGGCAGCCAACAATTAGAGAAGTAACTCAGGACATTTCTATTTCTGAGGGAACAAAGCTTAATTTATTGGGGCTGGCATTCTCTGTGGCCAGGAGAAAAACTTTGAACTCTTTTTATCTCCTTGGGGCCAGGGAGAAAGAGAAGGAAAGAAAGAAAATTCACATGTGCACACACACACTCACACACACACATACACACACTCAGGATGAAGCAAAAGACAGAATACAATAACTGCAAACACACAAATATATATGCACACGTATATACAAACATTCATACATGTATATAAACATACAAACAGACATATACATAGTCACACATAGAATGGTTAGAACAAATCTCCAACAAGCAGGCTCTAAGTATTTCAGATACAATCAAAACTACACCCAATTGGTGGATGAAAGGAACAATGTCTCAACCCCCATTCACACAAACTTTATACATACACACATAGTTGATGGATGGGACAGACAATATTCCAGCCACATCATACCATACCATTGCATACCATATCATACCATGCCATTTTATTTTTTCTTCCATAGCTTTTATATCCCAGCAAAATCTTTCAAGCAGTATTTAATTAAAATGTGATTACATTTTAGTTTTCTTCTAGTGAATGGCTATGAAAAAACAATGTGTTTCTAGGCATGTGTATAAATTTAGAGCTAAGGTTTGGAAGAGCCTACTATATCTGATTATACTGTTCATTAAAATCATAGATAAGATTTTAGATCTTGATCTCATTGGCAACAATAAGAGAAATATCAATCATATCGATTTTGTCAGCACGCCAAGGTCCTTCACCAGAGAGAACTCAACTTTTCTTCATTAAATGGATACACAGGCTAAAGTCTGCAAATTGATTGGTCATGACTTTTTGCTTCTAAAACTCAGGCTTGACTCTTTTATTATAAGATGTTTCTGTTTATATGGTCATTTAATATTTTGATATAATTTATATACATTTCACTTCTAGAAACATTATGATAAATTATGTGTTTTCATCACAACATTTTTGTTATTGGATTTCTGGCAGATTTTGTATAATAATATTTTGTCAGTCGTACAGTTTCTAGATTTATTGTTTAGTATAGTATTTCCTTTGAGGCAGAGGTGATTTTTTCTATTTTGATCAATTACACGAGTATACTTATGCTACTTTTCTGTGTGTTTGTAACCATGTCCAAGTATCTTAGTGAACAAACATACTCAGAAGAGATTCTTCTTTATTTTTCTCTAATGGTTTCAAAGTTTCATATTCAGGTATGAAGAAATGAACATACTCATTACACTGACAGAGTATACATTCTGGGCATTTATGAAACGCCAACTATACTTCCTAAATATTTGCAAATATTATGTTAGCTAAAGTACATCACTACAATTGCAAACTGTCAGAGTATTATTTTACTGTAACCTTTAGTCTAAGAGGCATTTTCTGAAAAATGATTAAAATTGACTTTTGTCTATTGTTCTAAAGTGATATAATTTTGAAGATATTCTATGATTCATAGAAAATTTAAAATAAATTTGTTAGTTCTTTGAGAACTGGACAATGTGCTTTGATCAATTTCACCACTCCCCCAATTCCTTTGAGATCCATCCTCCACTTCCCTGTCTATACTGTGTTCTTTTCACCAACCCCTTTCTGCATCCATCAAGACATTTGTGTTTCTCATGTGTTTTTTGATGTGTGACCTTCTACTGGAGTGATCAACTTACCAGGGTCAACATACGTAAAGAAAACTGATCCTCACTCTCACCTACTTTACCAATTGTAAGTAGCTATAAGCTAAGGCATGAGACTTAATGAACAGTGCCCCCATTCATGTTGGATTAGATTTGGTTTGAACTCGCACAGTCTTATGTAAGCAGTCACAATTGCTGTCAGTTCATATGAGCAGTGTCCTGTTCTGTCTGAAAGATGGTTTCCTTACATTCATCAATCTCTTCCGACTCTTAAGCATATTCTGCCTCCTCATCTATAATAATCCCTGGACCTTGAAAAGAGGAAGTCTGATATAGATTCTCCTTTAAGGTTGAGCTCTCTACAGTCTTTTCTTCTTTGCATCTTGACAAGTATGTTGGTGTATTTGTCACCATCTACTTCAAAAAGATTCTTTCATGATAAGAATTGATTTTTTTAATTGGATTTTTGTGTAAAACTCTATGACTGTTAGAGAAATGAAAAAAAATTAGTATGGTAGGATCTTTAATTGTGGAGGAGGAAGGGAAATCCATAAAGAGGAATGGGGGTAGGGGAGCAAAGTACACTAAAGATGTTTTAAAAAGCTATTTTTCGATGATGATAAAGATTTGTTTACTTACATAGTATCTAAATATTATTATGTATATAGTTAAAGAATATTAGTTGGGCAGTGGTGGCGCACGTCTTTAATCCCAACACTTGTGAGGCAGAGGCAGGTGGATTTCTGAGTTCGAGTCCAGCCTGGTTTACAGAGTGAGTTCCAGGACAGTCAGGGCTATACAGAGAAACCCTTTCTCAAAAAACCAAAAAAGAAAAAAAAAAGAATATCATCTCAGGTTAGAAAAATCACCTGGTATAAGTGTTTTGTAGTGTCAATGGCAAATGTTCTGTTCTCAGTTTTTAGTGCTTGTGGCCCACAGAATAATGTCGTGAACCTAAATATGCCTACAGACTTGGAGAAATTTTCAAATGAACTTATTGCCATATCATCATTCTGGGTGATAATAATTTCACAAAAAGTGATAGACTTTCTAGTGAAAGATTTATTATATTCAAACTTACTTACAAACTAATAAAATCATAATATTAATATTTAGGGGTTAAATTTTTTTGTCTTGTTCCAAGGCAAATTAGCCTTGGAAACTAAGTCTTAGTAAATGTAAGCAATTAGAGAAGCAGTGAGATATTGAACATTAAGCAGAAATAGCCTTTGTATTTCCCTCAAACAAAGTCACACAGGCTTCTCTTTCTTTTTTCTCTGCCCTTTGCCCTTAAGCACACACTTTAAAAAACCCATTATCATACTTTTTTCCTTAACTTTTTTGATTTAATATTTTAAAGTCTCCTGATGGTGTTTCAATGCAGTGGTATCTTTCTTCAGGGTGTTTGAATTTTAATGATTAAGAAAGTTAAGATTCTTAACTTTTCATCTCTGTGGGACCCTGGCATTCTGACAGCAGCTAACTTGAAGTAAGACCGCAAGAAATCCATCAAAAAGATGGGAGAAATCTGCTTATCATTTGATTAAAGTCAATCATGAAGCACATATGACCTAATTACAAGAAAAACTCAAAAATATGCTAGACACATAATATTGATTCACTTTCTATCTATCATTCTTGTCTACTTCTTACGAATTCATCCTAGAGATCAAACATAAACAAATAAATAAAAAAATACTGATCTCTTAACTTTCAAAGTAAAGAGTATCTTCTCATGTTAGAAAGTCACTTGCTATAAGTGTTTTGTAATATTAATGGCAAATGTCCTCAATCTTTAGTGCTGGTGGCCTATAGAGCAATGTAGAGAAGTCAAATCTGCCTGTGGATTTAAAGCAATTTTTAAAAATAGCTAGAGCATTTTATTTAATCTAATATCAGTCACCTGTTTCATGAAAAAAAAAGTGGTACCTTAAAATATATGTTACTAGTGCTTTAAATTTTTTTATTAAAAATAGATTCTTCTCTCATAAAAAATATCCCAACTACAGTTTCCCCTCCCTCCACTCCTAGTCATGCTCCCCATTTCCTGTCTCCCCCAGCTCTACCAGTCCTCTTTCGTTTACTCTTCAGAAAATAGCAGGCTTTCAAGAGACAACAGCCAAACATGATAAAACAAGATACAAGAAAAAGACACCATGAAAGCCTTCATATCAAGGTAAGAAAAGGCATCCCAAAAAGGGGAAGAGGTTCAAGAGCAGACAAAGAGTCAAAGGTATGCCTATTTCCTCTATCTGTGAGGAGTCCTACAAAACCACATACCTAACACCCTTAACATTTATGTAGAGGAACTGTTGCAGACCTTTGCAGGACTCATGCTTACAGGTTCAGTGAGCCCAAGTGAGAGCTGCTTAGTTGACTCAGTAGACTATGTTCTCCTGATGTTACTACGAGCCTTTAATTCTCTTTACTTTCAGGATGTTTTGAAGATGTTTTCCATTTATAACGTTCAACTAGTGACTTCATTGTTCTGTTTCAATACTTGCCACTGATTTTCTTCTAAATAAAAACATCTGTTGACTTATGCTTTATCCAGTGTCCTGACTGTTATAAATAATTACATTGTATAAGTCAACTGCTAAACAAATTAAAAAATACTCATCAGCTTATATAATAGATATCATTGTAATGTAATATAATAATCCATAGTCATCATCAGAAAGGGATTTGTATTTTTGTTGGGATGCTGAGTACCAGGTAGTTTCTTCAACTGAAATGACATCTGAATTGAGAGACTTAAAACAGTGACTTTTCAAGAATGATATGTCAAGTTCACTCAGTGTCTTTATCTGCCTGCTTGAACTATTTACTTACAGCAATCATTTTCCTCTTCGAAAATATTTGTAGAGTTTTAGTTTATGATATTTTATATTGGTTGACAAAGTATACCATGCATTCATACCATGCATACTCTGTTTAATCTCAAGTACCAATGCTAATGTTTAAAACTTAAAAGTGTCTTTAAATTCTGCTCCTGGGTCAGAGAATCTGCAAGAGCAGAATCCTGAAATGGAATTGGATAGCAGTCAATTCTCTCATGCTCTGAACAAGCAAACCATTTGTACAAAAACTAGAGCATTACCAACTACCCCAAAGCAGTTTGGCGTCAAATGACACTTTTATGATTTCTCTTTATGTTTTTCTATTTCTCTTAACTTCACATATTATCATTTTGTATTTTAACCTCTCAGGATAGAACTGACCTTGGCCTGATTGCCATCTAAAAATATTCATACTTCCAGCAATGTATGTAAAATATTTTCTTAACAGTTTAAAGAATCCAGAAGTTGTAATTGATCTTTTGTTCACAAAAAAATGAATAACTCTGTTCTTTCCTTTTCAAAGTTAAAGTGTAGAACTAAACATTTAGAATAAGAATAAAATTGGTATGTATTTATGTATAATGGACCTTAAAAGCATTTGTTATATAAAATGTTGCATATAACAATATAAATATTTATATAATTGTAAATATTTTCTCAATTTTATTTTTCACTTTCTTAGGAAAATGCACATATGATACCTGTATGTGTATTAGGATATATATTTGATACATGTCCTAGTTTGCTTTCTATTGCTGTGCAAAACATCAGGACGAAAAAAATAAAAAAATGAAAAAAGAGAATAAAAGGATTTTCTTAGCATATGCATCTCATCACAGTCTATTGTTCAGAGAAGTCAAGTGAAGAGTTCAACTGGGTAGCAACCTGGAGACAAACTGAGTCAGAAGGCATAGACAGACACTGGTTATTGGCGTGCTCTAGGTTTGCTCAGTATGCTTTCTCATACAGCCCAGGATCACCATTCCAAGGCTGTCACTGCCCACAGGCTGGGCATTCCCATAGGTAACATGATGAAAATGGTCCATAGTCTTATTCAAAGGTCAATTTGATATGGGAATTAGTCAACCACGTTTCTTCTCAGGAAAGCAGAGATTTGTCAAAGTGACATTGGGCATATGCTCAGAAGTAGGGAAACAAGGTCACATATTAGATCTAATTTTTAACTTTTTGACTGAATACTATACTGATTTCTTTAGTGATTGCTTTAACTTAGATTTTTGTTTTGTTTTGTTTTAACAGTGAATGTGCATTCCTTTCTCCATGGTGGAATTTACTTTATTATTTTATTATTTTAAAAATTTAAGCATGATTATTTATCTAAATGATATCTAGAGAACAAGAGTTGTTTATATATAACTACCATTTTTTAAAATTTTTGTTATTCTTGATAAATTTACTGACATGCAAATTTTCTGACTTTTAAATCTACTGACAATATTGTGTTTCACTTATTGTCGTTTTGTGATCACATGTTAGTCATTCGATTCTGAATATTTTTCAATGAATAGCAAAAATAAAGGTCTCATGTACTAAAGCACATAAGCAGCACCATTATGTTACTAGGACTCTATGATCACCTAGTGCCTCTTTTTTTTTGTGATTCCACAATATTTTCCATGCACTTGAAAGTAAACAAATAAAACTTGTCCATTTCTACTCATTTCATATTAATAGCACTTTAATATATGAAGGTTTGTTTTTAAATCTTGAAAAAACATTACACTATCATATAATTACATCATTTCCACTTTCCTACAGTATATTATGTGTTCTCTCTCTCCAGCCACTTCCATGCCTGCTTACTCCATTTCAAACTGATGTCTTCTTTATTTTATTATAATTGTTACACACACTGTCTTAGTTTGGGTTTTATTACTGTAAAGAGAGGATATGACCAAGCCAAGTCCTGTAAAGGCAAACATTTTTTTTTTTATTATTTAAATCACATCTTAATTTGCTTATTTACACAGAGGTTATAAACACAAAAAGGCAGGATGTGGGGAAGGAATGGCACCGGAGCATACGTGTTCAGGGGAGTACAGATACCTTTCAGAACAGGGTATCAGCTGGGTGTAGTTTCAGGGGACAGGTCACTATGACTCTGCCTATGATTCACTTGTCCTTATCTAGGTTGGTACTGTCCACCGAGGCTGCCTATTTATAAGACCTATGACTACTCAGGCTGGTAAATTTCCACAGAAGCCGCCTGTTTACAATAGCTTATAGCCTTCTGTTTCAGTGTTTTTCCACAGAGACCCAAGACTTTGTGTTAGCATTCATGTATGTCAGGCCTATTGCTGATTTGGGGCCTATGGCTGATTTGATGACCCATCAAAGGTCTGAGTAGTATAAGTCTGGAGGCCAGCATCAGGATTACAGCTTCTACCAGCAGACATCACGGGTGTTTCATTTTTACCTGGAAAGGAAAAAGAAGGGAATTCTCAGGGAGATTTCTCTTCCCTGGAGGTCAATTGTTATTCATCTTATTTATAGTTGGGCCTGACCTTGTGGGGGCATCTATTTATTTCATTAAACTTTTGGCAGCCATTTAGCTGAAAGGCAAACATTTTAATTGGTGATGGCTTATAGATTCAAGGTTCAGTTCATTATCATCATCTTGGGAAGCATGGCATTGTATAGGCAGACTTAGTGCCTGAGGAGACAAGAGTTCTACATCTTTCTCTTTATTTTTATTACTTTTAATTTTTTATAGTCCAGTTGTTACCCCCCCCCCATCTCCTGGTCTGCCCTGCCCTCCCATAGTTCCTCATCTCATTCCTCCTCCTCCTCCTCTGTCTCTGAGAGGATGTCCTCATCTCCTGCCAGGCCTGCCCACTCCCTAGCCTCTCAAGTCTCTAGAGGGTTAGGCATATCTTTTTCAACTGAGACAAGACCAGGCAGTCCTCTGCTGTATATGTGTATGTGTGTATGTGTAGTGGAAATTGATACCAGCTAGTGTATGCTGCCCAGTTGGTGGCTTAGCGTCTGACTGATCTCAGGGGTCTGGGTTAGTTGAGACTGCTGGTCTTCTTATGGGTCACCCTCCTCCTCAGCTTCTTCCAGCCTTTCCCTAATTCAACCACAGAAGTCCCTGACTTCAGTCCATTGGTTCGGTGTAACTATCTCCTTATGACTCAGTCGGCTACTTGTTGGGCCTCTTGGAGGACAGCCATAGTAGGCTCCTGTCTGTAAGCACAACATAGCATCACTAATAGAGTCAGGTTTAGAGCCTCTGCTTGAGATGGATACCAAGATGGGCCAGTCATTGGACCACTTTTCCCTCAGTTTTTTCTCTATTGTTGTCCCTGTAGTTCTTTTAGACAGGAACAATTCTGGGACAGAGTTGACAGGCAACCCCATGCTTCACTTGAGAGTTCTACATCTTTATCTGAAAGGCAGCCAGGAATGGGATTGGTTCCAGATTGGCTGAAATTTGAGCACTAGAATTCAAAGCCAGCCTGCATAGTGATTCACTTCTTCCAACAAGGTCCAACCTATTCCAATAAAGCCACATTTCCTAATAATGCAACTTCCATGGACCAAGCATATTCAAACCACCACATTCCACTCCCTGCCCCAATAGACTTGCTCAAACCTAGCCAGAGCATAATGCAAAATACATTTAATCCTACTTCAAAAGGCCCCATAGTCTATCACAGTCTCCACAATGTTTAAAATTCCAAAGTTGAAAGACCCATTTGAGATTCATGCAATCTCTCTTCTTTAAAATTTATCTTTTATTGGATATTTTCTTTATTTACATTTCAAATTTTATCCCCTTTTCCAGTCCCCCCTCAGAAACCCTCTATTCCATCCCCTGCCCCTTGCTTCTATGAGGGTGTTACTCCACCCACTTACCCCACTTCCAACTCACTGCCTCTGCATTTCCCTACACTCTCCAATCATCATACATTTTCTTAACTGTAATGCCCTATAAAATCCAAATCAAAAAACAGATCACACACTTTCAACATCACATTATATGCATTACTGTTCCCAAATATAGTGAGGAAACACTAGACCAATGCTTTCTAGCCATCTGGGCAAACTCCAAACACTGTATCTCCATGCCTGATGTCAAACCACTCTTCAGATCTACAATTACTTTCGTCTTTGTTGACTAGAACAAACTTCTTTCTCTTGGGCTTGTTCCACTCCGTTAGTAGCTTTCCTTGGCAAGCATCTTACAGTTCTAGGACCTCTAATATCTTAAATATCCAAGGTAACTTCAACTTTACAGCTTCTTATTTCAATGTCTAGAATCCACACATGATCTTCTGGCCTCCTACAAAGGAATTGGGTCATTTCTCCAGCTCTGCCTTCTGTAGCACTTCAGGCTCTGGTTTATACACTCCACTGACAGTGCCATTCTTGGTGTTCACCCATGGTATTGGCGTCTCCAATATGCTGAGTTCTTCTGCTGCAGCTAGACGTTACCAACAGCCTCTCATAAGTTCTCTTCATGGCACTGAGCCTCAACTTCTTTTCGTGACCCCATCAGCCCTCGTCCATCAACTGAAACTGAGGCTGCACCTTTACCAATGTCCTTTCCCATCCATCATCTCATAGAGACAATTCTTCAGATGTTCTCCATGGCTGCTTCATACTTTCAACACTAGTACCATCTGGGTGATTCTTACATACTATCAAGTCTGGCACCCAAGCACAATTTCTATCTCTGGAGCACAGCTTCTTTGTGCTCTCAGAAAACATTTCCCAGAAGATATCATCTCACAAATGTTGGTTGCTTCTTAATCACTGCTAATTTCTTAGCTCCAGCTAATTAGCATCAATTGTCTCAGTAATTCCTTCTATTCTTGACTTTAAAGCCAGAAGCACATGGCCAAAACTGCAAAATTCTGTTGCTTTCTGGGGCTGAAAAATGCCCCCACTTGTTCTATTATATCTTTAACTGCCTAAGTTTGGCTGTCCTGGAATTTGCTCAGTAAAATGACCTTGAATTCAGAGTTGCCTCTGTCTTCTGAGTTCTGGGATTAAAGGCATCTACTGTCAGGTCTGAAACTAAGTTTTTCTTTACTTGGAACTTGTTCTGTACTAGGCTGGCCTTGAACTTAGAGATTTTCTTCCCTCTGTCTCTTAGAATTAAAAATGTGTACCACAGTTCCTAGACTTAAGCTTTTCTTATTTTTCTTTTCACAAAATCTTTATAAATTTGTCAAGGATTGTAGGATTTATAAGGATTTTTATCATTTTTAAGGATTGTAGTTCATTTCAGATATAGTCAAGTTGACGAATGAGAATAGTCATCACAAACCATCCCTCTTCAATTTGACACAAAATTGTATAGACTTATCTCCAAATGAAAACAATAACCCAGTCATAATAATGCCTAACATGATACAACTATCCCTTTCTTGCTAATAAACAATAAGCTTAGCTTGATGAGATTTTGTCCTGGGGTCTCCTCTCCCTTATTTCACTTAATATCCTTGAACAGAGGATTTAGCTCCATAGAACTTCCTGCACCAGTTTAATCTTTTCACCATATATTTTGTATCTTTCCTTTTTACTTTTATACACTTGATCAAAATGCACTTTGGTATTGTACAACTTTACTGCAAAAATTTCTAAAGGCATGCTTCTGATTTCTTGTAGTTACTTTATTCTAAAAGAATCACAGTACATATCAAGTACAAACAAACATACAAACAAAAGCTTTCTGAGTTTCTTCCATATCATGTATATGGTCTAGTATGTGTAAATCATACTACTAAAATCTAGTATAAAAGTTTAAATTTTTTAATGCACTAATGCACTTTATGAGCCATAACATGACACTTTAGAATCATTATTCCTTTCAGAGTCAGCTTCCAGATTTAGTTCAGCGATCAGGATAAGGGTGCAAGTACAGCAGTTGACAAGTTCTGAATCACAGCTTATTAAGTCATGGCTCAATACCCCAGATGGTACTGCAAAAATGAATGTGCGGGTTGTAGAATTTTGAAAATGGTAAAGCATTTCTGGCATACAATGCCAAATCATTAATTTAACATTAAACCAATGAATTTAAAGAGTTTCTAGAAGGCCTCATTCGCATAACATCCATCATATATATCACTGCAGGATTGCATGTCAACACACATACATTCCACTGTGCATATAATACCACTATCCAACATCATCACAGTTCTGACAGTTTCATGATAGTTTTCTCATTATGGTTCTTTAGGATAACTTGAAACTACACATTCTAACCCTTCCTTCTTCATTTATTATCATGATCATCATCATTCCTGAGTTGATGTTACTATATGCTTCCAAATAAAGTTTAACACATTTATTTCTGTGAAGAATATCAAGACACTTTGATTGGAATTCTAACATTTCAATGTTAGAAAACATGTACATTGTCTTGATATTTTCAAATATTAACTCTTCTTATTTAATGAGTATTGGTGTTGTGGATAGTCCTGGCACTGTTTGTATTTTTGATGCTAATTGAGCTTCCCCAAGAGTAGCTGCCTGGAAAGAGAAGTGAATAACATACTCAGGACTTCATGTGACCCTTCTAATGAGTAAAGAAACCAATCACTGCACCCAGTAATCAGGACTTCCAGGTCAGACAGAAGGACAGTGGAAGGGGAGAAGAAAAGGGGTGGAGGACAGGAGAGGAGGTGAAAATGTAGAAAATTGAGACCCCGTTTCAGGTGGCGGATCTGTTTGGATCTACCTCCGGATGATTTAACTTAGAATGGCTTATACATTAAGATGTTAGTTGTTGTGCCTGTTGCTTGAGTTACCATTGATTCTGAAGTTTTTGAGGTGTTTTCCTCTGCAGTAGCTCAACTGGGTTCCAGAGAGAAAGGTACAGCTGCAAAGGGTGGATTTGAAAGAAGTGTACCTTAAAGGGTCATGGGATTTTGAAGCATGGGGCTGGTATGGTAGTGACCCACCAGTGGGAACATAGTGAGCTAGGTGGAGAGATTTCGAGGTTCTGAGTCAGAGAGTCTCCACAAAATGAGAACAGCCCAGCTATGCCTGCCAATGACTGGCCAGCCAGCCAGCCAGGGCCTGCTGTCATAGAGTGGATTGCATTTTTTAAAATTCCTGCTATATATAGGAATCTTTACTTCTGGTGGTTTCTAATGCTCCTCTCTTCATTTTTTCTATTAATATTTCTCTTTTTGTTTTTTTTTTTTAAAATAAAAATTTCATATAATATATTCTAATCATAGTTTCCTCTCCCCTGATTTTTCCCACTATCTCCTGACCAATCCTCTCATCTGGATCTACCTCATTTATGTCTCTTGTTAGAAAACAGACAGATATCTAAGACATGATAAAATTAAAACAGATAAAACAAAAGCAAACCAACCAGAATGGAACAAAACAAAGGAATATAAGAAAAGGATCAAAGAAAACACATGTGTGCATGCACACACACACACAAACACACGCACAGAGACCACCTATGGACAGAGAAATGTGCAAGGTCCACCAATATGAATCCCATAAAAACACAAAACAAAAAGCCAAGATGTAGTCTCTGTTTTATTACTTACTTTATTTAATCATTACATCCTGATCACAGCTACCCCCTCTCCTCCTAGTCACTCCCTCACACAACTCCTCCCCCATTCCCCTTCCCTTCCTCCTTTAAAAAGGGGGAGGTCTCCGTGGGTCTTGCCCACCTTCACACATCAAGTCACTGTAGGACTTGATGAATCCTCTTCCACTGAGGCCAGACAAGGTGGTCCAGTTAGAAGAATGAGATCCTGGGGCAGGCAATAGATTCAGGAAGAGCCACTGAAACAGTTGTAAAGGTTGAAAAAAAAAGTAATATATTAAAAAAAAGTAAAAACGTCAACCTTATTGAGGATATATTACTATGAATCAATAGATTTTCTTTAAATCAAAACAGACCTGTTAATATGAATGCCATAAGACTGCACAAGTCTATGAATACATATGTGCAAGTGCACACGTGTGTGGAAATTGATAGCCATGAACTCCTTCAAACTGCAGGAAAATAGTATTACTGCCATGGACAGCTATGTAGAATGTGAGAATATCAATATAAATCACCTCCACGACTACGTACTCTGAGAATCATGAGGCATGAGCTATGCACTGGACATCATGGACTTTGGGAAGCTACTTGCATTCAGGTGTCATCTATGACTTAAAAGTTTTGAGTTTGGACCCATAGTAACACTGCCCATGCATAATTAACTAGATAACTACCTAGTTTTAAAACCACAGATGTTTTATATTGAAAGAAAATATTGTGCAGAATTCACAAAGTAAATATATCTCAGTGTGAATGCTGCCAATTGAGAGTTGGCATTAGATTTGTCCATAATTTATGAAGAGATTGTGAAGATGGTAAGGTATTTCAAAGAGAAAGGCTTTCTGGGAGCAAGAAAGAAAGAGATACATAAACACACGAAAAAAAAAAGCAGGTGGCATACATAGTAAGAGGTAGCTGTACCAAGGGAGTTGTTTGAAGCCTACTGCTGCAAACCAGTATTAGATAAGAATAAATTGAATGTATACAATGTTGACAGATTGCCAGGAAGTTTTTTTTTCAGGCTACATATAGACACTGAATAAAGATACTATAAGTATTATAAGATTTGAGAGGGATATAAGAAAACATTATAGGGATGAATGATAAATTAGAAATTTTAAGTTGATATATTAAAGAGCAAGTAGTTCAAATTACCGTTACAAACATAGTTCATTAAGTTGCCTAGGCTAAGTTTTAGATCTACATAATCTTTAGTAAGTATACAAAACACAAAATAGAGAACATTTCAGAAAATATGTCATAATTTGTATTAAAATTAATACAACACTGAACCAACATTATTCTTTGTTTTGTTTAACCATGCTTTAACCACAAAACAAGTGTTAGCCAAACAGGAACTGTTTTTTTTCAGTTTCAAAATTTATAAGAACTGCATGCTTAGTTTTATTGTTGAAAGACTACGTCCTTAGCATTAAAAGTCTACCCACCCATTTTCTTCAAATTTCTTCATCTATATTTAGTGCTATTCATCTCAAACAAAGAAGCTAACTCTAGTACTCTGCTATAATATGCCTTGGCATATTAATTGCATAATGTGGAATTTTAACAAGAATAGTATTATTCAACTCATTTTATTATATAGCTTCAGTAATCCTGTATGAACCATCACTGCGATTTAATTTTCTATTGTGAGTATTATTAATTAATTCTTTTATATGTGAAATTTAGTATTGTCCTTGTCTTAGCTACATTTATCATACCATAAATTTTTTTTTAAAAAAACTATTTGTGCATGGTGATACTTTACTTATATAAAGGGAGGATGAAGGTGCATTAAATTAGGAAAAACCTTAATATAAAATGATTTTATTAAATAAAATAAATCCAAGCAAAACTCCATATATATTATATGTACTATATTATACATATAGACTATTGAATATATAACACCCTCTATTTAACATGTATATATAAGACAAAATATAATTATATTGTTACTATTTATCTCATGAGACTGAATAAATATATAAAAGTACATGAGTGCTGGTGCCTACACATTTTATATTCAAAATGGAACTAAAATATCCTGGTATTCATCTTTGATGGGGTACTTCAAACCAGGTCAATCTACTTACAGATTAATGGATCATTAAGGAACACAGCCAGCTCTATCCTATTTTCAGTGTAACTAAACAGATCTTGCCTGTGTTCCTGTTGCTCACTTTGTTGAGTCTGAGTGATGTGACCGAGAATTGATATGAGATCCTGTCCTAGTGTTTAATTGCTCTTCACATGCTCAGGCTGATGGGCAGTGATAAAATCTCAGGCTGCCTACCCAAACCTGTCCTCATCGTTTGCATCGGGCAGAGGCAGACATGTGACAATGTATTTTTCTGGAGTAACTTTATGCATATCAGTGTTGCACCCCAGGCCAAAAAGACAAAGAAAAGGAATATAAGGAAGAAATAAACAGCTCTCTTCTTTAATTTGCAGTGTATCATTTTTCAAAACATGTAAGCCCATCATAAATTTAGAAAAATGACTGTGAAACAACATTTAAATCATTCAAATTTTGGGGTAATATATTCACATAAATCTACCAGAGCTGTAAAATATTGTTATCATCAAATGAAAAAAAAATCTAATGTTTCTACTTCCCCCCCGGCTCCTAGAATGTGCTATGCATGAATCCTCTTATGCAGTACTCTTAGTGCTTAGGCTAGGGAAATTTAAAGTGTTTCAAGAAAACTTCAATGAAGATCTTTTTGTTTCTTTTTCCTATATCAAATTTCAAATATCACCTGAATGCATTGCTTAAGTGTTTTAACATTTTCATCACATTAACCTTTTATGAAAAATCATTTGGAAATAGTTTTTTTGAGTTTGAGTTTGAGAAGCAAGAAATCAGATAATTACTTCAATAAGCTTAAAATACAGAGAATGTACTACCTCCATTTCATAAAAATGGTAACTTGATAATAACTCCAAAAGTTCAAGGTTATAAATTAAAAAATAAGTTTCTAAATATTTCTTACAACAAACATATTCTCAATTCTTTTTAGAAGATGACTTTGTATTATTTGAGAAGTTCATACACAACATTTAGCTCATATTTACCTCCATAAAATCCCCCATAACTGCCTTTTCCTCCTTTCATCCTGGTACCTATTCCAGTTTATTTCAAGTTTATTTTTTTCTTTCTTCCTTCTCTCAGAGTCTAGTTTATGTTGACCAAAGACACTTTGGAGTAATCCTGCACTATTGTTTGGTGTGCAGAGTTACAGGTTTCATGTCATTAAAAAAGGAGAGGGTGACTTCCCCTCTCCCAGAAGCTATTACTGCTCATAGATCCTCACTTAATGGCAAGATTTTGTGTACGTTACCACACATTCATGCTAGTTTTCTTTGCTTCCCCACCCCCCTGATTTGATTCTCTCTTGAGAAAAACAGAAAGTGATTAAGATCAAAGCATTACAGTTGCTTCATTGTAGTTTCCAACAATCCAAAATAAATTTTATATTGAATTATTATTTTCCATGATCTTATATTGGGACTAAAAAATCATCTAGTATAAAGATAACTCAAAAATGAGAATAAATTTGCATTGTGGATATCTTCATACACACAGTGAACAGGAATACCATCCTAATATCACCATATGTTGCGTGTTCTCTCGCCCTCAACACATTTGTTCAGAACCTCAATCATTCCTGTAATGACTGTAATTTAGAATTAAACAACGTTTTCACTCAAAGAAAACTCAAAGAAAGTAAAACTAAGCAAATTTATTAATAGAAACGTGAAAAAGTTTCCTCTCAGGTTGTATGTAATTCAACTGTTTATTACACTATTCCCTCAAAGCATATTTGGAGGCATATTTTGTTGTCTTTGTTCTGAAAGGCAGAAATAAAATCAGTAGGATTACTTCATAATTCATTCTTGCAAGTGGTGCATAACTTATCACAAGAAACCTTATCACAAGAAACCTCAATGCTCTTAACTGTTTTTCGTGCTTTGGCATTGAGAGGTCTGGTTCATAGGTCCCTACTATAGTAAAAATATTAAATTACTGAAACCAGGAAGATTAATTTGCTTCAAATACATAAGTAGCTTGCATCATTTAGATAACAATGAATATCTTTTGGATTGTAAGATATGGAAACTTTCTAAGTTACAGCAGAAGTTTTAGGGAATGATTTGGGGTAAGATGCTAGATTAAACATTGATAAATCCACATCTAGAACCTTAAATATAATTTAGCTACTCACAATACAATATGTCTAAACACAAAATGAAAATACAAAGTTTCGAGCTTAGACACACAGTATCTATGAGTTATCAAGATTTTTGGAATATGTACCCTTCTCATCATATCTTAATATGAATTCTCCTACCAAACACACATTTTCATATTACAGATATGTTAATAGCTTTTAAATGCTTGTGGCAGCCAGATGTCAATAGAAAGCATAGAATAGTAGTGTGAATCTGATAACATCCTCCCTAAAGAAACTTCTGGGCAGACACATTTTATAGTATTTTTCATGTGATAAAGAGATGTATTTATTTTCATACATCTTTGTTGTTACAATCTTTGCTATTTAATCTCATTTTTGAGCCCCATACATAAGAGCTTCTTCTTATAATACTGAATGCATCTCAGCAGTTACATGAGAAGGATACCACTAAGATATAGGTTATGAACAGTGATGGCTAGTTTTATGTGAAGACAGGCTACATAGCAACTGCCAGGCAGAAGCTCTTGAGCTCAAATCTCCTTCAAATCTCCTGCTGAAACATAACAGATGAAGCAAATGTAAGAAATAAGTAAAGTTACAATATGGACTAATAAAATAGTCTTCTCCAGCATTTTATTTCTCTGCAGAGTAACACAAAATTTCATGCACACAGCTAAAGACTTATTCTCTAAAGGATCCAAAAGGCAATGAATTATTATAGGCTCCAATTTTTCATTTTTAAAATTAAAGGATATAATTATGACTTTCTCACATGCAAAATTACTATAGAGTTGTGGAAGGAATTTACTTTTATTTGGGAGATGGGCATACTCAACCCAAGTTTTAAAAATACATAAAGAATTTTAAGTAAAGGCAAGAGATAATTTCCAATTTTTTTGAATTTCAAAGTCTGCACAATTGGAATATTTAATAACACATGAAAGAAGAGAACATGATACCAAACACAGAAACCAGCCCATTGATTTTCATCTTCCTGCAAGTATTAAGTTAAATGGTCAGTGTTCTACAGTCTAGTGGAAGAAACAAGACTCCTGAGGATGTGAGACAGTGAGCGTTCTTACATGAGGCTACATATGTAAAGGGGTTACATCACCAGGACTAGGCCTAGTAAAGCTGAAGCATTAGCTTTTTGATTGGACCATGTCAGGTAAAGCAAGTATGAGAGCCTTGGTCTGGAGTTGGGCCTGAGGAGAAGGCTTGGGAAAAGGGTGCATTGGAAAGTAGAGGAGTGACTCACCAAGGAACGATGAAGCTCTTAGAACATGAGTCTGTAGGTGCCAAGATGGAAGTAAGTGCAGGAACTGATGGAAGACTGGAGAAGCTACTTCTGAAGCAAAGGCAGCTTGAGAATGAAGCAGGTTTGCTAACTTAGAGTCTAGATGTAGACCTGTGGGTGCAGAGATGGCTGCAGGTAGAAGGAAGGGGTGTCTTAGGTAACACAAATGGGTCTCTTTACAGTAAATGGAGATTGTTACAGAACCAATCAAACAAATAAATACAACAGTTCATAATCGAAAGATGTAGAGATCATAGGCATCCCAGCTCCAATAGCTGCTTCTGTAATAAAACTCTTATTGTTATGTTTCAGGGAACTTAGAAGAAGATGTGGCAGAGAGTTTATAAGAGGGAGAGGATCAAAAAGTCTTCTATGAGACTCTGTCATCTGGAAATGATATGGAAGATACACCTAGGGTATCTCAGTTTTCAGCTATCTATCAGTGTTATATATGTAAGTCACCTAAGGGAAAGATGTCATTGATTTGAGAGGGAAGAATGTGGAATAAGGAGATTAATATAATTGTATTTTAAATTTTAAATATTAATAAAAATAGTTATTAAAAAATGCTTGGATGGAGAGATGACTCAGTAATGTAGAGCACTTGTTAGTCTTGAAAAGGACCCACATGATCAGTTCTATGTATCACAAAGTGACTCACAGATATCTGTAATTCAAATTCTAGTGAATCTGATAGACTTTTCTCATCTCCACTGGCACCATGCACTCTCACGGAGAACATATATATGAGCAGTTAAAACAACCATAGGCATAAAATTGAAGTAAATTTTAGAAAGACAGACTTTACAATTTAAGTATTTTGACCTGGTAGACTACAGTTTCTATGAGAAAAAGCAAGATAGCTCAGGAAGACATGGCATGTGTGATAGCATCCATTATTCATGGAGTCCACCCTGCTTCAAAGTGTCAGTAATATCTTAAGGTCCATGTGCAGTCATTGTTAGAGGGAAAGACATTTGGATTGAAATAAATCTATGATCTAAACCACTTTAGGTCATAATGAAATGCCACTTTATTCACCTCCAGTTCTTTGCTCCTCAGATATGTGTGAATATCCATAATAGCAAAGCTCAAATCACTAAAACAAGCAGAAATGCAAGAAATGATTTGAGATGTATCCTTCACGTATAGATAAAGTTCATTAATTGTTATTGTAGTGCTCCAAAATTCTAAAGAAAAATATTATCTTCATGGTGATCCTGTTGGGATTACAGAAGACTGCTCTGTTTTTAGAGGTGTGGTCAGAAAAACAAATACTTCTATTTCTCTTTTCAATTCTATAGCTTATCCTATAGGTAGTACCTATGTTTTCTTGTCTACTTTAGGGTTAAAATTTCAGATTATTGAAGATACCACAATAAGGAATCACAAATCTGACAATTTAAATAAATTAAATGTTTTGCTAGACTTTTATCACTACTCTGTGAGTAGTATCTGATCCCATATCTATTCATGGACTCTAACCTTGTTTCCTTAAGTTTCTCTACATGTATTGTTTTCAAAGGGCTTCTTTGGGCTGCCACAGAAATTGTGGCCTAGATTTTAGAGTGTTTCGATGTACTGTGATTAAAGTCAATGGAAATTAAAATAATTCAAACTGGACATGGTAACAAAGAGCTCAGACCTTTAAAGATGAAGAAATGGTTCACTGCTCTAAGAAATGAGTCCAAATGTCCTGAGATGCTTGCTGGATGTGGAGAACATACAGAATGTGTAAGAGAAGAGGTAGTAATTAAGGCCATGCATCCAGTTTCAAAATCTAAGAGGTGTGATTGACAATTATTTTACTCCTACATTGTTGAGATCATGTTTGTGCAAATATACACACAGATAAGCAGATGTTTGTTGAGAAAGGAGTACCTTAATCAGAATTTATTTTATGAAAAAAAAGTTTTTTCAGTAAGAAAAAAATATATGCTACATTTGTATGTTGTAGGTTGATTTTCCTCAAGTATATTTGTTCACTTTTTGGAAGGTTAGCTTATTAAATTGGAATACATTAGAAAAATAATAGTAATCAAGTTCTGGCCTCCAGGTTTGTATATTGTGTTCAGTTTTTGCAAGGGGACAGGCAGCAGTCTTTCTTTTCCCTGTCATCTAAACTTTTGCTACAAATTTTAACTATCACAAAATAGTCAAACATTCTTTATTATGCAGAGATTACATTAAGTCTATTTGTCTGTTCAGTCTAACATACATACACTCACACACACACACACACACACACACACACACACACACACACAATTGCAACAGATGACAAACAAAACAGAAATCTGTTTTTCACACATTTAGGGGGCTAGAAGTTTATGATTGAAACACTAATGATGTTTGTTTCTCCCAAGTCCTCTCTCTGAAGTGAAAGATGTCTTACTTTCTCCTTAAGAATGGTCCTTGTTTGTGAAATCACACATGAATTAGTCCCAGAGACCTTCAGTCATCAAGGACAACCAGGTTCCCAAATTCCCTGTGTGCCTGCAGCGCTTCCAAACAAACCAAGTAGCAGCAAATTCTGTACCTCATTCACCAGGCCACAGTTCCAACTGGATCCATAGAGGCCAACTGCCACCCAGGACAACCAGCTCTATCTGCAATCCCAGAGGTCAGCTGCCATCAGGAACCAACAACTCTACCTGCAGTCCCAGAGACCTACTGCCATCAGGGACTATCATCTCTTCTTGCTGTCTTAAAGATCTGTTGCCATCAGAAAATAGCAGACCTGTCAACACTGTGTGTAAACAGATGACTAAAGCCCAGAGTAAGAACACAATCAACAAAAGCCACGTCAATATGACAACAACAGAACCAAGCTATCCTTTTATAGTAAGCACTAGATATCCTAACATACACAGATCACAAGAAAATGACCTTATATTTAATTTTATAAAGATAATAGAAATACATTTCATTAAAGAAATACAGAAAAATAAAATCAAAGAGAGAGTGGCTTTTAAAGAGAAAACAAATAAATATAAAGAAATACAGGAAAGTACAACCAAACAGGTGAAGGAAATTAATGAAACTATTCAAAGTCTGAAATGGAAAGAGAAACAATAAAAAAAGCACAAAATGAGGCAATACTGTAAAAGGGAAAGCCAAGAAAGGAAAAACAGGCGCTAGCACCATCAAAAGAGTATAAGAAACAGAAGAAAGAGTCTCAGGCGTATGTAGGAAGAGCTAAGGTAGGAGGAGTTAGAAGAGGAAGAGGAAGGGGAAGAGGAAGAGGAAGAGGAAGAGAGAGGAGAGTAAGCAGGAGAGAAGGAAAGGAAGAGGAGGAGCTAAGAAAGGAGAGAGGGAGAGAGAGGAGATGGAGGCAGATGTTCATGTGTCCCTGGCAGTCAAAGGTAGTTGGTATATTTAGGTTGGGTATTGGGTTACACTTCTGATTGTATGGGTACCTTGTTACTGATCATTACCAAATATATAAACCTTTGATTAATCTTTAAGCATTAGAGTCTCATCTTTCTACTGGGCCCACATGGATGGCAGAATGGTCTGGGCAATGCCCAGCCTTGTGGAGACATCATGGAAGATTGGCAGAGCCATCTCCCACACTGGCGTCTCGTGGGTGGCAGAGCTGGTGTTTCTGGCTGTCTGGTTCTAGCTGCTGCGCTCATGTGGCCTCTGGCCATGGAACATGGCGGCTGAGCTAGGCATAGCTGCCACAGCTTACATTGTCAGCCTGAGCCAGAGGCCGATTTAGATAATTAACATAAGTGTCTTTCCACTAATCCACTCCTACATAGGATACTAAAACAAACAAACAAACAAAATCCAAACAAACCAGCAAACAAAAACCCCTCAAACATAAGGAGGGTAACTACACAATCAAAATACATAACTACACACCAGCAAAACCAAAAGAAAACACACACACACACACACACACACACACAACACTAATACTATTGCTGCTACTACTACCACCACTATCAACATCAAAATAACAAGAATTATCAATCATTAGTCATTAATATATCTCAAGATCAATGAACTCAACACAGTGGTTCCATAAACAGGATCCATCAACATGCTGCATACAAGAAATGCACCACAGCAAGAAAGATAGACATTACCTCAGATTAAAGGGTTGGAAAAAGATTTTCTAAGCAAATGCACAGGAAACAATCTAGAGTAGCCACTCTAATATCTAATAAAATAGACAGCCAACTAAAAGTAATCAAACCTAAAAAGATACCTATAAAAGTAATCAAAAACATGGTGAAGGATACTTTATAATCAAAACTGGAAAATCCACCATAATGATATCTCAATTCTGAACATCTTTGTCCCAAAAGTAAGGGCACACACATTCATAAAAGAAACATTACTAAAGCTTAAATCACACATTGAACATCACACATTAATAAAACATCCCACTTTCATTGATAGACAGGATATAAATATAGAAACTAAAGAAAGAAATAATGGAACTAATAGATGGTATGAATCGAATGGACCTAACAAATATCTACAGAATATTTTACCCAACCACAAAAATATCCTTTCTTCTCAGCACTTCAAGGAACCTTCTCCAAAACTGACCAAATACTTGGGTACAAAGAAAGCCTCAACAGACACAAGAAGTTTGAAATAACCCCTTGTATCTTATCAGACCATCATGGATTAAAGATGGTCTTTAACAACAACAGAAACAACAGAAATTCTACATACTCATACAAACTGAACACCTACATTCAATGGTCACTGCATCAAAGAAGAAATAAAATTAGACCTTCTGTAATTCAATGAAAATGAAGGTTCAACATACGCAAACTTATGGGCCACAATGAACACAGTGTTACAAAGAAAATTCATACAGCCTTTGTAAAGAAATTGGAGTGATCTCTTACTAGCACACCTGGAAGCTCTAGAGCTAAAGAAAGCATACACACAAAGAGGAGTAGATGACACAAGCAAATACTTGCATCTCAGTGAAGTAGAAATACAATAGTCATCTGAGGTAGATGCAGGGAAAGAACTGGACAGGAACAGGGAATGGAGGTGGGAACTTGTGGAGGATCAGGTCTGAGGAGAACTGGAAAGAAAGGAAAAGGAGGGTGAAAAGAAATCAAAGGTAGGCAGGGGTTGGATACGTGGGCAGTTGTTAGTATCTGTAGGATATCCAGAGGCCAGGGATGAGGGAGGTTCCACAGAGTCTATGAGGTTGATTGTAACTGAGATACCTAGCAGTGGGTGATATGAATCCTGCAGTGGCCCCCTCTTCTAGCCAGGCAGAACTTTCAGTGGAGGAATAACTCACTCACAAAGATTGGGGGCCACATTTGTCATGTGTACAAAAAATTCAGGGACAAAGAGGGAACAGAGACTAAGAGAATGGCCAATTAACAACTGGTCCAACTTGAGACTCATCCCATGGGCAAGAACCAATCTCTCATATTTTTAATGATACTTTGTTATGCTTGCAGAGAGGAGTCTAGCATTAATGTCCACCAAGAAGTTCCATCCAGCAGCTAAATAAAACAGATTTAGAGATGCACAGCCATACATTATAACAAGCTTGCAGAGTTTATGGACGAACTGGCGGAAGGACTGACAAGAAGACCCACAATGTCAACTAAGTTGGATCCTTGGAGGCTCCCAGAGACTGAAGCATCAGTCAGTGAGGTTGGTCTGAAACCACGTCAGACATATGTAATGAAGTGCAGCTTAGTCTTCATGTGGGTCACCCAACAACAGGAGTAGGGGCCGTCCCTGACTCTGTTGCCTGCCTGTAAGTCCTGTTTCCCTAACTGAGCTATCTTATCCTGCCTCAGTCCGAAAGGAAGTACCTGATCCTGCAGTGATTTGATGTGCCAAGGTGGGTTGGTATGGGTGGTGGGTGTTCCAGTCTCAGAGGAGGGGGGATGGTGGGAGGAGCCTGTGGCCAGGGGCTGGGAGGAGATATGGGCTTGGATTTGGAGATGAAGTGAATGTATAAATTAATAAGAAAAATCTAATTGATTAGGTTCTTCCTCCTAATATAGCCACTATGAGGTTTATAGTTGCAACATTTTATAGATACATATATGTATATATGTACATATATGTAATGTATATATATGTGCATACACACACACACACAAACACACACACACACACACATAGTCTGTTATCTTAGAAAAAGCATGATTCACTCTAGTAGTCAAATTTCCTCTTCTGGAAAGGACAATATGAGATCTTGTCTTCTCTCTACTAGAAACAAAATCTAACAAGTAGAAGAATTTAAACTTATGTTCTTGTTACAAATTTGTCTTCTGTAAATTATTCATTACCTGACCTATAATAGACAATCTCTTTGAAAAAGTTTTCTTTTCCTGTATATTAATCCTATCTTTTATAGAAATCATGACTTAAAAATAAGTCATGTTATTTCCAAAGGGAACCTATGATATAATTCTGAATTAAATTTAAGAACAAGTGATTTTAATTAATATTAAAGAAGCATGTTGCCAGTATTTTCTTTGACATTTTTATTCCGTATACTTTTCGAAACACAAACAGCAGAATTCTCTTTTTCTGATCAGCAGTTAACAAAGGCACAAACTGAAAACTGAATGTGAATAAGATTTATTTTACTTGCCTTGGACAATTTCTCCATTAGATTTTCCAGTTTATTCAAAACAATCAAGTAGATGTTTTGCTAATAACCTTATGAGAGGTTGCACAAATCTGATACAAATTTGACAACAAATCAAAGGAAATTAAGAAGTAATGAGACAAGCAGATGCATACAGCCATAAGGACAATCAGCACTGATTCCTTTTGCATGTTGGTCATTGGTGGCTTGTCTGCAGATTCTGATGATTAGTGCCTCAGGAAAGCAATTTAGAGAAATCAGGGCTCCACTTACAATCTGCATTTTTACAGGGTTATAGATTGCTTTGACTGAAAGGAACAATTGAAAAATGTCAACATTTTACACACATATATTTTCCTGCATACAATTTAAATATTTCTCAATTAAGTATATATTACTTCAGGAAATTTATTTTAGTAACAAAATATGAGCATTGAATATATGCATATATATATATAGTATAGCTGATACATACATAACGATATAGTTTAGATTATTATGTTTTGTTATCATTATATTGTGTGACAAACAATATAGTCATATAATAAAATATTCCTATTACTCTTTATTTATGTATCTAATTTGATTTACTTAATTTCTCACATGAAATAAATATTTTCATTTATTGCATTTTTAGTTAACTTTAAAATAATATCACATAAGTTTAGTTTAAATAAATTATTATTTTCAAATTCCTTTTCTCTCAACTAAAGTAGCTCTTGATGTATTTTAGTTAATATGCCCTTACAGGAAACATGTAAGACCAATTAAATATTGATTTCACAATTGAATCGTGCAATATTTCATAAGCTATTAGAAAATAAAAAGCCTACATGTTGGGAATGTTTTTATAGATAAAAGCAGTTTTATCTTCTGAATTGGTAAAAGATAAACTAATTTTAACACATATTGCTGAAAATTTTGACTTTTTTTCTCACAAATGCCTGTGACATTTTTTTTTTATTTCAAAAGGTTTTTTCTTTTTTTTTTTTAAATAGACAAATCAATGTTCTCCGATTCCATCCAAATCTTGTTGCATGTTTGAACTATGTCAGTGTAGAACTGGTGAAATTTATTTGTGGGTTTTGAATTTGCATATTTTGACAAACTCAGTCCTTTACATTTTAGACATATTATATTATTAGAGCGATTACAAAAGCTTACCATATAAACCTGAGCAGCATGCACCGTTTGTTCTGGCTGTTACTGAGTGCAAGAAGTGTTGGAAGAAACACATCTGATATATAGAAGAGAGATGAATTAGATTGCAAATGTAATGTGATTGCTCTCACAGGCTTCAGGCTAAATTTCATTGGAATTTAGAATTCAGAGATTAATAAATCAACACACTGTTAGTTACTTAGTGGTTTTGCAATGGCATGCCTATGTATTTGTATTTATATAGAATATAAAATATTTTCAAAATCAAATCTTGCTATTATCACTATTGTTTAGAAAATTCACTTCATGACTTCCCTCTTAAAAATGTGATATGTTTTGTGAAATCAAATAGAAACAGGGAAAAAAAAAATCTCTCCTCCATGTTTCAATAATTGCAAACTAATTTGACAAAATCAGAATTTGATAAACAAAAGTGTGTTTTGTTAGCAATCTGTCATGAATTATCTCAAATATTACTTTTCTGTGCATTCATTTAAAATGACTGTCAAAATGGGAAAGGGCTAAAAGTAAGAACACGAATATTCAAATTTTCCTTTACTATCTTAAACTCAATGTTATCTCCCAAACCAACGCTGAAAGTACATTACATAAGTAAGAAAGTAAAAGTAAGATTTTCCTATTAAATAATAATGCTATAAGAAAGTAGGTAGAAACAAGATTGAAAGATAGGTTAGGAATTTTGTTTTACAAATATGAAAGTCAAGGTAATGGATTTTTTTATTACAAATCACCAAAAGAATTTGGAAAAAAATAGAAACACATAATGGTTTATTGAATGTAGTACTGTAATAATTTATATATTCTCTCATAAAAAACTATGGGTGGAAAGCATAACATAATCTAGATATTGGGTTTCTACATAAAACACTTGTTTAAAAAGCATAAAACTTCTTTTTAAAAGCCTAGAGAATTCTTTCTAATGCCACGTATAAATATTTTGGGATGACTGGTGTGCTTCTGGAAGTAGAAGGAAGAAAACAGTTATATCTATGCAACCCAAGGCTAAATATATATGTTTATATTCTCACAGAAAACAAGCTCTATGTGGTCATGCATTTGATTTTTTGTTTATGGTCCTGGAGATGTAAGCAATACTAGGCAAATGCTTTCCTCTAAGCTGTCTTGCTGAGCCCTTTTATTTTTGTTTTAAGACAAGGTATCTATCTATAGGTTACCTGGCCTCATCTGTAACATATGGTTTTCTTGTCTCAGCTTTCTGAATAATAGATGTTACAGCTATGCGATACCTCACTGGTCAGGAGCAATCTTTTATCTTATAGTAAAAAAGGAGCTCATGTTAAGATTAGTTTGGTACTTTGCTATGTTTAGTTCTTTATGGAGTAATGCTCTCAAAGCAAGAATATTCACCTACACCTGCAGGTTATTTCCAATATGAGGAGAAAGGTCAGGGTTTACTAGGTCATAAGATAGACTGCCCGAATGGCCTCTCATCATCTAGGTAGATGGTCAAACAAATCTTGTCTGAAGGGGGAAGGAACTGTGTTCAGATATCAGTCTTAGAACTCAGAATAAGACTTTGCAAACATTATTCGTATGTTATCCTAAGAATGCCATCACCAGGAGCTTATTGCCTAGAAAGAAACTTCAGATCCCTAGAGAAGACTCTGAAAAGGTCAATAGAGGTGGGGATAAATGTTCTGGAAATAAGTTAATTTGGCCAACAGGGAACAGGCAGGCTCATATAGTTATTCAGGGAACCATGCAGAGTAGAGTTGACAAATCACTAATCATTTCCAGTTCTGCCACCTTAAGCATTTGGAACATTAACAGCCCAGTAAGGAGTCAGTATAATAACAATGGATATAGATTTTCATGTGAATACACCTTTATATAATTTTCACTTTAAAATACTTCTATTTTTTACTTTTGATATGTCATATTACATACACACAAGATATGTAAATTACACAGTTAACTGTAATTTTGAGTTTCTCATTAATTTTATATTTACAGGAAGTCAATGCTGAAGAATCTATTGAAAAAATATAAGCAGAATCCTTTGGTATAAGCATGAAAAACAGCTGTGATTATGATATTATAATATTATAGATACTTAACAATTGAATAGATGTCAGATCTATAGATCTTTCTATGTCAATGTGATTGGGAAGTGCTAAAAACCACATAAATTGGGTGGTAATATCTAGACCTACAACATATAGAAGGAAAATTATAATATCCATAATTCAAGGAATATGAAGTCACAACATTTCTTAATCCATACCCCAGAGATTGGCAGTTTCTGTACTCAAAGTGCAGAGATTCTTTATAAGTAGGCTGTCAAGGATTGTAAGGACCAAAGGTCTTTGGACTATATCAGGATGGCTGGTAGTATCCGCAAACACAAAACATGTCTGCTGGTTTCTCAACTGAATGCAGATTTCTGGACAGGTATTGCCAAGTTCAGTGTGATGGTTCCTAAGAAAAGCTAGAAACGCATAGATGTTGTTTCTTGGTTTCATTTAGGTAACCACTCGTGTGTTTGTCTAACAGGATACTGTGTGCCTTAAATTCACACCATTAATTTAGGTTTTCTTTCTTTTCTTTTTTTTTTTTTAATTTTTTTGTAAATAGTAAAGGCAGCAATGCAGGGAGAAAATTATTGCATCTAGATCAAGACAAAGGCAATAGTGGCAGACTAGCTGTCAGGCAGCAGGCTCACAAGAATAGCCAGTGTTTAATATGTAAAATGATTCCTTAAAACTCTAGAACTTTATATCAGATTATTCTTTTTCAACATAAAAGGGTGATGAATTTTTCTGTCAAGAAGTGAGGTCATGCATGAACAGCAGATACTGTAATAACCAAATGATACTGGGTAAAGGGAAAATATATACATCAGAATCTTGGCTGTACATTAAAAGTAGCTCAGTGGAGAAGAAATGAATAAAGTGAAAACGGGCTTTTTATTATTTATCTCTATAATGATCATATCATTTAAGATTATTACTATAATTTATTGAGTGAAAACTATATAGATATGTAGAAAGAATTGGTTCAATATTATGAGATGAGGAATACCTGGGAATATCCTGTCACATAGTAACCGTTAAATGACAAGCAGTATCCATTATTTGAAAATAACTACATAAGTTGTAAATAAACCTCTTGGGTAACCACTTAATTTTAAATGAGTATATTTAGCATTTTAATAAAAATAAGAAGTGTAATCAAATAAGATATTTGATTCAAAGCAATAAAACAAGAGAATGGGTGGTAAATTGACCAACCAGTAAAGGAATTAAAATGCTACAAGCAGTATATATTATTATATATATATATAATATATAATAATTATATAAGTAATTATTTTAACTATGAATGATCCACTTAAACCAATCATAAAATAGTTATCTAACATTAAGCTTATAAAACAGGTATTATTTTACATCATCTGTCATAAACCTGCTTTAAATACAAAGACTGAAATGGCTTACATACATAACATAGAGTATTTGTTCAAGCATAAAAATAGCAAGAATATAAAACAAAACTAACTTAAGAGCACAGAGAATTTCCAGAAAGAGAAGGGGGTTTTTATAATAAAAATATTAATTCTTATGGCCAGGGTGAAGACTCAATGGATAACATAATTAGCTTTCTTTTTAAGTGACATCATTTTAAAGTAGATTTTTAAAATACAATACACTCTGATAAGAATTTTCATTCATCAAACTCTTCCAAAGTCCTCCTCACTTTCCTTTTCTTCTCTTTGTCAATATGATACAAACATGCAACTAAAAATTAATAATAGGATAAAATTTGTTAAAGTAAAAAAGCTAGGATAAGACAAAAACAAACACATGTAACAATTAAATAACTCTTAAGCACATTCTGTTAAATTCATAGATCAATTATCTTATGTGGTCATCAGAGAGAAGTTTCCTCTTGCAGTATAGAAGAAATAATACAGAGACTCAAATTTGGAAAATATGCAGAGTTGAGTCCTTGGAGTTCTTAGTGATAAATGGGATGTCTCCATCAAATACCTTCCATCAGGCCTTGGGCATCATGTGGAAGAGGATTGGAAAAGATTGTAAGAGCCAGAGGGTTGGAGAACACCAAAGAAGCAAGACATTCTAAACAAAGCAAGACCATTTCATAATGCTTTGCCAGATTTCTTTTTGACTTTACTGGTTGTTTGCATATATACTATAGTTCCCTGTTTTGGGTTTTTATGAGATGCCTGTGCAGACAAATGTGTGTGTTTCTGCATCTCCATATTTTTAATTGTCAAGTTGACTTAATCTAGAGTCACTTAAGAAACGTATCTAAGTTGAAAGATTGTTCTAAAGAGATAGGTTCATGAACATGTTTCTGGAGGACTGTTTGGTTGCTGATAAGTATAGGAGTGATTTTCCTCCTCTGGGCAGAACTATTCCTGGACAAGATAAACATAAAACTCTACGAGCATGACAGTAAGAAGCATTCTTTGATTGTTTTGGGTTCAAATTTTTGTCTTGATTCCTGTACTGACTTGCTTTAATAACGCCTGTGATTTGAAGTTGGAGGCAAATATTTTCTCCCCAATGTTTCTTTTATCATTGTATTTGTTACCATGACAGATAAAGGTCTTTGCTATTAAGCATGATTCTTGAATCACATCCCATTGGCCCAACTGGTAGAAGAAGAAAAATAACTCTTAAAAGTTGACCTCCAAGCCCTAAGTACATTCTATGTCATATAAAAATTAAATAAAAGATTAATATTTAACAGCAAAAAAAACTGGTGAGTCAACTGAGAAATGGATATTTTTAAAATTTAACTTAACATAGATGCACATTTCAAGTTGTCTTATTCTTTGATGAATAAACAAGGACAAAGTCACTATAGAGAAAACTGGTCTCAAGAACATTAAGATTAATCATATTTAATTGTGGTATTCAAAACTAACCGTACAAACTCAGTAAAAGCAGAAAGTATATCTACAAAACTCATATGAAGCAAAACAAGACATATGTTTTTAATCACACTGTATTTGCATTTAATTCCAAGAACTAACATTTTTATTTGAAAAATCAAAATAATTTTTGATTTATGTTTATATTACCAAAAATCTAGCATGTTGTATTTAATTTACTTTGTATTCATTCTTTGTAAGTTTCACATAATGCACCCCAGTTCGTTTCATCTCCTTATACCCTCAAATCTATCCTTTGCCCTTGCAAACTCCACCCAAAATAAATCACATAAACAACCAATAAAATAAGCATAGAAAATATCTCGTAGTGAAAGTTGTAGTATGACACAGTATGCCCATACTATATCTGTTTGTCCACACATCTTCACTTGCAAATGTTTGTTGCCATGAGCCATTAGTTTAGCTTCTGTGATATCATCAATATTGGTTCCCCTCCTCATCATCAGGACCCCTCCTCACTATTCTGTTGTTGCCCTCTTTTATAGAGATCCTATCATTTTGGAACAGTAGGAATGGCCCTTTTGTTCCCAGATGATACAGATTTTGGGTGAGCCAATTCAAAGTCTTGGATCTGGTAGTAGCTGAGTTACTACCAGCTATTGGGTTTCTCATAACAACACCACCAAGACAAGTTCTCCAGTCCTGCTCTTGCTAGACTACCAAATCAACATCAGCGATGTTAGGCTATCCAGCCATCAGCAGAAGGCAGGCTCAGCTTTTCTGCTCTCATGCTTTCTGGTCACTTATCCTTACCCATGTCTCCAGACTCAGTTCCACTATGCTGGGTCTCACTCTCTTAAGTGCCTCAATCTGTTAGGAGCTAGGACAACTCTTCAGCTCTCACACCCTCAAGACTGACTTAACAGTGGCTTTGCCACCAGAGCCAACTCTACTGTGCTGTCCAGATGAGGTATGACTGCTGTAGCCAATGAGAGGAAAGCCAAGCTCAGACCGGGTCTCCAGAATGCAACAGTTGACATGAGCTGGGAGCTGATCACCCCTTCATCCACTGTACCTTAAAGAAGATGAGTGGCAGGGTCAGCTCTCCTGGGCTCTTGCCCTCTGAGCTGGCTAATCTGTACCCCTGCCACCATGCTCAGGTCTGCTGTGCTGTTCAGGTGAGGTACAGGGCCTGATCTCCTGAATGCTGCCCTGGTGAGGGACTGGGCCAGGTCCTACAAGTTCATAACCCCATGGACAGCTTTCCTGACTGCTGGAGATGGTGTAGGTCAAGTGGGCTGGTACCTATGCCACCCACGGTAGATGAGTAGTGGGTCAGTTCTCCCATTCTCATGTCCTAGGACCAGCTTTTCCACACCTCTGTTACCAAAGTCAGATCTACTGCCCTGCCTGAGCATAGTGCAGGACCTGTTTACCCAAGTGGTGCCAGCAGTAGGAGATGGGGTAAGCATTTAGTGAAGGGTGGGACCAGTTATGCACAGTCCCTGAATATCCACATGGTCCTGATCCAATCAGGAATATTCCAACGTTCTCTAATGGTATTATGAGCCACGGACATTGACACAGATTGCTGCCTACTAAATAGCCATGGATTTAGACACGGCCTTAAGCAGCCGCTGGGGCTGGCACCTAACCATGGACTCTGGTGATAGGGCTTGCCACTCAGAACAGGCTACTCTTCTTTATAATGCTCACGCTTTTCCACTTCTCTTATTTTCTCATCTGAACACTCGATAATTGCACATTGCAATGTCTTTTGCTGCAGGTTAACCAAGTAACTTGGGTGGCATCCTCCATCCACATTGTACAATAGCACCAAGCAGGTGTCTATGACCTTCCTGTGCCATGCATTGGTATGCATATCTGTGGGTGGCATGATAGTTTGTAAGTTTCTCTCTATCTTCCTCTGTGCTGCTTGGATTTGATGTGATTTGATTTGATTTTAATTTTATGATTCCTAGGCATAAGACATCTTTGGCTGCCAAGACAGGCATCAAGTGAGGATGAACACAGGACTGACATCTGCTCTGCCCTGCCCTTGATTGATATAAGGACAATGCCATAAACTAGGTGAATTTCTGCCCATATTCAGAGAGGAGTCAACAGTGTGGTTTTTTTTTGTTTTTTTTTTTAAGGATAAGGAAAATGCCGATACACACACAACATATGATCTAATTTACACGTGATATAGATTTACAATGTTTAAGCCTATGGCAACTGAAATAGCTGCTTACTGTCAATGAAGCAGAATAGTGACTCCAGAAACAGTGTCAGGTATATGGCCACTTGATCTATTATAGAAAGTCAGTATAATTGAATAGGGAAAAGTTAATATTTAGTAAATGACACATTAGGACAGGCACACAAAGTAAAAAGTCTATTGTATGTACCACACAGAATTTAATTTACAAAGAATAAAACACAAATATGAAAAGATAAAATTGTAAATTCCAAAGGAAAACTGGAGGGAATTTTGTAGCCTTAAACATATAAACATTTTGGTGTGTGTGTCTGTATCATTGAAAAAACACACAATTCATTAATGATATGGAATAATTGATAATTTGGAATTTTTAATTCTTAACGTGTTGTTGGTCTGGGTAGTTCAAATGAATTCCAAAACAATAGAAGCTATTGCTATTGTTCTCAGTTATTTCATGGCGGTTAAAGAGAAGTCTCTGTCTCTGAAGAAACCACATGCTCAGAATCAGAACATGGAAGATTTAGGTAAAATTTAAAAAGGAAGCCTTGTTCTACTCTAGCTTCCTTAGCACCAGAGAGTATTTTTTAAATTCCTATTGGAGGGAAGCAATCAATAAACCTACCCATACATGATTCTTGTGAACTATTGCATTGACTAGCATGAAAAGATACTTCTAAAGGTGCAATAGTGACAGTGACATCTGACATTATCCACCAGCTAACAATTGGACAACTAATCAACTAAATAAGAAAATCACTCCTAGTCCTAGAAACCTAGATATCTCTTCATAGCTATGGAGGTCATGGATTGCAGAAAAGAACCCTCTATCAACACTTTATTAGACCAGTATCATTCTTTACTCTATTGTACAACATACCCTTATTCCTAGAGATAAGCATACATCGCCACTTATAAATGCTTCACTTTATAGAAAATGAAAACAGTTATGAGAAAACCATAACTCTTCATAATGCAGATCAATAGACTGTGTGGACACCAGACCCAATGGATACATCGACAACACAACTCTTGCAACTAAGCTCAGAGAACATTGCAAACAACAAAAGGGCATATAAATATAATAAGAGCCAGAAGACCAGGATTTCTATTATGATATTGTTTCTCTTAGAAAGGATAGGGAAGCTACAATTGTAATACTTCAACTACACAGCTGTCTAAACATAACCTGAAGAAGTATAACACAAATATAAATGCTAACATGGAAGGCAGAAACTGCACAGTGTCTCCACCAATAGACAAAGAACTGCATACTCACACCCAGTGACTGCTGAGAGGAGAATTATCTTCTCTCAATAGCTGTCCAATTCAAGTGGTCATCTCAGAAGTCATATAAACACAAGTCACACTAAACTGCCTCAGTAATTTTTTATTTCTGTATTTATGCACATATGTGTGTGTGTGTGGTATGTGTGTGCAGCAGCAATGATCAAAAATATTATAAATGATCAATTTTAAAGGAACTTGGAGGCATAGTAGAAGTTGGAATGAAGTAACATGGAAAGGGGAGAGGAAAAAAGGAATGAAGGAAGTGATGTGATACATTTTACATAAATATTAGAAAACAAGATATATTTTGTCAGTTCTTAAATGAATAAAATTAGAAAGCAATAACACACTTCATTTTTCTGTAAAAAGTTCCAAAGATTATGATTAGTTAGATGACATTTGTGTGATATTTCTAAATATTATGTACATTAAGTAAATACAACTCAATAAAATAAAATTTAAAATATATGGTACTATGTAAGACATGACTTAACAAAACTTGTGATATAAAACTTAAATGTACTTGGAGAGAGATATATAACTTTAAATTATGCAATAATAGAGAAAGCACAGTGATTATATTACTTAAATTTTATATTAGAAATCAGAAAAAGAAGTACAAGCAAGAAGAGAGAGAAATTGCAGTTTTGGGGAGGATGTAAATATGTGCATTTCTTTGATCATCGTTGCTTAAGAGCTGTGTTCTTTATTGCACTTCAGGTCTTTGTACAACACGAGACATATGTAAGTATGTCAATATAAGACTCAATTCTAGGAAACTCAGAGTATCAGGCATAGGAGAGAGTCAATCTACTTTGTAAAGTTGGCTAGCCAGGCAACTCTTTTAATAGCCTTTGGATATAGCCATGACTCTATGATTCCAAAATAAAATCTCCAAAAAAGATAATTAAATGTTTCTACATATAAATTTCTTTAAGTCATTATCTTGTCACTGAATCATATATATAATACAAAAAGAGCAGAGTTTACCAACCTCAGATCAGTATTAGATGATGCTTATATTATTATAAATACTAGATTCATCATGGAAATTTTTTTCTGAAGTTGCTTATAGCATTTTAAGAGAGATTAGTTTTCTCTTAATTCGCAGCTTTTAAGGTTAAGGATAGTAATAAAAGGTCAAGAAATGTAAAAATTATCTCCATACTGCATTTAAAATAAACCAAATGTCTTAAGTGATGTACAGTCAAACCTAAAAAGTATATTAATTTCATTATTTGGATCTTTTCAAGATTTTACAGATTCCTGTTGTTTGCCTTAGTATTTAATCTTGGATCACAATATACAGTACAGTTCTATTTTTATACTTGTGAGTTTACCTTTACATAATTTAAGCCAATTTTTAAAAAAATGTATTGATCATATGACACTTACACTAAGTCATGTCTTCATATGGTGTTTTTGTTATTGAAAGTCATTTTCATTCAATATTCCCAAGATATTATACTATAAAAAGTGTTGGGAAGATTTTTATGATTTTTTATATTTGTAATGATACACTGCCCTCTTTTGATCAATTATAGTTAAATTTTAGGGAAGTGGAGTATTCTGCATATCTCTACGAAAATATGCAGAACAAAATTAACATAATGATTAAAAATCATTTTGTTTCTCTTTTTTTAAATCTAAGAAATGACTCTGAATTCATTATCTCTGAGTAACTTTTCATAAGTATGTTTTTAACTTGCTTATCATGATTTTTAGTTGTTTGAAAACACCACTATTAAGCTAATTTTTCCATATGTAAAATATTATCTGACAGATATCAATAATCGTAGTAAAAACTAAAAACCAAAGGTTCTTTGAAGAATATCTGTTATTGGTTATGATTATTTTGCTATTTTTTATCATTCATATCCATGAATGTTTTTTCCTTAACAAATATATGCACATTATTTAGCAACAAAGCCTTTGCATTAAAACTCTCAGTATGAAGAAAAAAGTAGATTCAAGTTTTTGATATATTCTTCATGACTGATGAGTTTCTGAAATTTACTACCTGAATTCCATAATTATATTAATGCTTTCTCTTGTATGTCTGTGGACATGATTGAATTAAAATATTATATATTTACTCATAAACATGTTATAAGAAATTATTTTAATTGATTAAGACTAAGAAATATTAATGAATCTTATAGCCTTATTCTGGTTTACTATAATATAATAAAATGGTGCAATCATTATCTCTGATTCATACTCTACTTATGAAAGTTGACTTAAAAATTTACTGGTCACATTAATGGACCAATATTCTTCTATGATCAAATAGTATATTCCTTCAAAAGAGTAGAAAACAAACTTTTATCTTCTTTATCCATTTGTACTCTCTTATAGTAGAGCAACATACATTTTCATCACTTGCTATGGCAAGCGTAAATGAATATAAGAATATAGCATATATATATATATATATATATATATGTGTGTTGTGTGTGTGTGTGTGTGTGTGTGCACATGTTGATTTCAAGGTTATTCATGTACTACATCTACCATTAAAAAAAGCACCCACAAAACAAAGCAGTACATCTTTTGGCAGAAAACTAATGATAGAATCTATCATCTTTTTTGTAATCTTTGTAATTAAATGAGTAAATATAACTCATATATTGCATATTTTTAATATCCAATAAATTATCATCACTCATTGAAAAGTAAAATGAAGCTTTATTTGCTTGGTAGAGTATCCAATGGAATTATTAGTGGGTTAGGTGTGAGATACAAGTATTCAATGAAATAAGGAATATGGAGCATGCTTTGGAGATTGTCAATAATGATACATTGTAGCACAATTAGGAAAAGACTGCAGATATGCCAGTGCAGAGGCCTGCCCAGAGAAAATAAAGGACTGAAGTACTAACTAGGCCGTTTGTCATTTCTCAATATCAGAAGACTTAAACTTAGTATCCCTTATTCATAATTTCCACATATCAAATAGATGTAGTCTTAAATGATGATTTAACGAATTTCCAACAGTAGTATTAATATCCCATATAGTTTATGAAACCTCCAGAATCTCTTGGTCTTTTATCTCATATGGAGCCTTGTCTGGCACTGAAATTTTCATTTAAAAATCTATGGCTGTGGAGTATATATTTAGGAAGTGATATGACTCCATACCCATTTAAGAAAATAATAGTGTCTATGACCTCATGAATTACAAGCAGGATATTAGGGCCGGAGAATAAGTTTATTTCATGGAAGTAGCACTGATAAATTGCCCATGAACCAGTGGGTAGCACCAAACCCATATGGGCAGCTACGAATGGACTCACTGGGCTATAAAAAAGAGAAACACTAGAAATAGTGGGGATAGCAAATGGTAAGGGGTTGGAGAGCAGTTGTGGGAAGAATTCTGGGGTAAACAAACAGCTTTTAGAAACATAATGATTATTTTTATGATTTAGTTCTGTGTTACTCAGTAGCCTGTGTTACTTCATTAGGTACATTGTTTACTACTGAGGAAAAAAGTGTATTTTCAAGTAGTAGTTTGATCTCTTAATAGAATGAACTGTCCTTTTCCATGTATGTATTTTTCCCTTGTATCTCGCTTCTCTGGACTTCCTCTGAAAGGGACACTACATTAGTGTTTCAGTAACTTAGGGGAAGGTTTTAATTTCTACTTTATTCCTCAGGTTTATTAAAAATTTACATTAAGAATTCTGATCTAATACTGTTTGCTAAGGGATCACATGAGTTTAACACAGAGGATATGCTGTCCCTCACCCATACCGTGGCAAATCAAACTAGATGGTAGAAAGAATTGCACATAATACAGTTTTCCTACATGTCACAGAATGAAGATGTACAAACAACAAGCACACTTTTTCTGTGACATTGATATTGTCAACAGATGTTTCTTTTTTTTCTGGGATAATAAATTAGAAAGCAATGACTGAAGAAATTTAGATTCACTTGTACTTGGTACCTATTAACTAATTAAAAGCAATGCAGAAAAGAAAGAATATAGACACCGAAGAACTGTTCTAGTAATGTTAGAATACAAAACAAGCAGCCTTAGTTAAGAGAAGTCCACAGCTACAAATGCAAAAGATGACTAATTGCTGTGATTTAGTGAAACTATTATAAAATAGCGATGTTCAGCAAATCCTTTGGGTAAAAGAGGAATGAAAGAAACGGTTTTATCTTTCACTTGATCATCTCATATATTACCGTAATCTACATAAATGTATCAAAATATTAAAGCTACACTTATCTGGATTTCTTCATGCAATTGCTAATGGGACAGGAGAAATGTGTTAGTACTAAATTAACATACTCCCAAGCTAACCACAAGTTCTTTTATTTTAATTATTGTTATATATTTTTTATATTATTGGATATTTTCTTTATATTTCAATTGTTTTCCCCTTTCTAGGTCTCCCCTTCTGAAGCCCCCTATCCCATCTCTCCTCTCCCTGCCTCAATGAGGGTGCTCCCCCACCCACCCATACGCACTCTCGCTTTCCTGCCTGGCCTTCCCTTACACTGGGACATTGAACATGCTCAGGCCCAAAGGCCGCTTCTCCTACTGATATCCAACAAGACCATTCTCTGCAACATATGCGGCTGGAAGCCATAGGTCCTCCTTCTGTACTATTTGTTTGGTGGTTAAGACCCTGGGAATTCGGGGGGTTCTGGCTGGTTGACACTGTTGCTCCCACGCATGGCGGCTACAAACCCTATCAGCTCCTTCAATCCCTCTCCAATCCTCTATATTCCTCTCCTGCGCTCAGTCCAAGGGTTGGCTTCAAGCATCCACCTCTGTATTTGTCAGGCTCTGGCAGAGTCTCTAAGGAGACAGCCATATCAGGCTCCTGTCAGCAAACATTTCCCAGTATCCACAATAGAGTTCTAGTCTGTTCACTTTATATGTGATGGACCCCCAGGTGGGGTAGTCTCTGGATGGCCTTTCCTTCAATCTCTGCTCCACAGTTTGTCTCCGTATTTCCTCCTGTTAGTATTTTGTTCCCACTTCTAAGAAGCATTGAAGCGTCCAGGTCTCTTCTTAGGATTCATGTGATCTGTAAATGGTATCTTGAGTATTCAGAGCTTTTGGGCTAATATCCTCTTATCAGTGAGTGCATACCGCATGTGTTCTTTTGTAACTGGGTTACCTCACTCAGGATGATATTTTCAAGTTCCATCCATTTGCCTGCGAATTTCATGAAGTCATTGTTTTTAATCGCTGAGTAGTATTCCATTGTGTAAATGTACCCCATTTTCTGTATCCATTATTCGGTTTTCCTGGACATCTGGATTATTTCCAGCTTCTGGCTATTATAAATATGGCTTCTCTGAACATAGTGGAGCATATGTCCTTATTACATGTTGGAGCATCTTCTGAGTATATGCCCAGGAGTGGTACATCAGGGTCCTCAGGTACTACTATGTCCAATTTTCTGAGGAACCACCAGACTGATTTCCAGACAACCAAAAGATCTTATTTTCAAGTCAATCTTGACAGCTCAAACATGATTCTGACCAACATCATCCATGGTGATTCACAATCAGAATTAAGGAATAGTTGTCATTTCCACATCTCTGGAGAGAAGACACAACTGAATCTTAATCACTTTCATCCTATTTCCAAATAAGCTTATGATCTCAGAAAACCTACAGTTATTTCAATTGTTGATATATTAATACATTTTGTGAGCTATTAAGGCATTTTGTGTTTCCAGACAAAGAGTTTTATGTTTTTTATATACAGAGATTAAGGCACATATATTAAGCAACAATTGAAAATTAATTCTATAAGTAGACTTGCTTACAAAAATCTTCAATTTATTTACTATCCAGAATCTGCAGTGGAAGATGAAAGAATTAGAGAAGGCTACATATTAATAATATTAAATTATCCAATATTCAATAAAATCTCTGAATCCCCTGTCCATAATTCTACTGTCATCATTATATCCATTTCCTCAATGATACAGAAATTTTGTCTCCGATGAACTCAGAAAATGGAGGCACTTGCTTTCTGTGATTATTTACCTCAGACACCAGAGTATTCCATGCTGCATTCAGAGAAAGCAAAATGCTACCACACATCTGTACTGTACCAAAATCATTAAGTGGGTTAATTTATCTTCCCGAAGAAATTAAGGAGCTTTCCTCCTTAATCACAAGGTTACATTTACAGCAAAAGCTATATGACCAAAGTGATTTTGAGATTCTTCTAAACAAAGTTATTATGCACTATTAACAAACTCAGTCATGACAACACTTGAGTTCATATTCTGTAAATTTTTGTGAGATATTAAATTTGCCAGGATTAGAAGCATTGACTAAATGAGACATCAAATTGAGGCTAGTATGAAAACTATACAAAACCAAACATTTAATTATCATGAAGCAAAGTCATTGCAGTAAGTCAATAATGTCAATTCCTCAACTCTCCCCCCCAAAAAAAATACATCTCCAAATTGTTGGAAAAAATCCTCACTAAGTTCTGTTGAAAACACTATTGTTTTCGTCCCTTCTTCCCTCCATTCATCATCCAAGTTTTACTCCACCTTCATTTTCTTCCTTGTATTCTTTTTCCTTTATATATTTTTACTCTTTTGTAATAATTGATTAAAATATCCTTATTACAAGTCATTCTTAGATTTATAATAGATTCTCTGTATAATCTATTTTTAAGGACATCTATCATTAACTGTTAATGACAACATCCTTTCCACAATTTTCTTTCATCAAATAATACAGTAGAGGAAAATAAATCATGTTTATTTATTTATATTTTACATAGGCAGATGACCTTTAAATGAATGTTATTTTATTAAGATTGTGGTTCTTTTGATGACATGATCTTTCGAATCTAACCCTCAAAAAAAGAAAGAATAATAATAACCTGTTAATCAGACCAAATGTAAATTATTTACTCTTCAATTATTCACTGATTAAATGAATTAAGTTACTCTTGAATGAAAATACTATAGAATTAAATATATAACTCAATATATCTAAGGTCATGACTTGACTTATGTTGCAAATACCTGCTATTTGGCCTAATCCTCCAAAATTAAATTTAGTTAATTTAAGTTTTTAATTGAAAACATGAAATCTGTTCCTATTTTCTTCTAATAGGCACGCTTCATTAGACTTATTAATCTAAGATTATTTCTATAACACATCTCATTAATCTCCAAGACTATACATTCAAAGATTTAGCTTCAAAAGTGTGAATACCTTTGATTAGAAAAGCACTATAAATACAGAAATTATTTGTTTGTTTATGTGAATCAGTGCAGTGATTACAGTTTGGGGATTGCAAGCATAGAAGAGACTGCATGAAATATATCACTAACTGTGTCAGGAGCTATAATTAATATATCCTTTGTGCTATGGGGAAGGCACAAAAGTGTCAACTCCTAGGCAAAGGGAGTGATGGATAATTACATTGCTCTTTATTTCTTGTCGCCTGGCCATGGTAACATCTGAAGCATTGTTAACATATTGCTGTGGTTTAAAGATACAGTAATTAAATAAACAAGGTGGAAAGACTATTCACTACCTTATAAAATGTTGAAAATCGTTCTTCATCACTGTAGAACTTGTTATCACAGAGAGTTATAAATTAGGTTTTCTGCTTATGTCTTATCTTTACTTGATTGTACTACACTTTTGTGTTCATGATATAATCATGATGTTGTTGTCCCAGTGTTTTTCAAGGTATCTGTCTATAATCTATCTATCTGTATGTTTATATATATGTGTGTATACATATGTCTGTATAATTTATATATTTTCCTAATTATTTTTATTGATACATATCTCACTATGTGACTCAGTCTAGCCTGATTCAACTATGTATTTCAGAGTGTTCTTGACTTATACTTATCCTCTCTCAGTCTTCTCACTGCTGAAATCATTCATATGCACTATCCCATTTGGTCTCCATCCAGAATCATAAATAGCGCTGTTATTACCCTTTCATCAAATGGTCACTGTAATAATACAGTAACTGAAGCTCAAGAAAACTAGCAGTTACACTTATTAGTAAGAACTGGTATCCGTTATCCACACAGTGCAAACATCTCTAAATCAACTGGACAGTATTTAAAATATAATAAAGTAACTAAGAGGAGGAATGAGAGAGTAAAACACAAATGAACAATGCTTGAACACTATATTATACTGAAGTGTGATTCACTCTTTTTATTCAGAAGTCACATGAAAACATGTGATATACATTCTCACAAACACACACACATATTAATAAAATAAAATATTTAAAACTTAAATAATATATAAAGTTATTTTAATAACATATAGGCTCAGGTGTCAAAAATCAAAAATGTTTGATTTGAGAAACACAAATGCTACTTTCATATTTGGCAACTTTGAAATCCCCTAACTTATTGTGTGACCAGAACAACTAATAGGATAGTACCAGCCACAGAGAGTGAGATGTCATGGATTAATGGGGTATGGGTAGAGGGTATAAAAGTACACCCTGATACCACAAAAATGAGTCTGGTTCTGCTTCTCATCAGAATTCAAGGGTCTGTGTCATGGATTTGGCACCTTTTTAACCCCTATCCCCAAGGACCACCCTAAGGGCTGGGACAATATGAAAACGTTTTTGTTAGCTATCTACTGCTGGGTGTAGAACCTGGCCTTAAAAATGGTTTGTATGCCTACTGAGAAAACATTGCAGAAAATGAATCTTCACTTTAAAGTGGATAGAAATTAGAGATATGATCTGAGTTAGTCTCTATAACAATATCTGAGGAAGGAATTGATTTATGCATGCAACTATGTCATTAGGGGTCATTTTTGTAGAAACAATCCCAGCTGGTCATCTCTCCTCACTAAATGAGAATCCAGATGAAAAAATCAGTTCCATCAAATTGAACTATTGGTCGAATGGCTCAAGGGAACCGCTTAACAACCCAGACAATCCTAAAGGTGATTGGTTGCTCTCCATTAAATGATGGTAAGGCTCTATTTCTGAAGACAACACCTACACAACACATTGAACATGGATAATTTAAGATGATGCCTACCTAGAATTTTCACCCCATACTGACTAGTAGTGATGATACTGGAAGGTACTCTGCATGCTAATGCAGAAGAAAGGTAAATACTAACACAGCCACAATCCCTTCAGTCTACACTAGTAACTGGTCTACATGATGAATTAATGGAATAATGGCAGAAAACTTGTGGGACTAATCAATCAATATCAGACTGGGTCTAAAGCCTACTCCATGAGATACAACACATCTGTACCACAGCTTTGGCGTCCAAGACTAGATAGCCAAAGGACATATAGAAAATTTCATATTTATATTATTATATATACCATCTAGAATATTCTATATTAAAAAAAAACTGTAAGGACTGCCAGATGAGGATGATTCTTTGGTTTTTTGTTTTGTTTGTTTGTTTGTTTATTGTTTTGGGGTTTTTTTGTTTGTTTTGTTTTTGTTTTTTGTTTGTTTTTTTGTTTTTCGAGACAGGGTTTCTCTGTGTAGCCCTGGCTGTCCTGGAACTCACTTTGTAGACCAGGCTGGCCTCGAACTCAGAAATACGCCTGCCTCTGCCTCCCAAGTGCTGGGATTAAAGGCGTGCGCCACCACAGCCTGTCAATGAGGATAATTCTTAATATGGCAATTAGTGTGTCATTTTATTTCAAATACATTACTAAGGAAAAATAAAAATCTGAATTAGAAATCTAGAAGAAACTATTCAAGCCTCAGAAATTCACTTAATGATTAACATTTCTGGGATTATTTTTAAATGTATTTAAGTAAATGACTAAATTACATTCTACTAGAATTTGTGAATTATAGTCTTTTGTTTTAGGTTTGCAGATTTAAGCATTTATACATTTTAGAAACTAGTTAATTTATAATAGTTGGCTAGATCTTTCTCCAGCTACCAGATAAAATTAAATATACTAACATATCTAAAACCCTTACAACAGTGTCTGGTCCATAATGACCATTCAGTGCACATTAACCATTATTAGAATTACTCACTCATTTGTAACTTAAAACGTACCAAGTCCTTAATAGAATAGAGACAATTTTTTCTTCATTTTCTTTCACCATCATGCATATACTTCTATTGCAACATTATCAAAATGGCACCATAGTCAGAGGTTATTTTAAAGTCTAAGATATTCATCGCTTCACTTCTGAAATTGTCTGGTCTTTTATTTCTCCTCTGGGTTAACAGTTAATGAAGATTCCCAGCAGAGTGTTAAGGTAGCAATTACAGCAGAATTTTGAGCTGCAAAAGCTCAGTTGAAAAGCAAATTCTATCTTAATCAAAGCCCCTTTGGGAAAGTGAAGGCAAAGTATAACGTAGCTGCTGCAGAGGTTGGCCGTCAGTGGAGCCTAGACCTAATTTTGTTGCTTTTACTGCCTAACAGCTTCTGTTCTCAGGAAGCTTTAATATACTATATTATTTTATGAAATATATCATTATATAATCAAATTTATATAATAAGTAGCATTAAATAATGTATAATTCAGAAACTATATGTGTCTTTGTTCTTAGGCTTGGGAAGTTTTTCTCTTGAGATATAACCTAGTCTATATTTTGAATATCAATATATAGGAAAGAATGATTCCTTTTTTATATTCTAATTACTAGAGCAAGTGATAATTGTAACAATTTGGAAAACATGGGAAAATGCAATGAACCGATGAAATATAGGGTATATACTCTACGTTTAATAGTGTGTCTCCTTTTTTAGTTATTATTTATTATTATTTTAATTATTCACTTTACATCTCCATTGCAGCACCCCCACCTCCCTCCCTTTCTTCCAGTTCCACCTTTGCGAGTGTTTCCCCTCATATTCCATCTCCTTCTCCTCAGAGAAGAGAAAGCGCCCCTCCCTGCCCTTGAGTACTCCACACCCAAAACTGTGACAGTTCTAAGTACATTCTCCTCCATTGAGTCCTATTCAGGAAGGATAGCGAGGAGAAGAGGATCCACTGACAATCAACAGATTCAGAGACAGCCCCCACTCCAACTGTTAAGTGGCCCACATGAAGACCAAGCTGCATCTCTGCTTGCTCTTTGGTTGGTGGTTCAGTTTCTGTGAGCTACCCTGGGCCCAGGTTAGTTGACTATGTTGGTCTTCCTGTGGTGTCTTGCTTAAATTCTATCTAGCACTCTTCCCCAAGACTCCTTGAGTTCCACCTGATGTTTGGCATCAGTTCAAGCCTCTTAGGGGATATTTATGCTGGCTTCCTATCCGTAAGCATAGTAGAGTATCATTAATAGTGTCACTGTTGACTCTCTTTCATGGGGTAGATCTCAGGTTGGGCTAGTCATTGGAGGCCATTCTCTCCGTCTCTGCTCCACCTTTATCTCAACATATCTTGTAGGCAGGACAAATTTTGCCTTTAAGATTTTGTGGGTGGGTTGATATCCTCCTCCTTTCATAGGAAATCCTGCCTGTCTACAGGAGGTGGCCACTTCAGCCTCCATATTCTTAGCTACTAGGAGTCTCAACAAGGACCACCCCCATAGAATCCCAGGAACTCCCAACTCCCAGTTCTCAGAATCTCAGGCTAGTCCCAGAGGTGCCCCCACCAATTTCTTTCTCTCTCCCATCCTTCTCCCACTCTGCTTCCTCACACCTGACGCCACTTCCAGTTCTCCTCCTCACCCGTTCTCTCACCCAGTTCCCTCATTCCATCCACACCTGATGCTTATTTTATTTTCCCTTCTGAGTGATATCCAACCCTCCTCCAATATGCCCCCTCTTCATTGGTTAGCTTCTTTGGTTCTATGGCTTGTAGCATGGTTAATCTGTATTTATGGCAAATGTCAATTTATAAGTGAGTACATATCACACATATCTATCTGGGTCAGTGTTACCATAGTCATTATTGTATTTTCCAATTCCATCCATTTGTGTGCCAATTTCATAATGTCTTTGTTTTTAATAGCTGAATAGTATTCCATTGTATAAATGTACCACATATCCATTCTTCCCTGGATGGACATCTAGGTTGTTTCCAGTTGCTGACTATTATGAACATAGTTGAGCAGGTGACTTGTGGTATAGTGGGTCATCTTTTTAGTTATACCAAGGCATGGTATAGCTGAATTTTGAGGTAGAACTATTCCCAGTTTTCTGATAAACCATCAAATTGACATCCACAGTTGTTGTACAAGTTTGCACTCCCACCAACAATGGAGAGCTGTTCCCCTTGCTCCACATTCTTGCCAGTATATACTGCCACTTGAATTTTATATCTTAACCATTCTAATGGGTGTAAGGTGGAATGTAAAATAAATTTATCTTCAATGCCTTATGAAAATGTATAAAAAAAAAACTCTAGAAGCTTCCTCTGTGACATAGAGTTACGATTGCTATGATGAAACATCATTATCAAAAGCAATTTGGGAAAGAAGGGGTTATTTGGTTTGTGCTTCTACAACACTGCTCATCACTGAAGGAAGTCAAAGCAGAATCTCAAACAGGACAGAAACCTGGAGGTAGAAGATAATGTAGAAGCCATAGAGAGTTGATCCTCACTAGCTTGCCACCATGGTTGGCTCAGTCTGCTTTATTACAGAGCTCAGGACCATCATCCCAGGAATGGCACAATCCACAATTGGTTGGGCCACTCACCATGGCTAAAGAATTTGAAAATATTAACTAGAAGCTTGCCTACAGCCTATATGTATGTATGTGTATGTATGTGTATGTATGTGTGTATATATATATATATATATATATATATATATATATATATATGACCCTACCTTGTTTCAAGTTGACTCTCTGATACACACATATATGAAAGAATTTAGATGAAGTTACCATAAAAATGAATGCCGCATTTAGACAAATAACACTTTCAGGACCAGGAATAGGCTACTACTTGTTGAGTCACTGGCCAAAAGAGTTGGGTAAATCCCCTTTATCCCAAATATCATAGGTTTCTGCCAAGGCTATTATTTGCAATGTAAAACCTGATAGTAAGACACTGTGCGTGAGGAAAACACTTATGTCACTGCACATAGAGAAGTTGAGTTGTTGGCAAATGATAGCTTTAACTCTCCTGACTAACATCCAAACTATATTTTGACGTTTTGATATTTATTTTATATTTTTTACATAATTTTCCCTGAGAACTTGTATAGTCTGAATTTTATCAGTATTAACTCCAGAGATATTATTCACAAAAATACTTACACAGAGAATCAGGGTGATTCTAGGACTTTATTTACAATGGGTAAATTGTTTTGGTGGTGGAGATGTAAGAGTGATAACAATGATAAATAATGAGAAACAATATTTATCAACAGTTACCTGCCACATAGATTTCCTTTTCCTGCATGTCTCAAACCCAGAAGAAAATTAGAAGAATTAGAATATTAACAACTTTTTACAAATCATTTTAATTTATAGTCAAATAAAAGTTGTTGAATTTTGAATAATATAGGGACTAATGGAAAACATATTAGCAGCTTATGCCTCTTGTTTAAAGTCTATAACAGTCTCCAGACTTCTAATCAATATGTGAAGCATTGTTGTAAATGGCCATTTTGTTAAATTTTAAATAATCTTCAGTATTTTAAAAACACAGTTTAAAAAAGATTTATTTTATTTGAATTGATTGTGAGACAGGGTTCCTATGTGTAGCCTTAGCTCTCCTTGTACTCGCTCTGCCCCAAAGTGCTGGAATTAAAGGCATGTGCCACCACCACCCAGCTTAAAAACTCATTTATAATGTAAAATATTTTGTGATATTGTAATAACTCCTCAAATTGAAATTTGGAAATAATATAAATAAAAAAAATTATACATCAATAAAATCTTTGTAGAACAGTTTGTGCAGTTGAACATAGTTAATGATTCCTAGACAGACTTTTTGTTTGTTTGTTTGTTTAAGATGATAAGTCCTTTGGTCCTTCGTAGAAGAAGTAATAAAATACTCATGGACTCAAATATGGAGTCAATGTGTGCTACAGAAACTGAAGGAGGGGCCATCCAGAGACTGCTCCACCTGGGTATCCATCTCTTGTGCAGTCATCAAAGGAAGACACTGATGTGGAAGCCAGGAAGTGCATGTTGACAGGAGCCTGATATAGTTGTCTCCTTAGAGGTCTGCCAGAGCCTGAAATTTTACAGAGGAGGATGCTCACAGCTAACCATTGAGCTGATCATGGGGTTCTCAATGGAGGAGTAAGAGAGAGAAGACTGAAGGAGCTGAAAGGGTTTGAGGCCACATAAGGAGAGCAACAATACTAACCAACTACAGCTCCCAGGGTCTAAACCACCAACCTGGGAGCACATAGGGAGGGACCCATGGCCCCAGCTGTATATGTAGGAGAGGATGACAATGTCAGGCATAGGTGGGTGAGGAAGTTATTGGTCCAGTGAAGGCTGGATGCCCCAGTGTGGGGAAAATCATTGGTGGGGAGGTAGAAGTGGGAGGGTGGGTAGGGGAATATCCTCATAGAAGCAGGAGGAGCAAGAATGGGATAGGGGGTTCCTGGGTTCGGGGGGGGGGAATGGGGAAAGGGGATTTCATCTGAAATGTAAATAAAATATCCAATAAAAAAATTTTAAAAAAGAAGATAAGTAATCTGAGAAAAGAAGTTAGCAATAAGTTCACAAAAATTTGAATGTACTTAATATCACAAAGCTATGTGCTTTCAAAAATTAATATTCTATAACTGCTTTTATATAAGATTAAATATTGCATACACATATTAATAGAATTATAAGTAGTATATAGCTTTAATTTGTAATATAGTTGCATGGGGTACAAAACAGAGTGTCTTGAGTTTTTGTTTTTCTTTGGTGTGTGTGTGTGTGTGTGTGTGTGTGTGTGTGTGTGTGTGTATGTGTTATCAGCAACAAGAATCCAGGATGCATAATTGTATTTTTCTGAAACAAGTGATTGAATAAAATTATGTAAGAATAGTATGCTATAAAACCCTCATGGAGTTCAAAGCATATCCTGATAGTCCACTTCCTGTGATAGATGCAAATGAACATGAGAGTCTTTCTCAAGCGAAGCAATTAGGATCTGTGCTTTTTGTCCTTGCCTCAATGAGTGATTAAAGCTAGATTTGTTTTCTTTCTGCTGGTCTCATTTCCACAAGAATGATTCTTCAAGTAAACGTGCCCACTCAAAAATAATTCTTCTCGTGAACATGAATTGAAAACCACCTTAAATAGAAACACAGTCTTGGAAAATCAAAGTATATTATTGAATAGATATGGCTGAGTCTCCTTCCAATAGGTTGATGTTAATACCCTGTAATTGTTGTGCATGCTGTATCTGTTAGAAAACTATCTGTTCACCCTGGTCAGCACTGAAGGTTACACGATGTTTAGCTTGGTCACGTTTCCAGAATGAATTCCTGCTGCAGTTATGCATGCAGTATCAAATATACATCTCTTCTTCTGATGTTATGTCCAATAAAACAACTGTCACAATGTACATTTTAATATTTGTGGCAAAAGAAGTAGATGAGGGTCTTCTTATGCTTTGTTCTATTAGGGGGATGTTATCACAAGTCCTTCTTTTTGGATGCTTATTGTAAAATTGCTAAAATAGAATAACTTGAAGATAGCATTTTTATTAGTAGACCACTCTGTACATGGGTATGGTTAAAGCTAACATGGCTTGTTTTATACTCTTTCTAGCTGTCTTTCTCTCTTTCACTCTGTGTTTTTGTGTGCATATGAATGTGTATGTGAGTGTGCATGCAAACATATATGTGCATACATGAGTAAGATGCCAGTACATGCAAGCCAAGGTATGTATGTAGGGGAGAGAAGACAACTGTCTTTAACTAATTCTTTCCTTGTGCCTTCACATAGTTTTCTATGGCTCAAACTCAGGTCTCCAGAGTTGCAGACAAAAGCCTTGACTCTCTGAATACAGATCCCTGGACTTATACCTTTGTTATAAAACCATTTTTGAGCCAGAGGAAGAACTGTTGTGAATGTAGGTAAATAGATATTAAGAGCAAAACGGCTAGTGCTCTCAAACCATTTTGGTCACTGCATGCTGGTTAGTTTTAACTGCCAATTTGACACAACCTAAGATCACTTGGAAAGAAGCTTTAGTGAGGAAATAGCTAAGTCAGGTTGCCTATAGGAACAGAGGGGGTTGTCTCGATTATTGTTGAGTGTTAGCTATTGTGACCTGGCAGTGTGTCCTTTACAGTACAAGAGTTGAAAAAACTAGTAGAGACAAGCAAATAGGCAACTAAGAAAGCATGTATGAAAAGTTCTCTTTGCTCTTGACTGTCAGCGTAAGGTGAACAGCTGTTTGATTTCTAGCCTTGATTCCCTCAGTTAGGGAATTATCAGCCATATGAACCCTTTCTCCCCTAAGCTGCATTTCATCAGGATATTATTTGAGCAACTGAAATGAAGCTAGAACAATCACTTTCTTGGAAAATGAAATAGTGTTTTTCTTTTCCTTCATCAAACAATACACTTAATATGAACTTCTCACTCTGATCATCTTCATTAAGCAAGTTTCAAACTAATGCTAAATTTCAGCTAATAGTTTGGTTGGAATTACATTCACCTTAAGAAAACAATTGTTCCATGATTACAGGAACTCATGATAAAAGGAAATTTATGAGAAGCAATAGAGAAAATTCGTCCTAAATATATTCTTATCACATTTCTTTAAACATTAGTAATAAGTTTACAAATCATATATTTATTTGCTTAAATCATGTAAATTTATTATTTCTTATAAAATGTTACTTAATATAATAGGCATCATGTCTACTGATAATAGTTAAATATATCTTATTACTAGGTTTTCTACAGAGATCTATTTTAGATATATTAGGTCTATATTTTATAAGTGCTATTAAAAATGACAAATCACACTTACATTTGTTAAGTTGACTAAGCTTCAGTAATGGAGAATTATGATGGTGGAAATCTCTGTATCTTTCAAATTTAAAACTGGTGTGATAATTACAACTGCTATATATAAACAAAGTGGCATATAGACATATGTAGCAAAGATGGATTCAGTAAGCTATATTTATATGCTTGCATGTACATACATATATGAGTGTATATATAAATATAACAATAAAATAAAAAGATGCTATTGCTTTGAGAGAAAGAGTGAAACATAGGAAAAGCTGAAGGGAGGAGGCATGGAGGATCTGTGAAACACAACACTGACCAGCATGTCATGATAATCCTAAGGACACATAAGTAACACCAATGCACTGATAGCAACAAACAGCTCTGCAATTGGACGAAAGACCCTCTCATCAAGAGGGAAATAATGCCTGATACAGGAAACAACTCAGGGATAATGAAGTCATTGGTATAGAAGAGAACATAAAATGGACACTTTACTAAAACAGAAAAATCTATTTGTCCTTAAGGCACGGATACATGTAGCTGTCACTACTCATCATGAAAACGTCTCTTTGCAGCAGATGGAAATCATTACAGAAAACTACAGCCAATCAAAACTCAGAGTTGTGGAGAGCAGTTCCAATGGCTGAACTTGCCTAACAATCCCTTCACCAAAGGCTCAGGAAAAATTGCAGAGAAGAAGGAAGAACGATTGTAACAGCCACAGGATCGGATAATTTACAGTGAGACTGTGTGTACTAGAAATGTCAGAAACTACACTGATAAAGTTTCACCAACATGAGTGACTAAACATGAGACTTAAATGATTAATATTGTAGATGTACGAATACAATAGAAGAAACCTCACGAGGATTCAACCATAAACAAATAACTACAGGCAACTGACTAATGTTGAGAGCAGAAGATATAGTTATTCCTAGGGAAGAACACTTAAATTGGTATCTAATACCAGGACTTGGAAACATTTGTATGTATGAAAATGAAAACATATATATATATATATATATATATATATATATATATATATACACACATGTATGTTACATTTTAGTAAGCAGTTTATGTTTATGCATTTGGGAAATATACACATAGACATGTATTCACATACATACATCACACATGCTGTTAATAATCAATAAACAAAGGGGACATGAATATGAAAATAAATTTAAAAAATAAATTAAAATATACATATAATTGTGTTTGTATTCATTATATACTTATAGACTGTAATACATTATTGTATGTATTATATACCTTAATTAAATATTTTATATTCAATATATAATTCATAATAAAATATTGTATATTTGGATTTCATTACTGAGAATAACTTGTCTTTAGAAGTTTAGTAGAGACGTTAAGCATTTCAATGTGTTAAGTGGCTCACTGTACTTATAATCACAGAACTTACATTTGGAAAGCTTTGAAGTTCTTTCATTTAGGCAATTGTATCAGACTGAATCAGTAATACTTAAGAAGTTATGAAAAGAAAGATTCTCTGATTATTCTTCTCAGTTCTAGAAAAAGGAAGAACTAACATAAGTCTATCAGCAGATATATTTCATGGTTCTCTAATGGCAGAGAGATGTTACATGGCAAATAATACCATAACTTTGGAAATTTTAGTTTGTGTTTAAGAAAACACAAAAAAACTAACATTTTATATTTAAATAAAAGTTTATGACAAAAGAATTTTAATTTGACATTAATCTGGAAAAGGTAAATTTCTATATTTGTGTCTTCTTTTTACAAATGATAAGACTGTTGGTGAATTACTGAAATATTAGTTTTAAAAGGATTTTATACACAAATATACTAAAACGTAAAGTCATATTTCTATTAGAAAGCCTATAATCTGAAATATCCAATAAATTAACAAACTGCTTAACATAAAATTTACATATACACATGTTTTAGTTTTGCTCATACCAAGGTTAATTATGATTTACCACATTATTTTATTGGGTGTTGGTGCATTTTATGTTATCTAAAAATGATTTATATTCTAATGACTCAAATGCTGAGGGTTGACAATGTGTACTATATATTCAGATGCTGATTTTTGTGCCATGAGATCTTGTTACAGTCTGAATGTAGACACTGTCACAAATATTGAAGAATCTTCTGTATTATTGTGTTGTAAAGAATGCTCCAAAATTATCTCTGATTTGTGAATAAAAGTTTGAACAGCCAATCACTGGCAGAAAAGATAAAAAAAAATGTTGGACTTCTTATTTCACCCACGGGACCCAGGGAGAAGGTCCAGGTAAAAGAAATTTGCCATGAGGCAGGTGAGGGTGCAAGAGAAGAAGGACTATGAGGTGGCAGAAGAAGATGGTCACCATGCAGTCAGGCACAAGGAGTTTCCAAGGGACTCCCACATGAGGGAGGACAACTACGGCAGAATGAGCCAAGGAGAGACTGAATTCAAGTAACTCGGGGCATGTGACTGAAAAATAGTTAAGATAACAGAGGATTAGGAATATGTGCTCAGTTTACTGTGCTTAAAGCTTGTTAAATAAACCTGCAAGTCTCTGTCTCAATTATTTAGGAGCTACCCAGGTTAGAAAAACTGCCACCTTTAAATTTCAGCCTATATTCAAAATAAATATTTTCTATACTAATATCCAGAATAATGTCTTTCTTAATAATATAATAAATAAATCAGTCTTCTATTTTTTATCAAGAATAAGAAAGAGTTTAACTTGGAGCAGATATTGAAGACACAGAGATGGTTAAAGTGCAGGGGTGCAAGACAATAGGTAAATGAAAAAGTGGGGAGGTGGAATATTAGAAAAAGACAGACGTAAACACAGACGGGTTTAAAATATGGGGAAGTCAAGAGATTGGGGGTAGGGCTAACCCACAAAGACTTTACAAAAAGGCATATGAAAATCCATTTCATGGTCCAATTAAAGATAAAATTGAAATACAGTGCTTGAAAGATGACTCTTGGGTTAAGAGAACTGGACGATCCTCCAGAGGATCAAGCTTTGATTTCAACACCTACATGATACCTCACAAAAAATATAATTAGAATGATAATAGAAGGCATTCAAACTAAAAGAAAGGAGGTGAGGTACTGAAGATTCAAGGTCTAACAGGGATGGAAGTTGAGGTATGGGGCAGAGATGAGTGGTGGGTGGAGTGGATTCACCTAAAGTAAGGATGCACTACGAAGCCTTATAAAAATTTACTCACGAGTAAGACAATTGAAAAAATAAAAATTTAAAAACAAAATGTTCAAACAGGAGTACATTGCTTGGGTAGAAAACGAAACTCTAGGAAGCCAGAGATAAAGGAAAATTTCAGTGTATGGCATGTAATAGCTCCTACTGGTTTTGGTCAGTGTCCCTAGAGTTGCCCAAACCTGCAGGCTTTCATTGTCACACTTGGTTACACACCTAAAGTACATGATGACAAGATCTTATCATTGAAGACACAGCCATCTTTATCTGCACAGCATAAACATTCAATCTCAGGAAACCTTGGACATTTTTTTTTTCACTCTGCCTAGCTTTTGTAGTTCAGGCAGGTGAGAACAAGGTCAATTGGATGACAAAATTACCAAACATCATATGCAACACTTGATCCCGAATTGTAACATGTTAGGTGAAATATGCCTAATAGTGAAATACTGGCATAGATATGATGGAGTGGGTAACTACTTTCTAATTGTGTTTGTGGCTTCATTCAAATGAAGGATGCATACCTTTTACAGTAGTCTCAGTCTAAAACCCAAGCATAGGTTAAAAGTAAATTTTATAAACCATTAAGTCCAACTAGTGCTATTCATATAGAAATGATTGTGGGACCATACACTGGAGCATGAAAAATCTACAGCTGGCACACCTTTCAAGAATTATGCTCCATCCCCAGGTAGGTATCAAAACATAATCCAGTGAGAGCATGTATAAAGTCATATAGGGTAATCTGGTAAAGAGAATGGGCATTGTGGGATATATATGGTCATACTTCATTGTATACATGTTTGAAATTCTCAAAGATAAAGATATAAAACTTTTCTATCAGAAGTACAGATCTGTATCTATGTAAAGTATCTGTGGTCTCACTTGATCTCCTGGAACTCAGAGAATCACCCTGCCTCCACCACCTGAGTTCTGGGATTAAATGCATGCACCACATATTATTTAAAAATTATTCTTTGAGAATTTATTTCCTACATGTGTACTTACATTGTATCAAGATCTCATTCACTCTCTTTTTTCCCCAGTTAGTTTTTTTGGGAACCCACGATCATTTTCCCTTCTAAGATTCATGTATTTCATTTTTACATTTTTTTAATATCCACTGTTGATGTAGTTATAGTCAAATGATTGTGGATTCAGTATAGTGTAGATAACCTCCAAGAAAAACCTTCAAAGAAAAATGACTCTCCCACTGTTTGATATTTAGTATCTCTGTGTTGTAGTGAGCAACTAAAAAATATTATGCTTATACATTTTCCCAATCATTTTTATTATTGCTGTCATGAGGATATTCAAAGCCCTACTGTTCCAACAAACATGAAATGTGTGGTGCATTACTTTTGACTGGGATCATCACTAACTGGGAAACTGCACTCAAACCTATGCTTCTTCTGGAGCTCTGACATTATACCATTAACCACTTCCTCTATCACCTCCTCCCTGGCTGTCCTCCACAGCTTCTGTTGACCTCTGCTCTACTTTCTACTTGAATGCGATTAGATTTTTCTAGTCTCCATGTTGAATGAAATCATATAGAAATTTCTTTCTGTGCCTGGCTTATTTGAGTTAACATGAATTAGAAATGAGGTAACCTTTATCCAGAAAGACAAGCATATCTTATTCTCTCTAACATATATATTATAATAGCAAGCTGTTAGATTTCTGTGTGTAAATTAGAATTCCTACAGTGAGTAGAAAATTGTATAAGTGTCATGCCAGTGTTAAAAAGTTCTAAAAGGGTATAGAGGGTGAAGAGATAGTAGAACACATTTGATATGAAAGTAGGCAGGCAGGGTGCTATAAGTAACCTGAGGTAGAGCGTTCACCTACTATGTACAAAGCCCTGGCTTTACTTCCAAGTATAATATTTAAAAAATCAATAAAAAGTTAATCTTTTTGTGTAGTAAGACTTCTTTGAATAAAAATGCTTGTTGTGTAACCTTGACAACCCTTATTTGATGCCCAGCACCCATGGTAGAAGAAAAGAAACTAACTTCTAAATGTTGCCTTCTATCGTTTTTATCTCTGTTATACCACTGAATTCCTTTACTAAATGTATTACATTCATACATGGACATGTTTACACATTCATAAAAAACACCAATAATGATAATTACTTAAGAAAAAGAATAGAATATTAGTATGGTAGAGTTTGAATGGGAATGAGACTTGGAGTTAGAAGAAAGGAAATAGCTAAAACTAACAATTTATAAAGAAATTATGTGGAAATATTCCATGTAAACTAATTTAAACTTATAATTAAAAGCATGATCTGGCATCCTTTTATGAGCAGATAATTTTGGTTCTAGAAACTTATATGTGATCAAATAAGAATCTCACTGTCATTTGTGGGATACATAGTATAAGTCGGTAGGAAGTAAAGTATTCCAAAACAACACAAACAATTCTAACTGCATTTGGCTGCTCAAAGAACTGATGGCAAGATGCTGTTTTATAAGAACTCCACATACCTTGACTAAAGAACTCAGAGAAATTAAGTTACACAGAAAATTTGGGGAGAAGATGCATCAGCAGTCAGATGTAGCTTATGGACCCTGTGTTCTACAACACCAACATATTCGGCATGATTTCCTGAATATGCATTCAAATCATGGGATTATGTAATATGCATTCGAATCATGATGAGACTTAATCATTCCAGTTATAATAGCTACTATTAGATAGTCAATGCTTAAGATAAAAATAAGGAGCAAAAGAACAAATACTTCAGCTATATAATAGCTTAAATTGTTAAATTTATTATGATTATATTGAACAATAAATAATTTGAAATAATGGGAAAGACAGACACAGAAACAGGCACAAACATAAACACACAGACACATACACACTGACACAGGAACACACACACACACAGAAAAAGAACAGAGACAGAGACAGAGAGACAGAGACAGAGAGAAAGATAAGAGACCAACCAACAGACAGACAGACAAGACAGTAAACTTGCAAAATTCGGTGCAAAAGTAGAATTCTTTTACATTTTTGGGAGCATACAGTTCTTAACAACTATTGGGAAAAGCATCAGTTTTTCTCAAAAAGTAAATACAGAGCTGCCTTATCATCTGGAAACTCCACTAATGAGAAAAATGTTAAGGAGATTTTTAAAAATTGGATATACTTTCTTTGAATTTAATAAACACATAGAAATGAATCATGAGACTTTGTTTATTGCCTTGCTTGTTCTTTGACTATTTGTATTTATTGTCTTTTTGTTCCTTGACTATTTGCATTTATTGTATTGGTATTTCCTCAGTCCAGAACTGAGCTTAATACTTGCATGTAATTAAAATGGTATAAAAGCAGATTGGAAAAAGATTTAAAAACAATTAAAAAGTGGAATTATTGGGTTGACACAAACTTTTAACATTTTTATACATGAAAATCTTACAAACATGAGAGTGAGTTACAATAGCAGAGATCTTGTATTATGAGTTGCAGACTCTAGAAAAGTAAAGTAGGGAATATTTCTAAATAAACATTAAATTTATTTAAATACATTTCATGTGAGCTAAAAATTGTATCTGGTTTTGGTTTAATTAAGTAGGACTTTTTTTTTTCAGTTCCTCTGTTAGCAAGTCCATTCAAGTGCTCTTAAATTTGAGAATTTTTAATAGAAAAGATTACTACATGTATAGTCTATTTTCTAGTTTGTAATGTTTCAGGTGTACACTATTTTACCTCCTAGAACGTGACAAGTTGCATATCTTTCATACAAGTTCCTAGGATACTGCTCTTATTGGTTCATAATATTCATACTGCATGTGATATGGGAAGGAAAATGTCATATCGTATAATTATCCACTAAGGATTCACATGTCCTGTAACTCAATATGTTGATACTAAATACAAGGCTTTGGAAACTACTTATATCTATACTGGAAGAGATTTTTAAACGCAGATTATTAAATATTAAATTATTTTTGCTCATCAACAGGAAGAGTAAATGTTATAAGAACTCATTAACTGTTATCAAATACAATATATATGTGTATATAATATATATAATTATATATATTGATATCAAATATATAACATATTCAATACATTGTTATTATGTCTGTTTACCAGTTAAGAATTATAACAACTATCTCCTGGTAAGAAATGATTAAGAAATAATTCTAAGGTTAAAACACAGACTAGGATTCTCCAACATTTATGACCTGAGAAAGTGTAGCCAGTCACGACAGAGTCCAACAGTGTATATACGAGAATCACAAATCAGTAAATCCTTGAGCATTATTTAATTAGCAGGTCTGTCTGATTGCAATGTCTAGGTCCCCTGACATTTCCAAATGAAACTCATGTATAGAAGCTAACATGTCTGTTATGAAACCAGCTTAGACTCTCCCAAAAGGCTAAAGTCATCTCACCTGGATTTCTGCTAAAGATCTGTAATGGCTGAGTTTCAATTAAAATCCAACTTTGAACTTTACATTATTTTGAGCATGTGATAGTCAATATTTTCTTGTGTCCATTGTTCATCTGTGTTTCTTTTGAAAACTTTATTACTTTTTTATTTCTTGGAAATCAACATAAAATCACAAAATTTTCTACTTTAACTTTCCTTCCATGATAACCTCCATTGCTCTTGATTACATTAATAACATTTTTAATCTTATTTTTATTAACAATTGAAATGTATAGAAATACTTATTGATATTATTCAGATATATAATTATATACACACATGTATGTCCATAAGTATATTGTGTGTTGTGTGTGTGTGTGTGTGTGTGTGTGTGTGTCGGTGTAAAATCTGTTCAGTTTATGTAATGTTGCTTGTATGTATATGATTTCAGGACTGACCACTTGTCTGAGAATAACAAATGTTATGTGCCTTCCCTTGGGAAGACCATTTTATTCTCAACATACTATGATTGTCTTAGTACTTTGTGTAAAATTAGGGTCCATACGAGGTTCCCCACTTCACGTCCATGTATCTGTGGGTCCTGATCATCTTGGAGGTAAGCAGATTTTCTTTAAGTTTCAGCCTTGTACTCATACTTAACTTTTTCAGCACCTTTCTAGAAGGAGCTACCGGACACACTATCAGGTGGGTGATTGTTTTGATGAGGCTATCCAAGAAAGCCTCTATGTCTTCTCAAGAAAAGGGTAATGAGAGCAATGGGTAACATACATGCTTCTCTTTGGGTTTGAATAGCTTCTGTTTATTTTCTTATGTCACCTTCAGTGATTTCTCTAAGTTCTTTACTATTTATTCTTCCATGTGTACCCATATGCATCAAATGTACCATATTTAATTTTCTCACACTTCAGTAGTAATGATACTCTTTTTGCAAATAAAACCAATTGTAGTTTGTTTTGAAATGCCTGTCTTTTACAAAGCAAATTTTAAAACAAAGCAAGAATATCTTAAAATTTCTTGAATGAATATAAAATTTTGTAAAGATGATCCATACTTTGTAGTTTGTATAAATGTTAAGTGCACCTGACATTATCTTTCTTAATAGAAGTTAATCACAAATCACTTCTTCTATCTCCATTATACATTTGAAAAAGCTATAGTTAATGAGATATTTGACTTGGAGCAACCCCCAATATCTTGGTAGTGATTGGTGTGAGGTTCAATAATAACCCTATTGGGACCAAAGACATTTGACTGGTAAGGGAAGATTCAGATGCTTCATTGACAGTAATCTCTGTTTGAAGAAGACTATATGAGAGAGCAAGAGTATTATTTTCCTCATAAAATGCCTACACTTAGTGACATCAATTTATCAAATAATAATAATAATAAATAAAAACCTTCTTACTACTTTCATTTTAGATAGCAGTCTAAGAATGAACCAGCAGAAGAGAAGAGAAGTTACAAAAAGTGCAGAGATAATAGCATACCATCTAACTACAAAAGCAGTCATTCTGTAAGGCTGCTAGCTTCTAGACTTCCTTTGTATAGCAACATGTAATTTATGAATTAGTCATTTGAGAAATAGACTATTATATTTATGGCCTGGTTATGCTTGATCTTTGGAATGCCTCAGCATGGTCGTCTTGAAACAGTCAATATTCTACTCAAACAAATCATTTCCATTCATCATTTCTGGAAAGATAGAAAAATTCTTAATATTTTTCATATATAGCTTTATTATTTTTTAATGAATTATATTATGCATATCTGGAATTGATTTTTTCCTTTTTTTATTTTGAGATTATAATAACATTCCTCCCTTCCCTTTCATCTCTCCACCTCCATCCCATATTTGCCTCCTAACATATGAGAGCTAGTATACTTTAGAAAAAAAGTTGCTCACATTCCAAGAGCCTAAAAGAATCATAACCCAGAACCTATATCATAAGCCTCACAGTGAGAATCAGAGGAAAATAGAAAACTGAGTTATTCTCACACTAGCTAAGAAACACACATTTGCAAAACTATGAAGGATTGATTTTCCTAAGGATGAAAAAGAATTTACAAAATTCTCATCACTGAGCAATATGTCAAGAATGAAGCTTAGACAAAACTAAAATTTAAAGGAAGAAACAGGAGTATTAGTGAATTGAAACATAATACCTAGTTCTAAAAGAGTAGCTTGGAATGACTAAACCCTTATCGCCATAGCCCCAACAAAACACCAAATATTCAGCAATTCAGCAAATACATCTGATTAGTCACAGTTAACTAAAGAAAATTCAGAGAGAGAAGAGAGAGAGAGAGAGAGAGAGAGAGAGAGAGAGAGCAGGTAGACAAGAAAAAAAGAAAGAAAAAAAAGAAACAAAGCAGGCAAGCAGGAAAGAAAATTAAGATTACCTCACTGAGTGTTGATGCCCTGAGTATTGTTTCTTGGAGCTGGCAAAAGGAAAGACTCCCTGGGCTTTGCGATGTGGGAGAAGAAATAGTGCACTGTCTCTAGGCATAGGTGTCATACGTAGAGACTGATTACACCCTGCGTGCTACACCATGATTGGCAATAAAGATAGACACAGATCAATCGAGATTCAACTCAGCAGATTCCAACAGAGCTTTAGAGACAGCAAAACCCCAACCTTTATAAATTGTGATATACTTAAATTTCCTTCACCAATGTCATGTTATTGTACCTATTAATCTGGAGCCTTGGATGCTTTGTTCAAAGACAGAATACAAGGCTCTTTAAACACTAGCCACAATTATTCTCCTGTAGCACTGCTTCTACAGTTTATACAAAACAGGCTTGTGAGTCTACTCAGTCCTAAATAATGGTGCTGCTACATTTACTCGGACAAGAGTCTGCTTTCTAAGATATGGTGCCATCTCTGATGGTGGGTAGTGACATAATGAGACACGTACTCTTTCATAAGGGCACCACTCCAATGCTTGTGAGGCTCATGGAGTGGATTCCTACTTCTTAAAACCAAAATAAGGAGACATAATAGTAGCATAATCTTGGATGGCACAAACATTCAAAATATCTCATCAATAGAATGTTTTCTGATGTATTTTGAATTGGGATTCTTGATTAAAATCTCCATAATTACAGAAAATTATTTTGTGTTTTAATATATTTTCATTGGAATAATACTATATAATTTTTTCCTTCCCTCTTTTCCTTTTAGCACCACCTCAGCCATCCTTCCTCAAGCCTTTCCAATGATCCCCCTACTTTCAAATCATAGCTGTTTTTCTTTGATCATTACTGTTAAACACACACATACATATATCCACATGTGTGCTCACATAAGTATATGCATAGTGGGCACAAATATAATATATATATATATATATATATATATATATAATAATATTATATATATATTCAGCCTGCTGATTCCATTTTCATTTTCTGGTATATATGTGACTTCAATGCTGACAACTCTTTATTGGACAATTGGTGGGGCAGCTGATCCTTCAATAAAACGAATTCTTTGTTCAGCAAGCATTAATTTCCTGCAGTTCTTTGTCTATGGGTGGAACCCTGTAAAATTGTTCCTCTTCCTATTAATATTTTCTTTGGCATTACCATTGTTCTGGTCTTGTTAATGCAGCTCTATGTAGGAGAAACTGTTTGGTAGCAGACTTCCTCCCTCTTGCATGATATTCTTTGAGACCCAGAAGAATGAATTGTGATATGGTTATATCTTCTAGGGTTGGACTACTCATGAATTGTTGATCTCTCCTTGTGTCAGCTTTGGTTTTCTGTGGTAGTCTATATTTGCTATACAGAGAGGATTTTTTCTTAAGACGTAGTAGTTTCACTTTACTGTGCAATAGGGATATGGTGTAGCATGCAGTAAGGGATCATGCTGGTCGTGCAAAGCTGTGCCGGTAGGAAAGTGAAGTTTTGAACTGAGTGTGCTCATAGCTAGAAAATTTTCAGAAAGCTGACTTTTAGTCTCTAATGACCTTTCAGCCACTTGAGTAGAAGGCCAGGTGTGAGTGGGAATTGGGTAAGACTGAAACTTAAAAATATGAAGTTTTCTACCTTGAGCTGACTGAAAATGTAAGCAACTGTTTTTTTAATGACTTACATTTGAGGCATTCCTAAAAAGATGCTAGTAATGGTCTCTCATAGGACAGGCTCAGAATTTCATTAGAAAATTGTACTCCCCCAAACACAGATGTCTGACTATTTTTATAGCCTCTTTAAGGCTAGGCTGATCATGGAGCTTATGAACAGAACACAGCATGGCTAAGCTTGTGTTGGGATTTTGGGTGTGATGGCCCAAGGTTAAAGTATTGCACATAAAACACCCAAAGGTATTTGTTGTGATAAAGATGGCTGCTTAAAACAGGAGGAATATGAAATGAGAAAGCAGTGGATTAAACAGATGGCAAAGAATAGGATATCAGGAGGTGTTACGAATTCCAAACTAACTGCAAGAAATGTTTATATGCTGAAGTGAGGGAAGAGACAAAATAAAAGATGCTGTTAAGATTCTAGATTACTAAACAAATGAAAGACAATGTCTTGAACCAAAATACCATTAGATAAAATGCTGCTTAAGGGATGTTGATGAGCATGTGCTTAGCTCTTGAGCATGTAAAACAGAGCACTTCTTTCTAAATTTGTTAAGATACCTAATGCTTAAACAAATGGTGTGCTCATATTGAAAATGTTAAGGGAAACATAGAATAGTGCAGGAGTGTTTAGAGACAGGACAGAACATAGTGAAGTAAATGGAGGAGGGGAAGGTGTTTGCCATGGCCTGTGCTCAGAAATAACTCTTTGTCTAATCTAGAAGATAGTTGTAACTACTGAGTAAACAGATAGTAAAGGAAAAACACAAAAAAATAAAAACAGATATTTGTGTGTGTTTGTATATATGCATGTGTGTATATGTGTGTGTGGTTACCTACAACACAAAATATTTGAAAATAAACTTTCACTCTAGGTTGAATGTTTATCTTCTCCAACAGTCATGTTAAAAATAATTGTCATTATGTGTTGGACATATATATGATGGGCTGAATATGTCCCATCTGTAAAGTGTTTTCTGTACATTGTTAGGAACTGTGTTAGACTTCAGCTAAAATCAATTAAAAATTAAATAAAATGAAACCTAAGTATGGTGAGATGTGCTTTCAGTCTAGGCACTTGGGAAATGTAGATAGGGGCTTGCCTACCCACCCAGTTCTACTGTGTTTCAAAAACAAATAAACATATGATTCCTGAAGAAAGACATCTGAGGTTGACCGCTGGCCATCATGTAAACATGCATAAATATGTATGTGTACCTGTTTCCATTACACACACACACACCACACACACACACACACACACGAACAACTCTTAAGTAAATAGATCACAAGCACTCTATGTTCTTTGGTGAATTATAACATCATATATATATATATATATATATTAATTATATATATATGTTAGTTTGATGCAAAAGTTTGCCTCTGCCCTTTTTTTTTTTCTGTCTTTCTTATGTTCTCTTTCCCTTTCACCAAACCAAACAAACTCACAAGGAAAGCAAAGCCCATACTGGAGTCTGAATCTGCTGGTATCTTGATCTAGCATGCTACAATGATTGAAAATAATAGATAATATATTTTCTAAAGTACATTGATAAATATTAGCTTACATATGTGGGAAAGGGGTACTTATTAATTAATCAGTTTCATATAACCCACCATAGATAAAAGTATGAGCTAATAGAACTCTTCCTAAAAGAGGACACATTCATGAGTTATCCACTACAGAGTTCTTCTATAGATGATCTTATAATTTACCTGACGTGTAATCTAGTGTGTAATGCTCTATGATAAATTTACCCTCATTTTATTCATTTTTCCTCTCTTGTCTAACATATTTTCTAATTTTTGAAGTGCATGGAAAGTGGAAAGTGTATCAATTTGTAAGTTAGTCTGATGTATGTTTGTGTTTGTTTTTCTCTGCTTGTGTGTGTGTGTGTGTGTGTGTGTGTGTGTATGAGGGAGAGAGAGAGAGAGAAATGGAAAGAGAAAATGACATACAAAGATAGAAGAAGAGAGACAGACAGACATAGAATTGAAAAATAATGCTTAAGATTTTTGGAATTTAAACTTACAGTGTAAATATATATCTAATCCTTATGAAAAATACATTGTCATACTGATGACTTAAGTTACAGACATATACAGTATGGCTATCTCCATTCTCCGGATGTTCTGTATGTAATAGATAATAGAATACAGCTGAATATTTTGTAATAATTAATGTTTAACAAAATGGTTATGAAGATAGCAGTCCATGTGCAAATACATGTACATATCAGCATGTGTGAATGAACTGCTAAAGTTTTAGATTAATCAACATTCTCTTCTGCTCCTAAAGTGGTTCATATTGTCAAAGATGATATGATCTCAACATTTTTAAAGTATATAAGTTAATATAAAATCAGTTTCACACTCATACATTTGAATTATCTAAGGATCATCTCTAAATCAAGAACCAGCACAGCTACCAATAGAACACTGCTAATGACCATTTTAACACCTTGTATTAGAATCTAAAGTTATCCTTTAAAATTTATGGATTTGGTTTTATTTCCACTACAAAGTCCACATTTATATTCCATTTAAAGATTTATTTCTGCCACTTTAAAAAGTAAATACCTGTTATATGCCTATAATGATAGTCAAGAAGCAATAGAATGTAAACAGCTACAGATAATATCTAAAAGGAAACAAATTGGTGAATGCAGCCATGCATAGATTAAACAACGATGTAGCTTTTACACTTCTACTGGTAATATTTCCTTCAGGGCTAACAGATAAGGCAATGAAATATTAGAAAAACAAGTTCAAGGATGCTTTAGGATAATCCCTTATCAACCAGTGTTTTTCCACTCCTATCCCAGAATACACATAAACCACGGTTATTATAGACTGTGATAATAATGCTTTTCCTAGAATATAAATCAATTTAACACTGCCTTACTCAATCTGAATATTTTTTCTCATCATAAAGTGAATATAATTACATACATAGCTGTCACAGAAGGCTAAAGAAAGTATTACAGTTTAGCAATGGTGACATGCATAGATAGCCTTCCAGAATTTCATTAAAGGTGAGAGTGCAGACTGGTCATGTTGTTGATGACAAATGAATACAGCTGAAACAGTACACTGTGCACAAAAGTTCAATTGAATGAAATATAGCCAGGTAGATCTGTTACAAATCTATGCAGGAACTTAGCAGATGGGTAAGCCTTGTGGGTAAGCCCACAATGATAGCCTTAGCTGAAATACATTGTATTCATTACCTGGTAAAAGCAAACTAAGGGAGGATTTTGTTTGTTTGTTTGTTTACCTTTATATGGGATACAATTCATTATGATTGGGAATTTATGGCTGCAAAGACAGGAATTAGCTGATCATGCAGTGTCTATGGTCAGAAAACAAGAGTGATTAGATTCATAGATTAGCTCCTTTTTCCTTTTAATACAATCCTGGACCACAGCACAGGGAATGCCAAACCTTCCCTTTATACTTTGTCTTCCCACTTCAGTGAACCTAACCTAGGAAATCTCTCCTCACAGGTGCATTAAGAACTTTGTATTCATAGCAGACTTATTTGTAGTAGCCAGAAACTGGAAGCAGTCCAGATGTCCCTCACCTGAGGAATGGATGCATAATAGGTGGTTCATTTACGCAATGGAATACTATTTCACATTAAAAAAAGGACATCATGAATTTTTCAGGCAAATTGATGGAACTAGAAAATATTATCCCGACTGAGGTAATGTACATAGTATGTACTCACTGAAAGTGGATATAAGCCAATAAGTACAAAATACCAATCGTAGACCCACAGACCCTAAGAAGGTCAACAAGAAGAAAGCTTAAGTGAGGATCCTTCAGTCTCACTTAGAAGAGAGCAAATCATCATAGGAGGCAAAGGGAGAGAGGGACCTGGATGGGAGAGGGGAGCAGGAGGGGAAAGTGGGGACAGGATCAATATAGGGAATACAGGAGAGATTCCCAGAGGGCTAGGAGAATGAATGGAAATATGCAGTTTCGGATCCTGGGAGGTAGAAAGAACCTCTAGAAATTCCCAGAGAACTGAGATATGAGATGCTTCCAGAACCCAGTAGGGATGACCTTAGCCAAAATGCCCAACAGTGGTGAGATGGAACCCAAAGAAACCACCTTCAGTAGATAGACAGGAACCCCAGTAGAGGGATGAGAACATCAACCTACCTATAAAACTTTCTATCCTAAATTTCTCTTGTCTAAAATAATTGCAGTGACAAAAATGGAGCAGAGACTGAAGGAATGGCAGACCAGTTACCAGGTCAACTGGGACTCCAGCCAATGGACAGGCACCAATCCTGACACTGTTAATGATGCCATATTGTACTTGCAGACAGGAGCCTAGCATGGCTGTCCTCTGAGGGGCTCTCTGCCAGCAGCTGACTGAGACAGATGCAGATACCCAGAGCCAAGCATTAGAATGAGGCTAGGGAACCCTGTAAAAGAGCTAGGGGAAGGAATGAAGGAACTGAAAGGAATTACAATGTGATAAGAAGGCCAACAGTGTCAATTAATCTGGACCCTTGTTAGCTCCTGGAGATTGAACTACCAACCACAAGAGAATACATGCGATGGTCCAAAGTCCCTGGCAAATATGAAGCACAGGGCTGCCTTTTCTAGTCTCAATGAGAGAGGATATGCCTAATCCTGTAGAGACTTCATACCCTAGGATCAGAGGATACGTGGGGATGGGCATAGGCTTCCACTCAGAAGCGAAGGGGAGAGGGTATGGAGGAACAACTGCAAAAAGGGATCAGGAGGGGGCAATATTTGGGATGAGAATAAGAAAATAATTAGCTGATTAAAATAAGAAGTTTATGTGTTGGTGGTCTCTACCAGCTTGTGTAGGCTGCCTGACTGGTGGCTCAATGCCTGAGAGATCTCAGGGTCTAGGGTAGTTGAGATTGCTGGTCTTTCTATGGGGTCACCCTCCTCTAACCTTCTCCAGACTGCCCCTAATTCAATCACAGGGGTCTCTGATTTCAGACCATTGGTTGGGTGTAAATATCTACATCTGTCTCAATCAACTGCATGTTGGTCCTCTCTGAGGACAGCTATGTAAGACTCCTGTCTGTAAGCACAACATAACATCAGTACTAAATGTCAGGACTTGGAGGAGCCTCCCCTTAAGATGGGTCCCAATTTGGGTCAGTCTGGACTGGCTTCCCTTATGTCTCTTCTTTAATTCTGTCTCTACAGTTCTTTTAGACAGGCACAGTTATGGGTCAGAATTTTTAACTGTAGAATGGTAACCCCATCCACCTACTTGATGTCCTGTCTTTCTACTGGAAGTGAACTCTACAAGTTCCCTCTACCCACTGTTGGGCATTTCATCTAAAATTCCTCCCTTTCAGTCCTAAGATTCTCTCACCTCCTATGTCTCTGGCACTTTCCAGAGGGTTCCCTCGCCTCCCAACCGTGAGGTAGCTTATTTTCATTCATTCTGCTAGCCTTCAAGGCTTCTCTCCTGTCTCCCCCCATACCTGAATATGTTTCTCTTCTCCCCTCTCCCTCTCTTCTTCCCCTTAAGTCCCTCCCTCCTTCTGCCTCCCAAGTGGGATTGAAGCATCCTCACTTAGGCCCTTCTGCTTGTTAATCTTCTTGAGTTCTGTGGATCTTATCCAGAGGACTACCTGGTATGGCCTCAGTATGAAAAGATATACGTAGCCCTCAACAGACTTGAGGCTCCTGAGAGGGTGCAGGCCTCTTGGAGAGAGGAGGCAGGAGAAATGGAATAAGGAACGATGGGAGGGGGAATCAATCAGGAGAGTGGCAACGGCTAGTCTGTAAATAAATAAAAATAAAAAAAAATAGTTTATATCCTTGAAAATTCTAAATTATGTCAATTGATGATCTAAAAATTGATTATCTCATACACTGTAAAACATTGTACTCTGAAGATAGAAGCAACAGTGTATTGTGCTATTGTCATGCTTTACCAGGTCAAGTTTCTATAAAACATTTCTGAGGAAAATTATTTTTTATCAAAACCTGAAGGCTTCACCTTTTTTTTTTTTTTTACTATGTATAGAATCTCATCCATATTTATAGGACAGTAAGTATTCCTGTGAGAGTTTCAGTTCTAAACTCAAGACCATAGTAATAAAAAAATTGAATACATCAAATCATTAGCCACACATTTCACAAGTAAATCTTCTTTAAGCTTTACAATATTTTTCCAAGGAAATTCTTGTTTGAATTGTATTACAAATGATATTTTAAACCAAAGATCCACCCACATCCAAATATGCTTTAAAAGAGGCAATAACTATTTTTCAGAATAGTTATTCATATATGGGAAGATAAGTTATGATTTCAAAAGAATAAGTTATAGTGTAAAACATTACACCACCTCCATTTTCCCCAGTATCAAATATAAGACTGATCCTGTACAATTTTATGCCGTTCATAGTACATTATATAATTCATGAAATCCCATTGCATCTTTATGATTTACAGATAAGAAAAAGGGGTGATCATATCAAGATCAAGATATAACTGAAACACTAATATATGATTTCATAGGAAAAATTATAATTATGAAATAATTGATAATTTTCCATATCTCATGAAAATTTTTGAGGAGCATTTAAAACCACTAATTTACTAATCCAGCATACTCCATAACAGTCTACAAACATTTGTCCTGTACAGACATACCTCCTATACAGAGGTAACTGAAGTCTTCATCCCTCATTAAAAATATTTTCTCTTTACTACAGGTGGAAAGAACTATTAGAGAAACTACAACAAATTTCTACAATTTTTGAATTGTAAATTCACATTCCAATGTGTTCTACAATGTGCTATATCTGCAAAACACTCCCACCCTTAAGTCTCAGGGAACACTACATGCAAGGTCCCCCAAAGCCCAGTCATGGCATAGAATTAAGAAGATTGCTGTGGAGTTGTGTCTAGTAGTACTAGCAGAAGCTGGTCACATAAAAATCTCATCAAAATGACTGGACAACTGTGAACTAAACCAAGCTGATAACTGTGAACATGCCAAACTGGACTGAGGAAAGCCTTTGAGGCCTAGAGATACTCTCTGGACTCAAAGGGAGGGACCTTAGATGAAATGCTTTATAGTGGGAAATGGGAAACGTGTAGAGTCTACCTCTAGTAGAAAGACATCAAGTGAGGGATGGGGTTGCCATCCCACAGTCAAAACTCTGACCCATAATTGTTCCTGTCTGAAAAAAACTGCAGAGACAAAAATGGAGAAGACCCTGAGAGAAAGGAGGTCTAGTGACAGGCCCAAAGTTGGATCTAGTTCAAGGGGAGGTCCCAAGGCCTAACACTATTACTGAGGCTATGGAGTGCTCACAAAAAGGGACCTATCATGACCAAACTCAGGAAGACTCAACCAACAGCTGAAAGAGTCAGATGCATATATTTGCACCCAACCAATGGACAGAAGCTGCTGACCCCTGTGTTTGGAATATGGAAAAACTGGAGAAAACTGAGGAGAAGGGAGACCCTGAAGGAGGACCAACAACCTCAATAAACCTGGACCCCCGAGATCTCTCAGACACTAGACCACCAAACAAGCACCATACACCAGCTGATATGAGGTCCCCAACACGTATACAGCAGAGGACTGCCAGGTCTGGATTCAGTTAGAGAAGATGAACCTAACCAAGAGACTGGAGGCCCCAGGGAATAAGGAGGTCTGGTAGATTCGAGGTTGGGGTTGTGGGGTGGGGATGTCCTTGTGGAGACAAGGGGCAGGGGAGGGAAGAGGTATGGGATGGAACAGTAAGAGGGTAGACCAAGAGTGGGATAAAATCTGGAGTGTAAAAAATATTAAAATTTTTAAAAAATTAAAATTTTTTATATATGTATATATATGTATACATGTAGTGTGTGTGTGTGTGTGTGTGTGTTTAGTAACTCTTAGTATGAAAAACAGAGACAATGAATTTTAAGGAGATTCAGAGTGGCATGTGGAGGGTTTTGACAGGAAAAAGAAGAGATATTGAAATTAAATAATGTCAAAATTCACAATGCCTATCAATACAAAAGTAAGTTAAGACACAAATACTATGGGATTCTCATTTAATCAAGTGTTTTATTAAAAACTTCTTCGAGGCTTTGTGTCTTAGACTTAATGATAGCTTTTGTTTTGTTTCATTATATTCTTCTATATCACAAATATTCATACAGAGCACATGACATTGACATGGAGAAACAGACATAAAATGAAGGATAGAAGGAAGAGACCAATGTCATCTACTGACCACATAAAATGATGCTGTTCACAGAGATGACACTAATTAATATTACACCTGTAAGCAGTTCTAGAGAAGCTAAATGGAAAAGGCTAATAGAGTAACTCCAAGACACCTAGGTAAATAGATGAATGCAGTTAAATAGAATGAATGATACTAAACATTAAAACACACACATCAATATAAGGAAAAGGACACGCATGGTATGTACTCACTAAAAGTGGATATTAGCGGGGAAATAAAAAGTTCAGAATACCCAAGATGCAGTCCACAGACTCAAAAAGGTCAACAATCTGAAGGTGCAAGTGAGGAAGCCTCAGTCCACTTGGGAAGGAGAAGAAAAGAGTAACAAGTGAGAAAGGAGGGAAGGAACTGGGAGGGAAAGTAGACAGGGGGTAGGGGAAGAGAGGAGAACCTGATCAGGTATTGGGTAAGAGAAAAGGACTGAAGTCCTGAGGGCCAGCAGAAAAATGAAAACAGGCAAACTTGGGAGGTAGGGGTTGGGGGACCCTCTAGAATACCAGAGACCAGGGAGGTGAGAGACTCTCAGGACTCAAAGGGAGGGACCTTAGATGAAATGCTCTGACAGTAGGGAGAGGGAACTTATAGAGCCCACCTCCAGCAGGATGACAGGGCATCAAGTGAGGGAGGCAGAAGGTTACCATGCCACAGTCAAAACTCTGACCCACAACTGTTCCTGTCTGAAAGAACTGCAGGGATGGAAATGGAGAGGAGCCTGAGGAAAAGAAGGTCCAATGAGGGCTCAAAGTGGGATCCAGCTCAAGGTGAGGTCCCAAGGCCTGACACTATTACTGAGGCCATGGAGTGCTCACAAAAAGGGACCTATCATGGCCAAACTCTGAAGACCCAACAAGCAGCTGAAAAAGTCAGATGCAGATATTTGCAACCAACCAATGGACAGAAGCTGCTGGCCCCTGTAGTTGTATTAGGGAAAGGCTGAAAGAAGCTGAGGAGGAGCAAGACCCTGTACGAGGACCAGCAACCTCAATTTGGACCACCAAGATCTCTCAGACACTATATCACCAACCAGGCAGCATACACCAGCTGATATGAGTCCCCAACACATATACAGTAGAGGGCTGCCACTGCAGGGTCTGGGTTCAGTCAGAGAAGATGCACTTAACCGTCAAGGGACTGGAGGCCCAGGAAGTTTAGAGCTCTGGTTGGGTGGGGGTGGGGGTGGTGACGTCCTTGTGGAGACAGGGTCATGGGGAGGAGGTATGGGATGTAGAACAGTTGAAGGTAGACCAGGGGCTGGACTAAAATCTGAGAGAGTAAAATAATAATAATAACTAAATAAAAGACAAAAAAATACTTTCAAAAAAATCTTTAGCAAAACTTCTCATCACATGTAATGCCTTAGACTCTAGCTGCAGAAGACAGATTGTGGAGGAAACACGTTCACTCTGGTTTTATTTGCACACACACAGGAGATCAATTACAGTGTCAAGCAGTTATTTCATTCTCACTGCAGACATTAAAGAAAAGATAAAACAGGTTCAGGATCTGTGACTTAATGTTCAAAACATAAGGAAGAACCAGAGTTGAGGTGGTACAGTAATACACAATGTTGTTTCTATTCTGACTAGCCACACAAACAACCTGAAGAGATTTTTTTTAATTGTTCCTGTACTTGGATTTCTTTAACCATTCTTCTATGAACAATATAAACTTAACATAGAGGATAATAGTTGTGATGAATGTTTCATATATTTTTAGTTCTCTAAAAATGGTACCTTTAAAGGATATTTATTTTAAACTTAATTACAAAAACTGTTTTTGTAAATCATGCTATGTTGGGTATGTGATATTTGAAATGATTCTTTTAATGATCCAGTTTGCACAGCTGATACTAAGTTCAACTTTATTTCCCTTGATGCCTGTAAGTTTTAAAAATGTAAGATATTGATGTGTCAGAATTTGGAAATTGAATTTCGTCATCAGAAGACACTTTGAAAGAAGAAGTGGAAATATTCTTGTGTCACAGAAATGTAACTAACACAAATTGATGTTGTGTTATTTTGATATGAATAATAACCTTGAGGGGTTTTCTTTATCAACACATAAAAACCGCTTATAGACAAAACCTCACTGTTTCATAAATGCTTCCAAATATGATTCTTGCATGTTTTCAATATTTAAAATAACTTGTTAAAGCTTCAGTGGAAATGAACACATTTATGAAGCTCTACTATTTGAACATTCATGTGGAAAAAAATCTAAATTACATGTTAAATTCTTTCATTTGACCCTTTTGAACCATCTTCCTCTAATCCATATATCTAGGTTACACATATTATATCAACATAAAACTACTGTTCAACCAAACTCATTTACAGCCAAAAATGGATAATTTGGCACAATATCATTGATGTTATTTGCAGTCAAGGGAAATGTAAATTGAAATGTATATGTAATCCTAAAATAAATTTATTAATTTTAAACCTCTCAAGTCATTACTTGATATAAACATAATTCAAGTATGACAGAGCAACTGTTATCTTTGTCTGTCTTTCTCTCTCTCTTTTTTCTTTCTTTCCTTCTTTCTTTCTGTGTGTGAGTTGTTTGTCTGTTTGTTTGTTTGCTCCCATGCCCCATGATTCTTGATTTCTCTATGAATCTCTGGGTGTCCTGGAGCTACCTCTATAGACCAGGGTAACCTCAAACTCAAGAGATCTGTTACCCATGCTCCCAAGTGCTGGAATTAAAGATTTTCCTAAATTCTATGTGATACAATGCCACCTCAGGATTTTCTAAAAAAACATCTGACAGGAAATTACCTAACATTAAAAGAAAAACAATTTTTATGATCATTAAACTTAAACATAATTCTTCAGGTCTTGTGAGAGAGTTTTATAATAATAATTATAAATTTAAAATAGTAAGCAAGGTTGTTCTACTGTGGGATTAAGTTTCAATATGCCACAATGATTATTTTTTATTACTATAGCCTAACTTTTAGTTAAATAGCATTGCCCTTGTTTCTTTAATTTTTATTGGATATTTTATTTGATTTACATTCAGTTGCATTCCCTTTCCCCATTTCCCCTCCCTAGAAATCACTATCCCATGCCCCACTCCTTTTTACTTTATACCATTTTAATTACATGCAAGTATTAAGGTCAGTTATAGGCTGAGGGTCTAGCAATACAATAGATGAAAATAGTCAAGGAACAAGCACAACAATAATCACAAATATTCAAAGAATAAGAAAGATAATAAACAAGCTTGGAACTATCATATAGCTTCAAAATTAAAAGTCAAGAGATGAAGAGACTGTTTGTTTGTTTGCTCCCCATGCCCCATGATTCTTGATTTCTCTATGAAGCTCTGGGTGTCCTGGAGCTAGCTCTATAGACCAGGGTAACCTCAAACTCAAGAGATCTGTTACCCATGCTCCCAAGTGCTGGAATTAAAGATTTTAATTTGTAAATTAAAAATCAAAGAATAAGAAAGATAATAAACAAGCTTGGAACTATCATATACCTTCAAAAATTAAAAGTCAAGAGATGAAGAGACTTGATTGCTTGTGTTACAACTACATATTACTAGATATTTGCTAATAATAATCTCACTTAGGAATAAAGAAATGAATGCATATTGAGATTCAGCCGTCTCAACGTGTGTGCTTTGTTTAAGCAGAAAGTCATTTTAGTAACTGGTACCCTCTGGATGATGAGCCAAGTGCCTGTAGAATATTTATAGATATCAAAGCTTTGACAAGGTTAGTAACTCAAATACTATAGAAACACTCTGTATCTCTGCAAGAATTCCAGGGATTGATAAGCAAAACTGATTTTGATATGAATGAATATGGTACTTTAGTATTAAATTATTATTCTCGAAATAGAAAACTGACTTTTTAACTCTAAATGTCCAAGAATACTTGGTTAAAGGAGATGATCAATGCCCATTCCAGAGTCGTCACAGGTCTCAGGATAATCCATCCCTTGCATGTCATATAGCATCCTGAAGAAAGATATATAAAATGTGAGTGATATATCGCATGTGCGTTTATCATTTTTTTTTTTTTTTTTTTTTTTTTTTTTTTTTTTTTTTTTTTTTTTTTTTTTTAGTAATAGAAGGGTAAACCCTTTAAATAGAGTTTTAAAACATATATTGGTAAATTCGGTTTCATTATGAAGAACAATCCAGTGAATTTGTGGAGGCACAAACAACAGGCTGTGATAGTGGTGCTGGCATTCTAAATGTCCACATCAGGCTTTTTCTGCACAGATACAAGCAGTTCCAAGGCCGGAGGGAGAGAGGCAGACTGATGGTGACACTTTTCATGACAAGAACGGTGAATTTGTGAGAAGATAACTAAAAGGGCTTGTTTCTACTTCTTGTGATTCCCAATAAGAAAAATAAACAGCAGATGACCACCCGTAAGCCAAGAAACCGACCCTTGTCAGATACCACATACATCTGCCAACACTTGATCCTTGGACTTCCCTCCCTCCAGCCTTGAAAGAAATAAATGTTCATTGTTTAAGCCACCGGTCCATGATAATTTGTTACAGCAGCGTGAGCTGATGAACTGACTGAGACACATTGTAATGCAATGAAATGAAATCGATGAAGAAGATTTATGTGTTTTCCTGGTCAGATTAAAAAACAGTGTCCAAAGAGCACTGAAACAAAAAAAAAAATCGGTTCTAAGAAGTTAGTTCTTAGAGGAGAGGGGAGTTCAGTGGGGTTTTGTTGTTTCATTGTTTTTGATGATGATAATTTTTTTTGACTTTTCTTACTACTCTAATGGAGCATCTATTGAAACATTGGCCAATAACATCCAAAGCACAATTACTCATAATTTGAATCTAGAAATGGAACTGAAAAATTAAAAATTAAAGAAAATCCAAAATTAATTGTTAGTTATGCAAGAGTTAATTTGAATGGCTTTGAAATAACTAGGTTTTCAAAAATATATACTCAGTTTGACAAGACTTTATAGATGGGGATTATTTAAATATATTGCTAAAAGCAAACTGTAATGATTTAAATAAACTATTGTTTTCTCATTATCCCACTGAGCTGCTCGCATATCGTGCCAGTCCTCATTAGGAAGACAAATGGTAAAAAAGCATGCCTAAGATGTTGTTTTATATTACCTGTCACTGCAAGACAGATCAAGTGTTAATCACTGCCTAATAAGAAGTGAAGTACACAAACATTACATGATTCCTAGAGAGGCACATTTAGGCAGTGTATGCAAGAATACATTTAGGCTATAGGAGTATTATAGGTAATTGTGCAGCAACCATAGTAAAAAGGTCAGTGTACATCTACTGTTATTCTCCTCTATGACAAAGTGAAAGGATTATTTAGATGTAGAGATAAATCTTGCAGAAAATCCCTCAAGATAGAATATATGAGTCTTATATTAAAGGTACCCATGGTCCTTGGAGGGAGAATCAGAAAAATGAATCCACTCTGCACTGACCCTCCTAACCACTGACAAATATGCTGTAATCTGAAGGATTGAAAATGGTTTTCATTTGCAATGGAAACACTTGACTAATAATATGAGTAGTTAGCCTCCATTTACTGTTTTAGCACTTATTGGAGAAAAGGAAAGAAATTATGAGGCTCAGGCATCAGAGCAGCATGCTCTCAATGGTGAAAAAAATTGTTATTAAATATATATATTTGTTCTTATTTGAGGTATCAAATTAAATTTTTACTTAAATATTTTATTTGTATAGAGAAAAAGCTTTTTTCATATATTGAATATTTTAAAAACATCTTTGCTACAAATATTCATTTACCAGGTTCCACTGTCATTACAGTGAGATGATAAGAGGAAGGGATGTTATATTCATGTATTAACAATAAGCAAACATAACAGTATTTCTTATACCTCAAGAAGAGAATCCAAAGTAATTCATTTAGATCTGAGTGATTTCTTATTATTTTGTTTGGTTAATCCCCTATCTAGAGAATATGGGAGAAACAGAGCCCTAGGTACTTGGTAAATTGCCACATTTTAGCTCTTTAAAATATTGAAATATTGTCCTCAGTAATAAGTCATCATAAGTTCATATTTGTGAAGGACTTATAAAATAATTCAATTAATATTTATTATTGCCTCTGGCCATTCATCTGTTTCTTTCTAGCCTTTAACTTTTATGATCACAGAAAATCATGGGGGTCCTGTATATAATTTGTAACTTATAAAATTCAGATGATAAAAATTGCTTATTATTTCAAAATGTCAGGAAAAATGACTTATTATTGCAATTCTTCTGAGGACCTTAGCATTTCAGGCTTCAAACATTCACTAGTATATCCCTAAAATATTTTCTTTCATATGTAAACACAATCAAGCTCTGTTAGACTTTCTAGCAGGACAGAAGTGGAAAGAAACTGCCTGCTACCACCACATTAGTTACCACGAGAAATAAGAGAGCCACAGAGACCCATGGCATACATCAAATATGCGTAAAACCATCAGCCTGACTCTGCCTTTCTGAATCTGTAAATGGGTCTTATATATCAACCAAGAGACTTTCAAAATGATTATAAGACCTTCTAGGAGTTGGAAGCAAATAACGAATGAAGCTTATTTACACAATCCCATATTGTCTTGATATCATCAGTTTTTTTTTCTTTTTTTTTTTAATTTCTTCTTTCTTTCTTTCTTTTTTTTTTTCTTTATTTTTATTTTTTAATTTTATTTTTTTGCTTATTCACTTTATAACCGTCCCAGTCACCCCCTCCCACAATCCTTCCCCATCTTTTGTTTTCTGAGTAACCCCTCCTCCTGTATCCCTACCCTGTCACTTTAAGTCTCTGAGAGGCTAGGTGCTTCCTCTCCCATTGAGGCCAGATGAGGCACCCAGCTAGAAGACCATACTCCATATACAGGCTGCATGTTTGTTACTTTATATTATATGTGTAATTTATCCATTCTATTGTCTGTTTCACCTTATATAATTACAAGTACAAACATTTTAAACTATCACTACAATAAGATATTTTAAAACATGCACTTGAAAAACCACTCTCTGTATAACAAATATAATTTGCCATCTACTCCTTCTGGCTATCAAGTATGCTCTTAGCCCATAATAATTTCCTGTCTTGATATCAGTCATAGTAAATAAAATTAAGACAGTAACATTAGATACTTCTAAAAATAACTACTTCATTGAGCCTCTCTTTATGATTTCTTGATCTTCCTTTCAGTATAAAAGATATCACTGGAAACCATTCACAAATTTCAACAAGCAAATGAAAATCAAAACAGAATTAACATACTCAAGAATGAAAATGTTAATAGAATAGGCAAAAGGTATAGCTAATAGAAACAATCTAAGGAATATATTAATTCAAGAGAGGTTGTACTTAAGTTATTTAAGTTGTATGCTATGAAAAGTTGAATTTTGACTTTGCTTTGTAGGTTATAGTAGTAAATACTAATAAAATAAATTATTAAAATACTTATTTGGTAATAGCTGTAGTTTATTTCTATTAATGAAGTACATTACTGAAATGATTACTCCTCATAATGAGGGGGAAATAACAAACTACATACTTAGTATAAAGTAAAACTTTTGGGCAGACACAATTCAATAAGATTAGATGATATAACAATAATGTCGTATTTTCAACATCACTACAAGAGGTCATTTTACCTTACATTTGACTTTTATTTTGTTCTTTGTAGCAGGAGACCTGTAACCTACTAAGAATTTCTAATACATAGACATCTATAACAAAATTACACTGAAAAATATGTAGGAAGACATACAAAATACGTTCTTATAAATATTTTAAAACAAAATAAAATTATGTACAAAAATTAAAAATTTATAAGCAAAGAGAAAACAAAACCAAAATCTTTTATGGACCACTTGCTGAAGATACCTACACATACTTTGCATAATATAGAGAAATCTAACAGGAACTGAGTTAGAAGCTTCATTGATTAGTGGTTAGCTTTCATTATCCTGGAAGGTCTACACAGGTTGCTGGAAACAAAAGGGTGCCCGATATGCTTGTATGAGTGGGCCATCCAAATTCAGGCATGGATAGAGAAGGTTTTGGGTGGGAAGGCTCTACTTCACTGTTCAACTTATTCCTAGGTCTAGGTTCAGCAAAGCGTGAATTCTTGTCCATTGCTTACTCACTCACTAGTATTCTCATCAGGAATCAATGATAGTCACAAGCCAATAGAATAATCTGATTGCATCACATGTGTGTATGAAAGTGGAAAAAATAATAGAAAAAGAAAACAAAGGTAATAGTAATATCCAATATTTGATAGCAATAGCATCAGTTTTTAAATTGAAAATGACATTATACAAAGTAATTTTTGTGACAGAGCCAGGGTGTGACTAAAAGGAATCAGGATTCCTTTTGGGAGGAATACTCCTTGACTGTATCTTTCTGGAATTGTTTCAGATTACTTGGGCAACCAATTGCTTTAATTGCCCTCCACACACACCCCATTCTTTCTGCATTCCCTTGACTTGATAGCTGGTTTATCCAGCTCAGTCAGGGAAATTTCAATTCTTATTGGCATTGTTTTAGATTTGCACCAGTCTGGTTCTGTATTGTTGGCATTATTTTATGCTTGAGTCTCTCTGATTTTGTTATAACTTGGGTATCTCATTCACTTGACCATTCTCTAGATGTCCCCTTGCTGATAAAGTTATAAGAATGACCAGTATAGAACATATCTTTAATATTTGCTTCTCAAGAAATATACTGCTTACAGGGTAAGAGCTGACTATATGTGCAGAGCTGACTTTTTTTTCATTAAACTCCCAATGTCATTAGTCTAACTCATAAGACTAACAGTGTAAAAAAAAATAGTCATTAAATGATGAATCAACTATTCTGTGTTATCCTTATGGACAGTCAATTCTAATTTAAACTTTGTCAATCGTACTTCAATGATTCTTGACATATCTCAGGCCTGTTAGTAATCATTTTGCATTTGATTTTTCCCATATACTAAAGATTTCCCAAATATTCACATGTCATGCTCTCACGTTTAACCTGGCTGTGCTTGTAATCAACACATTATCTCATCCTATTCTTGCTTACAGTAATTTTCCCCAAGGTGCTTATTATTATTGAGCATAGAATTGGATGTGAAGAGGGTATTTTCTTTTTGGCTTTAATCAATATCTGTTTTATTGGAGGACTGAAAAGCAAATTGTAAACAGTATACATATTTTTATTACAAGAATGATATCTTTTCTACATGGATAAAACCCTATTCACTATTTAATTTTTTACTAATCTTGAAATGATTAGTCAATATCTTTCAATAGTAGTCAGCGTAAGCCAATCTCAAATTGTACCCCAGAAGCAGCATAATCCCATGAGTTCTTTGCCAGGCTAGAATAAATGTTGACCGGCTCACTCTGTGGAGATCAATTGTAGGCAGCTCTAGCTACTAAGAGTTCATAATTACAGTGGCTCTGTCATGCCAAAATATAATTCCATAAGCCTTCTACCCACCATCGAACTGTTATATTTTTTATTCCCCATCTTCTGCAATGTTCACTAACTTTGGGGTGGGTGATATCAATATTCTATTTAAAACTGGGCACTCAACATGCACTTATTCTCTGAAGGTTGTTTTGCTGTACCTGATAGATTTAAGTAGGTAAGAAGCTTTAAAAATGCTTCTAAGAACTTTTATTCCTTATATTTTTGAAGTAGTCATCTGTGGTAGTCTAGCAGGTAGAAACAAAGACAAGTTACCATAACTTTGAGGACCATTAGGACCTCAGCCCTACAGTTTTAACAGTTTCTATGATGACATGAAATTATAACCCTTGGCTCTTTGCAGAGACAGTATTAAAGCACTCATTCTGGGGTCATGAAGATTTGACAGTCCTTTAGAATTCTTCTTTCAACCAGATCATAAATGTTTTCTTTTCTGACTCCTTGTGGCCTACTCTAATATTATACTTCATTTTCTATTTATTGTTTTCTTCCTGTGCTGGCTTCTTTGGACCTGTACCAATGTCCTCAAATTATTAAGTGGACACTGGAAAGTGAATCTAGGTAAGTGTTTCTTTTGGGACAGTGTATGGGAAGTATTTTTTACCAGAAATGTATTTACTAATATGAACAATGACAACAACTTGCATTGCTCAGCCACACACTTTTCTGGCACCCCTGTATCTGTAGGGACAGGATCTCTTCACATGAAATCAACAGGGAATTCCAAGTGCCTGGTTTCTGTATATTTTTGCTAACTAGATACATGCCTGTGAATGTTCCTTAGTATTAACTAGAGACTGTTTCTTTGATCATCAAACATAAATCGCCAGTGCATTGGGCTGGAAAACCAGATTAATCTTCAAGTGGTATAGTATCTCTTCAACACTGCTTGTTTAATCTTTAACTCTCAAACTCTGTAGGTGTATATGTGGTGCTCATAGGATCCGCAGCTTGTAGTTACAAGCCTCTGTTGAAGGTCAGTGCTACTGACCAAGCTAGAGTATGTTCAGTTCCTGACCCCACCATCTGTACAGTGCCCTGTTGCCACTGCTGCACTCATCCACTACTGGTTCTTTCAATGTGGTCCCAAGTCACTGTGTACTGCAGAAAGGAGTCAAGGAAGGCTACCTAAAAGTTTTCATTGGACCTGATGTTGTAGTTCAAGAGAAGGTACCATAGGAGAGTAAATAAAATCAACTCACAGAGTGAGCCTAAATAACTATGTAACCATAACTATAACTATATATATACAATATATATGTGTGTGTGTATAAACATATATATATGTTTAATTATATATGTTTATATGTGTTTTATCATATATATATGTATATATATATAACATATTATATATATGAGTATGTAGAGAAATTAGAGTCATTTGTTTAGCTACCCACAGCATTTTACACTGGTAACACCTACTCAGACTTGAATTTCAATCAGTTAGACCCTTAATACTGATCCAAGTAGCAGATCTGTTGGATGTAATATTTCCCTTCTAACCAGGATAGAAATGGTTCAGTAAGAATTCTGATTTTCAAAAGTCTAATAGAAACTCCTGTTGAAACAGTTACCTGGGACTCTGCAATCAGACAAGGCAATCTGCTGAATTCTTTGGCATATGTATCTGAAGGTGCTGATGGTGTGTTTAAGATGGCTGTTGATGGAAAAGGGTAACCAGGATGCTTTACAGAAGGATTCTTCTTTTCCTCAAAGCATGTTAAGCAACAAGAAGAAGTACAACAGCTGTTATTTAGGGAGTCAATTTCCAAATACCTTTTCTAACTGCTAAAGTGAATAACAAAAGAATAGTTAGAATAAATTTGTAAATGCATTTTAAATGAAATCAGTTTTACATATTTCAAAAATGTTTAATACCTGCCTGGTATTCAATCTAATTTATCACAGAAACAAAAGGCTAGGATGTATAGTATCAGATCTATAAATTAAGGTTCTAGTTAGTAGACTGACATAGTAATCAATCCATTCAAATCCAGGTCCACTGCTTCTTTATTCCTTCTGCCTGTGGATCTGGATGTAGAATTCTCAATTACTTAGTACCATGTTTGTCTGTTTGCTAACCTCTTTCCCACCTCTGAAACTGTAAGCAAGCCCTCAATTAAATGCTTTCTTTTATAAGAGTTGTGATCTTGGTGTATTTTCACAGTAGTAGACATTGATTAACATATTTGCCTTATGAAAAAAATTTAACTGAGCATATTCTATAAAATATACAGAATTGAATAGTGTCTTACATTTACATATTAAATGCATTTTATTTTGTTTATATAATCAGGTATGTTAGTCTACAATATGGAAAATACGTGTAAACTGTGATTTTTCTCATATTTAAATTTTACTTGTTCTTAGTATGCTTTTGTTGTCATTGATGTTGTTGTTGTTGTTTAACAGGGATTCATTGTGTAGCCATTATTATCCTGGAACTTATTATGTAGACAAGGATGACTTATAAATCTTAGTGATTCCGCCTGTCTCTGTCTCTGCATCCAGAGTGCTGGGATTAAAAAACCGAACTACTATGCACAGCACCATGAACTTGCTGTCATGCTATAGACAGTCAGTAGAATTAGGGATCATTATTTGTAACATTCAAATCAAATAAGCATACAGGTGTGTGTGTGTGTGCGTTGTGTGTGTGTGTGTGTGTGTGTGTGTGCATACCTAATAACAATTGAAAAGCTACTTTAAGAAACATATCTGTATCAAATGCATCACTGGCATCTTTTCTTTTAATGTATACTGGAACTCAAAACATTTTTAGAAGAAATGATCTAACCCACAAAAACAGATTATGGGGGATATTACAAAGGCACTAGAAAAAAGAAAAACTTTTTGCATATTTATAGAATGTGTAGATTAATTGCTGGTTGGTAACCTGAAGTGATCAAGGTTATGGAACGTTAACATTAATTGCTCATATAAAACGACAAAACTGAAATTACCAATCAACATAGAGAAGATCATTATAAATCTTCACAATGAGTTGCTAATTGTTCAAGGTAGAATTGTCTTTTGTCTTCAATTCCATGGAAGCGGTTAAGGTAAAATCAATGTGAGGAGTTTAATGTAAATTACTTAGACCTATAATCACATAATCAGCCTTTTATATACTTGATCATATATTTCTGGATAAGAGGAATAGCTTTATTGTTATTGATGCAAAATATGCTTGGACTGAATTTTGGTTCCTCCCCCAAATTATTCTATTAAAACCATGGTCCTTAATGTGACTATACTTGCAAAAGAGATTGTTTTGTCTATATTATATTTATTGTAGTTTTAATGCAAAACAGATCTTTAAATAGATTTTTAAGGTTAACTAAGGTCATAATCAATTGCTGTGGCTGAGAAATGATTGATAGCTTTATAAGAAGATAAAAAGACGTATAACAGATGAGAAAAGCTTTGTAGAGAAGTAAAAAAACCACCGATTTACCAACTCTGGGGACATTTCATAGGAGAAACCACCTAGGCTCGCACTTTGATCTTTGATTTTCATTATCTAGATCTGTAAATCAATAGATTTCTGTTGCTCAAGCCACTAATGCTATGGTATCATAGAGTGGTAACTCAGTGAAAGAAAGCAGATATGTCATTAGTTGTAAATTAATGAAAGAAACTAAGCAAAATATTTTACTGGGTTTAAAAACATATTCCATGACATAATATGCATAGTATGGTTTCAATTACATTGAATCAGTAGATCAACACATTTCCATATGTCTGATACTTACAGGATGTTGTAATGTCAATAATATTGGTAGAGGTGAACACATTTACTACTGTGTAAATCACCACTGAAATTTAATTGTGCTAGTTTTTTTTTTAATATTAGAAAATACATAGTTGCAAATACTGTCCAGGTAAGATATATGGTCACAGTATTGTCTTAAAATATCCATAACACTTCCAAAGTTAGTTTACAAAACTTAAAAGCAGTTGAGCAACAGTAAGAAAAATAATCTTCAATTTACTTCATTTAAAACTGTAGATACACTGTGACAAAAAGCAGCTTCCATAATGAGACTTGTTTTATTGTTTTGTTTTGTTTTACTTTTAGTAGGAGATTACTCAAGTGGAAGGCAGATATGAAGGGATGGAGAGATGGGTTGGATTGGGGTACATGCTGTAAAAGTAATGAAGAATATGAAGAATCTATAAACAAACAACTGTAGGGGTTTTTTGTTTGTTTGTTTGTTTGTTTTGGGTTTTTTTTTGGGGGGGGGGTTGTTTCTTTTGAGACAGGGTTTCTCTGTGTAGCCCTTGCTATCCTAGAACTCACTCTGTAAACCAGGCTGGCCTTGAATTCAGAAATCCGCCTGCCTCTGCCTCCCAAGTGCTGGGACTAAAGGCGTGCACCACCACTGCCCCGCTTTTTTATTTATTTATTTTTTTTTATTTTGGTTTCAACTGTAGTATCTTAGCTAAGGTTTCTATTGGTGCAACAAAACACCAAGACCAATAAGCAAGTTAGAGAGGACAGGGTATATTTGGCTTACACTTCCAAATCATAGTCCATCATTGGAGGAAGTCAGGAGAGGAACTCAAGCAGGGCTGGAACCTGGAGGCATAAGCTGATGCCGAAGTTATTGAGAAGTGCTACTTACCTGCCTGCTTACCCTGGCTTGCTTAGCAGGCCCTATTATAGAACCCAGAGTTACCAACCCAAGGATGGCGTCATCCACAATGGGCTGGACCCTCCTGTGTTGACCAGTAATTGAGAAAATGCCCTATAGCTAGATCTCATGAAGGCATTTAATCAACTGATGTTCTTTTCTCTCTGGTGACTCTAGCTTGTGTCAATCTGACATACAACAGCAGCAAGTACATGTGGGCAGCATTCTACTTTTCCTAATCTTTATCTAATAATTATACTTTTATATTTCATACAACACAGTTACATGGTTTACTTAAGGCAGACAAACTTATTTAGTTCATTACATCTATTTAAACAACTTTATGTTTTGGTTGTCAGCCCAGCCTTTAACAACTGAGCCATCTCTCCAGCCCAGAGATAGGATATGCCCAACTCTCAAGAGAAGAAACAAGAAAGAGAAGAATCTAAAAGAGCAGTGAGGGAGTGAGAGAAGAATTTAGTTCAGCTTAGTTCAGTTCTAGACAGTTGAATTCATAGAATTCAGAGGAAGTATTTCCAAGTAGAGCAATTCAGTCAGAAGTCAAGAGAAGCCAATCAGTCAGCTTGTACAGGAGTTTGAGCCAGAACAACTGAGTTGACACAGCCAGTCAGAGTTCAGAGAAAGCTAGAAAGAGGGAATTTATTTAGTCTCTGAGACTGAAACATCTAGATCTAGATTACCAAATGGAGCATGGAAGCTAAAGCCTTCAAGGTCCTGGCTTGCAGATGATTAGATTATATGGAGGCTAAAGTCTTCCAGATCTTGGCCTACATATAATTAGAAAGGAAAGAAGGAAATGCTCTCTTGGATGGGGCCAGGGGATAAACACAGGGAGAGGCTTCTCCTCAGAGAAGGAGAGGGAGAAATGGAAGGAGGATCTGTGTAAGGGTTACTGGAAAGGAGGGGGCTAATCTTGAGATATAAAGTGAAGTACATTTAAAAATGTAGTTATGTAAAAAAAAAACAAACATTAAAAAAATAGATGTTGTGATTCACAGTGATTAAATTCTTATTACATATAAGTACAGTTATATGCATACATATACTTCATACATATACTAAAGAGTGGTATAGTTTCATTAGGTAGTGGATAGATTTAGTTGTATTTCTACCAATAGTATTGTGTGTAAGGCTTTTTCTCGGCTTTGAATATGTATCATCATTTGTTATTTATATATTTTCTTTAAAATATACTTATTTTTAATTGTCAGGGTGTATTTTTAGCATGTTTGTCAATACACGACTGGTAGTTTGGAAGCCAGAAGATGACATCTAATCTCCTGAGACTAGAGTCATAGAGAGTTGCAAGCTTCTGTGTGAATGTAGGAAATCGAACAAGAGCCATCTGGAAGAGCATCCAGGGATCTTAAACACTGAGCGTCTCTCTAACCCCTCTTTTATTATCTCAGAATCACTATTACGATGGTGTGAAGTTGAATTTCATTTTTTTTGCTATACCATCTAAATATGCTGAATATTTTTAGTCTCTTCCATTCTCTTGTTGTTAATTATTTTGTGGTGAATATCTGGAAAATAACTGCTTCTAACATACAGTCTTACTCTTCAAACTGTTAGGGATTTCTTTTGCTAAGAAATTTTCTTTATTGCAGAGACTGTTTAACATAACCTGTTAACGTACATATATTTCAAAATTATGACTCTTTGAAAGAATATATAAATTGAGTAGCAAGTATGTGAAGAATAGACCTAAATGTTCAAATGACAAGTAAGACTTGGTAGCTTTCTAAACTCTTCTAATAATTGTTCATTTTTCTGAAGATTTTTATTGAAAAAAAAATCATGTTAAAACTATACAGAGTTTTCAAAAAAATAGTGAAATAAAGAAATAAATATCATTTAAATTATGTTAATTTGTGTTTCTCATTAAATTCTAGTTCAGTATTTTTAATTGTGAAATTCAAAGATATTCAGTATTTCCTTTCAGTCTAAAATGTAATAGAAATGATAAAAATAGGCTAGAAATAGGTTCCTAATATTGACTGCTGATTCACATTAAAAACTGATATTTTTATTCTTGTTGCAGCTAAAAATTTGAATTTTGGGTTAATGTCATGAATATAAACATTAAGGAATAAAACCAATCATGAAGTAATGTTTGTCTATATATATATGTATGTTATTAATGTATAATATCAAGGAACAAATGACATGACTAATATTACTTTGGACAGTTAGAATTAAAAATTTACTTAAATAAATATTTATAATTATATTTTTATAGTTCTATTATCAAGTACTAAATCATTTTTACAGGTTCATATACTAAGTATATTGTCTTCAGATATCGGTGTTGTTTAGGAGGGTGATGAATCTTTGGGAGATACAGCATAACTCCAGGTAGTGGTTTATTAGGTGACAGTCCCATGGAGTAAATATCTACAAACCCTTCATATTTCATTTTCATCTTCCTTTTGTCATAGAGTAAGGTTCTCTGAGACATCATGATGCCATGATGGACTGAACCTTCATGAAACAATATGTCAAAGTGAATACAATTGTCTTGTCATGCTTTGAATAGAAAACATTCACAACAGGCTTGTGTATTTGCAAACTATATATATAGTCAGCTACTATACCCCAAAACCCATGAGCCAAACTAAACCTTGTATCATGTCAAGAATTTGATCACAGCTGTTCTGCAGAAAATTGTTGCCAGAGACATAGCATTTTGTGTGATAAAACCTGACCATATTGTTTATAGGACTTTCAAACTACTTTGAGGTAGAAATATGGAAGAATTTAGAGCTCTAGGGGGGTGAATCCCTAGAATACTATGAACTGAGATTAATGATACATTTTGGAAGTTCAGTTGACCAGATGCCAACATAAATGTGGGCTGCAATGCTGTTGTTATAGTTTTTCGAAGATAATACATAACTCTATCAGGACATGGTCTTGAGGTTCTTTAAGTTATATTGGCAAACCATCTAATGATATAATGCCATTACCTAAAAAGTTTAAATGATGTCCACTTTAATGTGAAGAATTATTATTTTTTAATGACAGAGAAATTGTCAAACCTACATATCATTCAGGTTAGGGCATGGTTGTTCTTCTCTAATCTTAGCTACATTTAAAAGTAGTAAAGAAAATAGGTGAGATAATATATAATTTGATGAGGAATGGGGTATGGCAAGAGAACTTAGAACAAAGACTAGAAGGCAGAGATTAGTATAACTAAGGAAAAAATTGGACTTTGCAATAACACAATATGAAAAGTACCTTTGGGCAAGATGACATCCACTAGATGCTCTGTGGTATACCTGTGCAAATTTATTTGAAAGAAAAACTTCTGTAAAGAGATGGATATTCAGACACTCTGTACAAAGTGACTTTCTTTTTTTTTTTTTTTTGATAATTATAGTATAAACTTTATTTACCTAAAATACGTGTGTTTACATATATGATAGGCTTCATAGAATGTGAATCAAAAAATGCAGAACAATGAAAGTGTTTCATAGTAGCACCTACCACTGTAGTTCCTGGGGAAAACATAATGTTCTAGTATTTCTATTTACATTTCAGATGTTTTTGCCCTTACCCCCTTTTCCCCCTCCCTCCCAGGAACTCCCTATCCCTTCCCCCTCCTCTTAAGTAACTGTTTTTACATGTTCAGTTGTAAAGTCACACAAAGAATCTCCACCTATGGTTAAATAGAATCTCAGGCTACCATCAGAGCTTGATAAAATCCTGATTTTGAAAGCAAGCAGGATGGAGATTTTCAACAAGGCTACAGAAACATGGTCAGGCCAAGCAACATATCAGATGGATGGATTCCATGAGATTGTAAACCTGTAATAAAGCCTATCTTGCAATTGAGGTTCCAGAATAAGGAAGATTCAGAAACAGAGGTCTCCATAGAGAAAAACTTCTCACTCAAAAAAATTCTTCCACAATTCCTTGAGAAGATTATTCCCTCTAAGAAATCCACTTTTTTAACGTTTTCTTTTCACCTTTTCAGAATACTTCAGCTTAATACGTTAGGCAAGCATAATGAATTTCATATTTTCTGTTGGATATTGCCCAGACCTAAGAAATAATTAACATTGAACATTTTAATAATTCATAGGCAGATTGATAACTTAGAGAGACAACATGTGCTTAATATCAACAGTCTTAAAATCTATAATGTTTAAAAAGAACTCTTCTTTGGTAACTCCTATATATAGAAAAACTTTTATAACTAGCTGTGGATACATCATAAATATATGTGTGCCTTTATTTTTTCCTTTCTTTTTTTTAGATTAATTTCTGAGGAATTCTGTACTTAAAAATTGATATAATTCAAATAAAAGACATTCATTATCTTCCAAATTCACATTGAATTATACATTAAAGTTTCCTGAGATTGAGAATTCAGCCATGACATAGTTTATAATTGTATTGGATAAAATGTTTATATAATTTCGTTTCTTTTCCCTGCTGGTTAATTTCTGTCTCCTTTGAACCAACCCTATAAGTGAGAGAAGAGATAATGTTGAGGGCAACGATTCTGCTGAGTACTTTGGAAGAAGTGAATCACCGTTAAACCTCTTAACATGTGGCCACAGATCTCAGGCCGGAGCTGTAGCTCAAATTTTCTAAGTCTTGACGACTACTCCCAGTGACAAATGGAACAGATTCTACAAACTGCCTTGCACAAATAATACTTTTGGATTGCTTGTTGTGTGCACTTGCAGAGCTGAAAGTTCCATTTTTCTTCTAACCCTTAAGGATAAAAATGCATTAGTCTTTCTACTTCTCTTCCAATCAGTGCCATTTTTTTCTCGTGAGTGAATGGGATTGTGGAACCTCTGTCTGTCATTTTAAGAACTGGTTTGTGAAAGTTTCACTGTGATTTGGGACTCTATATTCTATAACCTTCAATCTGGGACTATAAGAGATGGAAAGGAAAAAACTTGATATTTCAGGATAAAACTGTTTTCCCACATAACAGCTACTTAATTTTATACAGATCTTTAAATATTAAGAGTATTAGGTATATAGCTCTTGGAAAAAGCATAACATGTGACAGCGATGAGTTGAAATGTTTAATTATATCTATGAATATAAAATACTATAAATATATTAGCAGCATATTGTACTTCCAAGACTGTAAGATTGAAAAGAAAATTGCCTGCATTCAAACACCAACCAGAGCCATGTACCTTGGTTTATAAAACCTCATTGTGGCATTTGAATCACCTCCATTTTATTAAAGCAAACAAGTGTGAATGAGAAATGTAAGCATATCAAGGAGAAATGTAGGCACAAATGCTATGTTGCCAACCGAAAAAACTAATGAACTATTTGTGTGTATAATTATGAACACCTCATACTTGTCTCCATTTTACTTTGTGGTGATTTTAAGTTAGTTAAGAAAAAAACTAATGGATAAGAATGTGCTCCCCTCAGTATTGTAAAGAATTCTCCAGTACATATCAGCTTAGCTTTTGACTGTATGAAACCAAAAGTAATATAGTACAATTTTGTTAAATGGGAAAATATTTATAGATCTATCAACTGATAGATGTTAGATAGTAGGTAGATAGATAGATAGATAGATAGATAGATAGTAGATAGATAATTTTTTTGGAAGGCTGCTTTAAATTTAACAGTCTGCTGTTGATATAAAGTTTAGACAATTAGCTACAGAAACAATTTTTTACTATGACTATTGCAATTACAGTAAACACACTGTCAGCGTATCCAATCCTAGCTTACTATCCTCTTTATCCTCACACATTTTCCTCCCAGAAACATAATCCAATACTTCATCATCCATACCAGGTAATTAAAACAATAGGAGTAAATAAAGCAGTTTTTTTTTTTTTAATAAAAGAAAAGGCTGATAGCATCAAGGTAAGGCATCACTGAAATAAGTTAAAGCAAGACATAAAAACAAATTCACTTACAAGAATCATCAAGAGAAAAAAGTACTTCTTTATATGATGTAGAACAGTTTCTTCTGAGATTGTAACCTTCTATCTTGGAAGGAGGCTCCTAAGGATACAAGATGTAAAAGATGGAATGAAACATTATACTTTTTAGAAGACAGGATGTTAAGAGGTATGATAGGATGCTCTAAGTGAGTTTTTTTTTGTTTGTTTTGTTTTGTTTGTTTTTTAAATAGTCTACCATGCAGGGAAGCTCATTAAACTTAGGAAATATAAAACTCAGTGGCTTCATGAAGTGTCATACACTGCTCAGCTTCACTAGTCAACCCCTGATCTTCAAGCATGTGCAAATAACAAGTGTTGATGGAGAATACTCTCAAATAAGATGAGCATCCCAAAAGAGCCAGAAAGCAGCTAAGCAGACTAGAAGAGAGACAGCTTAGGTATCTGGAAAAATTCAGATTACTCACCTGTCTGAAAGGGAGACTCTCCAACTTGTAAAGTTGTCTGAAAGTTGTTCAGTATCTTCAAGATTTCCAGCGTTCATGTGCTATTTACCCATGCTGGGATGAATTTGGTGACATGTTGTCTTTCTGTCTTTTCTGGTGATATAATTCACCCCTCATACACAGTCCTGATTGTAATCAATCCAAATAAAGTTGGACTTTCATGGCATACTTACTTTGGTCTATGATTAGTTACTTATTTTGGGATTAGTATATTGTTCTTATCTTCTTAGGGAGAGTGTTACATAACACAGTAGTACATAAAAGTTTGGTAACCAGAAATGTTGTATAAAGAAAAAGATTTTTAAAAAATACCATAATACTACTTCACAAGAATACAAAGCACATGAAAATGTATAAATATTTCACTAAGAATAAATGAAAAATGAAGATGAAACGGGGAAAAGGTTTCAGACATTCTATAATTATAAAAATAAACGATAGTAAAAGTCTTAAAAGTAGGCTAAACTCACTGTCTTAGTTATCTTTCTATTGCAATTTACAAAATATCATGACACAAGCAACTTATAAAATAAAGCATTTAATTGGGATTATGGCTTCAGAGAGTTAGAGTACATGATGAGGTAGCAAAGCCACCACAGCAGGAATATATAAGAGCTCACATTTTGATTCCCAATTAGTACGCAAAGAGAAGGCATGTTGGGAATAGTGCCAATCTTTCCAAACCTCAAAGCCCACTCCTAGTACAAATCTCCTTCAACAAAGACATACATTTTAATTCTTTCCAAAGTTCTACCAAAAGGGTACCACGTATTAAAATATATCAGCTATATTGTCTAGCTGTCTCCTTAGAGGCTCTGGCAGAGCCTGACATATACAGAGCAGATACTCACAGATTAAACCATTGAACATGATCATGGAGTTACCAAGGAGTTAAGAGAAGACTGAAGGAGCTGAAGGGGTTTGTGACCCATGGGAAGAGCAACAATACCAACCAACCAGAGCTCCCAAGGTCTAAATCACCATCCTGTGAGACACAGGGAGGGACCCATGGCTTCAGCTGCCCCAGTGTGGGTGAATTTGAAGGTACAGAGCTGGGAGAGGGGTGGGTAGGGGCAAACCCTCATAGAGGCAGGGGAGTGGGATAGGGATGGTGTGGAGGGAGGGAAATGGAGGAAGGGGATGTATGAAATGTAAATAAAATATCCAATAAAAATATATATCTATATTTATTTTCTATTCTCATTCAAACTGCCACAGCTCTAGCCTCTAGTTCCCATCATATTCTTATGGAACGTAATTTAGATAAGTTCATGAATTTTCCATAGTCTTTGAAGTCCAAAGTGTTTAAGAATGAAAAGTTCAAGTCTCTCCAGGAGACCAAGGCATTCCAATAATTCATCATATGGATTCAAAAGGCAAGTGAGACTTCTAATACTACATAGAAAATCTCTATTACCATTCCAAAAGGCAACAATATCTATTCACTAAATGTGGAGCAAAGCAAGACCTAAATTTTGCAGGGAAATATTCAAATCCTTTAGCACCATTCTTGGTATCAAGGGACTTAGATGGTTCTTCCCTTTTGGCATTGTTTTTTGCAACATTCTTCCCTATCTTGAGCTGTTTCAACTACCTGCATGCAACTCTCCTTGAAAAAAATCCTATGGCTATTTCACCTGTAACATATTGGGGTCTCCAATTCAACTCTGACTTCGTTTGACAATGTCACACAAAAGCTTCTCAAAGTCTCTATAAAGAGTCTCTTTTAGCATACAACTGACCTCTGCAGATCTTACCTGCAAAGGAAGATTTGACAATCACTTTTCAGTATCCTCCCTCCAATACTCTGAAACCAGAACCACACAGATGGCATTCCCAAGTTTGACAAGGAACTTTGAAAGAATCCTTTGAGAAGGAATTGCATTTGCAACATCTTTGCTTTCAGGTTGCTTTTTAGGAGCAGAAAAATTCCTTATTTTTTTCCTTTTACAATATTTAAGATTAACTGGTTGGGTTGTTTCACTAAAGTCTGTTCTCCTACCCCAGTGAGGACCAGGCTTTACCTTGGTCTCCTCTCTTGGTCTCTTGCGCAAACACTAAATTTTCATATTCTATTTTTCTTCAAAGTGTTCACTTCATATTTCTATTTCCCCCTCAATATTTTATTATAAAAATGTATAAGACTGAGTATTAATAGCCATGTAAGAAAGACAATTTTAGTCTATATGTGGAATCTCCACAAACAAATAAATTAAAACATTGCTTTTCAATTTAGCTGTAGAACAATTTTTAAGACAAAGGTACAAGGAAGTCATATTCTTTACCACATTATCATCAGAATAGTTGATAACCCAGTTGCTAATATTGTTAACACATTATATAACTCTAAGCTCTAAGATATTACATAATTCTAAGTTTTGCTGTGGTCCAGGCTTTTTCTAAATAGTCCACTAGGTTCTCCTTATAAGTTCAACTATGTTTCTAGTCCCAAGTCCCAAAGCCTGCCACATTCATAAAAAGAAAAAAGGAAAAGAAAGAAAAGAAGGAAGGGTAAAGGAAAAGAAAAAGGAAAAGAGAAGAAAAGGATTAAAAGACACATTGTCAGACCTAACGCATCAATAACTGGTACCTAGCTCTTGTATTACTTACTTTTCTTTAACAAAGTATTATCAAGGCAACTTTCAAAAGAAAGCAATTAATTGGGCTTACATTTTCAGAGGTTTATGATGGCGGAACAAAGACATGTATCAGGAACAATTGATGCTAACATCGTGATTGACAAGTAAAATACAAAGAGAAAGAGAGAGAGGCACAATGTGAACAATGTGTCTTTCGAGTTCTTAAGACCATCCACAATGACACATGTCTTCTATCAAGTGAATATTTTCTAATCATCCTAAACAGTTCCATAAATTGGGATCAAGTATTAAAATATATGAACCTATTGAAGCTATTCTACTACAACCAACACAGGATATTAAAAATATTTCCTCTGTAGAAAATTACATAACTAAGAATACATAGACAAAATGAGTTAGATTTGACAGTTGAAAATATCAAATAAAGGAAAACATAGTATTGAGTTGGGAGTTCAGATGAATAAATCTGGGAAAATCAGAGAAGGCTGCTAAATATGACCAAGAACCATTGTATCACATCACAATCCAAACCTTGCATGAACAATTACCTATTGCATATGGCAGAACAAAAACAAAAACAAAACAAAAAAAAAACTAAATAGCTAAAACAATCCTAGTATAATAAAAGCAACAATAACAACTCAACAAAACAACCTTGGGGAGGTAACACCATAACTGATTTCAAGCTATAATATAGAGCTATAGTAATAAAACTGAAAGTATCGGCACAAAAACAAACTACTGATCAATGGAATTGAATTGAATTGAACACCCAGAAATAAACCCACACATCTACAGACTTGTAATTTTTGACTAAGATACAAAAATTATGTGGTGGAAAAAAGAAAGCATCTTCAACAAATGGTGTTGATCTAACTGGAAGTCTGCATGTAGAAGAATGCAAGTAGACCCATACTTGTAACCCTACACAAAACTCAAATCCAAGTAGGCCAAATACTTCAACATAAAATCAGACATACTAAATTGAATAGAAGAAAAAGTGGGAAAGTGTCTTGAACACACAGACACTGAAGAGAAGATACTGAACAAAACAACAATAGCTAGTCACTAAGATAAAAAAAATTAATAAATGGGACCTTATGAAACTAAAAAGCTTTTGCAAGGTTAAGGATCCATCAATGGTACATAAGAGTAGTCTACAAAATGGGAAATGATCTTCACCAAACCTATATCTGACAGAGGACTAATATCCAAAGTATATAAAGAACTCAAGAGATTAGATACCAACAAACTAAATCACTCAATTAAAAAATGAGCTATGGAGCTAAACAGAGACTTCTCACAGTTGAATCTCTAATGGCAGAAAAGGAGTTAAACAAATGTTCAATGTTTGGTATGTATCAGAGGCTTGCCTTATATGGCATCACTTGAAGGAGAGCCCCTTGGTCCTGTGGAGGCTTGGTGACCCAGGATAGGGAACACTAGGTTGCTGAGACAGGAGTGGGTAGGCGTGTGGGGGAGTACCTCATAAGGCAGGAGGAGGGAGGAGGGAATAGGGGGCTTGTGGTGGGGAACTGGGAAGAGGAATAACATTTGAAATGTAAATAAATAAAACAATTATATTTTTTTTTTTTTAAAAATGTCCTTAGTCTTCAGGAAAATACAAAATGACTCTGAGGTTCTACCTTATACCCATCAATATGACTAAGATCAAAAACTCAAATGATTGCACATGCTGGAGAAGATGTGTAGCAAGGGAACACTCTTCCATTTTTGGTGGGGTACAAACTTTTACAGCCACTCTGAATATCAATCTAGTGCTTTCTCAGAAAATAGGGAATAACTCCATCCAGCGATACCACAAAACACTTGTTTGACTATGTTTTGACTAGCTCTATTTGTAATAACTAGAAGCTGTAAACAACCTAGATGTTCCTAAATTGAAGAATACTTAAAGAAAATGTGGTATATCTTCATAATAGGCTACTATTCAGCTATTAAAAAAAAGAGATATTATAAAATATGCAAACAAATGGGTTGATCATCTTGAGTGAAGTAACCAAAGCCAGAAAGTTACTGATGATGTGTCCTAACTTATAAGTGGACATTAGAAAAGAGTCCTGGAAAACGGTGCTGTAATCCACAGACCAAAAGAAACTAAGTAATAAGAAGGGACTAAGGGAAGATGTGTGAATCTCTCTCAGAAGGGGAAATAAAATAAACATCAGAGGTGGATGGAGGGAGGGAGGAAACTGGGTGTGAAAGAGAATGAGGAGAGGAACTCGAAGGGATCTAGTATGGGGAAAGAGATTATTGGTAATGCCACAGTACTTGTTCTAAGCTAATTAATAAATCCATAAGAGGGTGCCTTGGTTATTTGGGGAGGACTGGCCTGGTCATATCAATAACTAATAGCATTATTAAATTACATTTAAATTTGGTGCCCATTTATTTTTTGTTTGCTAAGAAGTAATATGTGCTTGAAAAATAACACAAACATAGCTAAACTCGCCCTGTGGTGCACTGGATCCTTTATTCTGTATTGGTATAAAACAGACTCTTGATGCAGCTGAAGTATAAGATGATTACTTTTGATTCAGTAGCTCCATTTATACCCAAAAGCATACGTACTAATTTAACTGAAGGGTTCATTACTCTCTACTTTGTGTTCCTTTCCCCAAGTCCTCAGCTTCCATATCTCTTGCCTCTTTACTGGAGTGCTTCCTTACACCTTCCCTATGATCACTGTTTTGGTACTATTTGAAATATGAACACTTCATTTTCCTTTCTTTTATAGCATCTATTTTTGAACAATTCTCTTAAAATGCCAACAGCATGATAAAGAACAAGTACATGAAATCAGACAGTTTGCATATAACCCGGTATCAAGGAATATATAAGAGACAAGGAGATTTTAAAGGCTAGATAGATACTGTAAAATGTATGTTTTAAAGCCTGCTGAGAACAAAGGAAACCAAGGGAAAGAATAAGTGTATCTGTAGAAATTCATGGTGCCTAATTTAGAACCCCTGACCTTTTACTCTAGTGACATAGGCCAAATGTAAAAATAGATGAACATTCTATTATCTGTACCCCAACTTCTCCAAGTAAAAATCGTTATTCATGAAGAAATGCAAAACAAAACTCAACATTTTTTTAAAAAAACTTCAAATTAACATTATAATATCTTCCCACATTGACCTATAAAACTGTAGAAAGTAATAAAATCTGATAGGATGAAGAATAAAGATGAGAAATGGCTAGATGGCATGCATAAGAGGTACAATCCTACTGCCATCTACTGCTTCAAATATTTGTCCTTAAATACGACACAGCATGGTTTATGTTTTATAAGAGCAAAGCACATTTGACCTCTTTTTTTGTAACTTCCAATAATTTTATGCAAATGCATATGTCTTATCAGCACTCCTATTTTTTAAAATCTTCTATTGTGCTGAATTTTGAAAGTTCATTAAGATATATGAATCTGTTAAAAGTCATTCATTAGATTTACCAAATAATATTCTTTCTAAAGGATTTTCTTAAATGTAAATGTATGCACATGCTATGAATAATGGTATGAATGAGGAATCCATCCCATGAGTGGGCACCAATCCCTGGCACTATTACTGATGCTATGCTGTACTTAAAGACAGGAGCCTAGCATGGCTGTCCTCTGAATGCCTCTACCAGCAGCTGACTGAGACAGATGAACATACTTAGAGCCTAGCATTGGACTGAGTTTGGGGACTCCTATGGAAGAGTCAGGGGAAGGATTAGAGGACCTAATGGCGATGGCAACCCCATAGGAAGACCAATAGTGTCAATTTCCCTCTCTCTTAGATCCACTGCTCCACAGTTTACTTTCAGGAAAAAGCAGTTCTCCCAAAAATAAGTGAATTTGGTATAACATGCATAAGACTAGTCATATGCTTTCATATCAAAACAGGTCAAAGGCAACCAAGTAGGAAGTAAAAATCCCCAAGAGCAGGCAGAAGAGTCAGAGAAACCCTCACTTCATTATGTTAGAAGTTCAACAAAAAACCCAAGCTAAGGAACCAGAGCATTTGTGCTCAACTCCTGTTAGCTCTCAGAAAACTGAGGCACCAACCAAAGAGTATACAAGGGTTTCTCTGAGGTGCTGCCTTTTCTGGCTTCAGTGGGATCGGATGCTACTAATCCTGTAGAGACTTGATGTTCCAGGGTGGGGAATACCCAAGGAGGCATGCTCTCGGAGGTGAAGGGGAGAGGGATCTAGGAAGGAATTTTGCGAAGGGGGACTGAGAAGGGGGCAGCATTTAGGATGAAAATAAAAAATTAATTAATAAAAAATAATTTTAACTTAAATAAATAATTTTGTTTTAATTTTACATTTTAAAATACTTATCTGTTTATAATATATACAATATTTAGTGATCATATTCAGCTCTCTTATTACTTTCTCTTATTCTGCCACCCACTATTGGCCTTCTTCCCAATTAGGACTGCACCTTCTTTGGTATCTCTATTTTTGTGTTTGTACAAGGCCTATGTGGTGCCATTGCTTCTATGTGTTCATCATTTCAATGGCCACCATCTGGCTACTCCAGTCTTGCTAGCCATTTGTGCAGTGTCCTCTTAGACTTAGAGTGGGTCGAGTAAATATTCCAATCAGTAAGTGTTTAGTTTTCTTGATACATCTATGGCACTATTACAGCTCTGGGCATATTTTAGCTGACACGTCAGTATTGCAGTATATGGTATTCAAAGCTGAGTTAGATTGTCAGTGACTTTTCTCCACGATAGCCTGCGTATCTCCTTCCAGCACTATGAATGTGAATACCAGGGTTCTAGGTCCATCTGGAAGTTTTGGCTTCATTTATCATTGTTTTGCATTTATCGAAATTTGTAATTGTAGGTATATCACCCTGTTCACACCCCCCAAAAAAAATAACAAGAAAAGAAAAATTCAATGCTATCATTCTATCTGGAATATTTAGCATATTGAGTTTCAATATAAACATGGGTATAGGTTTATTAAATTTTGTTACTCATAAAATATGTTATTCTGATAATTTATTTTATAAACTTTGGTATACATTGGTCCGTGATTGACTCCCTTGTTTCCATATAATCAAAGAGACAAAACACCATAAATAGGGGTAATTATTTGAACAGTCAAGCTCAAAAGTGAATTAATGAAGAGAAATATACAAAGAAGAGATAATTGTCTAGATGTATTCACTGCATATTTCTCCCTCTAAGTAATAAGTGTTTTAAATAGGATTATTTATTTGTTTATTCTTTATTCTTCTCTCATAAATGCATCCTGACAACAGCCTTCCCTACTTCTCCTCCTCTTAGTTCCTCACCCAATTTTCCTCTCCTTCAGATCCAAAGCAGTTCTTCCAGTAATAACAATTGAATTTGGTATAACAACCTGCAATAAGATTATACATATACCTTCATATTAAAACAGGTCAAAGGCAACCCAGTAGGAAGTAAAAGTTCCCATGAGCAGGCGGAAGAGTCAGAGCCACCCCTACTCTAATTGTTAGAAGTTCAACAAAAATCCCCAAGCTAAGGAACCGGAGCATGTGTGCAGAGGGCTTGTTGTAGATCCACCAAGGCTTCAAGGTCATCAGTTCAGTCTGTGATCCCCATGAGCTCTGCTTCCTTGTTTCTGTGATCCACTGAGACTGGCACAAGAGAAGTTAGGGAATAGCCTTGAACACAGCAGCACTAGAGATAGTTTCCCAAACAGAACACTGATAGTGCAGGCATTAAGATCAACAATTAAGAGGAGAACCTCATAAACTGAAAAGCTCCTATAAGGCAAAATAATCAGTGTTTCAGTTATGACTCTGTAGTGTCATTTTTTTTTTCAGAAGACTAGCCAAGCTATTTCATGTTTACTATGATTCATTTCTCTATATGCAAAATATTCTGAAATTTTATGAATAAATGAGAAAGCTTCCCATTAGGATATATAAGCAGATATTAATTCTCCTGTATATTGTGGCTTACTTATTACAGATCTGTTAAGCAATGCAGATTAGTTAGAGAAATCCACTTGGCACTGAACTTTCTCACTGCTTCTGCATCCGCTAGAGACCATGTTCATTATGTGGTTTATCTTGCTTCCTTCCATCAATTTGAAATGAACCATGGTATACCATGTATTTAATCATGTATGTATAATTATCTAATATGGGCATAGCAGATATCCTGGAAACAAAGTGAGTTCAATTCCATTAAAGAAGAGAAAAGAAAAGGGAGAAAGGAAGAAAAGAGAAGGAAAACTGGAAGGAGGAAGGAAGGAAGAAGGAGAGAAGGAAGGAAGGAAGGAGGAAGGAAGGAGAGGGACAAAGAAAAAATTAATGTTAAGGATTAAATACGTTGTATCATTGAATTTAAAAAACAAAGTATTAATGCAGATAAAAGCAAAACTTCAGCATAAAAATAAGATAAAAATTAGATTGAAAGGATTAATGTTAAGAATGCTTGTTACCTTTGCAGAAGATATTTTCGTTCCAAAAACCATTGGACAACATGTAAGTGCCTTTGACTCCAGCTCTAAAAGACCCAATGCATATATGTGCATACAAGTTACATGTACAGACGCACATATATACAAAAAGAAAAATTTTAAAGTGTAATTTAATGTTGAGTCTTCTGTGTTTAGTATCTCTCCAAAGCTTTGCACTATTTTTACTATTTTTTTATTCTAGATTATAATTGTTACATGAATAAATCAGCCTCAAGAAATTTCTATTTTTATATAAAAATAGAAAAGCTCCCTTTTTGAGAGCACTCCATAGCCTCAGTAATGGTGTCAAGCCTTGGGACCTCCCTGTGAGCTGGATCCCACTTTGGGCTTGTTGCTGGACCTTCTTTTCCTCGGGATCCTCTCCAATTCCATCCCTGTAGTTCTTTCAGACAGGAACAATTATGGGTCAGAGATTTGACTGAGGGATGGCAACCCCCTCCCTCATTGATGTCCTGTCTTTCTGCTGGAGGTGGGCTCTATAAGTTCCCTCTAAAAGGAACATATTATGACTGCCCTCCGGAAGACCCAGCAAGCAGCTGAAAGAGTCAGATGCAGATATTTGCACCTAACCAATGGACAGAAGCTGCTGACCCCTGTGGTTGAATTAGGGAAAAGCTGGAAGAAGCTGAGGAGGAGGGCGATCATATATGAGGACCAGCAGTCTCAATTAACCTGAACCCCTGAGACCTCTCAAACACTGGACCACTAAAAAGCATACACCAGCTGCTATGAGGCCCCCAACACATATATATCAGATGACTGCTGGGTCTGTGTTCAATCAGAGATGCTGCACCTAACCCTCAAGAGAACTGGAGGCCTCAGGGAGTTTAGAGGTCAAGGGAAGTGTGGGGTTTGGGGTGGGGACAGCCCCGTGGAGACAGGAGGTATGGGATGTAGAACAATTGGAGGGTCGACGGGTGGGGGCGGAATAAATCTGGAGTGTAAATAAATAAATAAATAAATAGAAAAGGTAACAGTACAACACTGTAACAAGTGAAGTGAAAATGAAAGTAAAAGCCACAAGTCATCGTTGTCGTCGTCATCATCATCATCATCATCATCATCATCACTATCATCATTATCAACAGTCTTTAGAAGTAAATACTATGCAGGATAAAATTCAAAGGAGATATAAAGTCTTCAATATCCATCATCTGCTGGCCTAACATAAAGAAAGTTAAAATCTCAGATCCAACGCATGCTACAGAGGAAGTATTCATGCATCTCTCTTAAGATGAATGTTTACTCTTCCTATCGCCCCAAATTCCAGGATGGAGACCTTTGTTGACAAAGAAATATGGCAGTGCTCTCAATGAGCTAATAGTCTATTTTTATGCCAACTAAAATTTCCACACTAAGAGGTAAATTTTCATTCACCGGGAGATACTTGATGGTATTTATTTTCCACAAATATGGAACATCTGAAATTCATGCAAACATATACCTGATTCCTTGTCGACCTAATGTAACTGGAATAAATATGGGTAAAAACAATGCTCTTAAAGACATCAACCATAGATTTAGATCCTCCATTAATGGTGTCTTGGGGCATTATACTGTGAGAATCCACCAAAAACCATAAAAACTTACCAAAGTAGGTGTCTTTATCTGTAATTTTTAATTGTTCTCATTCTAAAACCTCTCTGCTCTCATGCTAATATTCATGTATATATTGCACGGAATTAAAATCAACCAAATACTTTTATTTAGTTAAATTGGCCAAATTAATATTTAAAAATAAGATTTTTGGAACGAATATTTAGCTCAGTGCTACAGCTATTGCCTGGGATTTTTAAGATCACAGCATCAAACTCTAGAACAGAAAAAATGTTGCAAAAATAAAATAAAAATGATTACTAATTAGTTATTGTACTCATTTATCACCCTTATACAATCATATAATACAACCTAACTTAAATGTAATGTTCTCAAAGACTAAGACTTTGTCAATATGTGTAGGAAATCTGTGTTAGAACATGATGTAGCTGACGTATAAATATACAATCTGGCTTTCTTCTGAAGAGTGTGAAATACTTTGAGAGCCACAATATTAATGTAACTGATAACATCCTCCTGAAACAGAAACCCAAATTTATCTCTGACCTTAATTAGTAGTTTCTATTACTACTGACAAGGCAGATAATATAGATTCTGTCCTTGAAACATAACCACATGCTGGTCAATAGCACAGCTTTGCATTTTACTAAAGAGCAAATAACAAATTTAGAATAATTTATTTTGAAATCAATCGATTAAACATTAATCTATTTAAGCTCTATGATGCCAATTTGGTTTACATATTCACGTTTTGTTAAAAGTATAGGAAATATTTAAATTCTGACACCAAGTGAAGATTATAAAACTTCTTTGGGCACAATTTTTTTGTCTTGGGAAGAATAAATACTGGATAATAAATTAAGAAGGAATTGTAATGAATTTACTCAAAACATACTGAGTGAGTGTTGTTTACCAGATATGTGCTATTTATTAACTATTACTAGATAGAAAATCATTAATAGGAGAGAGCAGTTTTAATTGAAATGTTTATTGCTAACTTATGCCAAGATGCAAAGTCATGCCACTATAGTTTGTTTATCATACAGATAGATATAGATATTAATATAGATACATATATAGATATAAAGTTACATAGTTATTATTCATTATAAGAAATGCTCTAATGTATACTGTCTTAAAATTAAAATGTTGTTTGCTTCATACATAATATATCATATATCAGGTATGTTTTCAGGGTTGTTTATAGAGTCTTGATCATTTCTGGGCTGCATGTTTCTTTGAGATTTCACTTTTAAATCATAGAAGATTATTTTAACAATTTGAAAGAAAAAGGAGCACATAATGTATGCAAGGAATTATCACGAACTTGGCCACATTGCAAAGTATACTCTTTTTAATAAAATTGACATTAGATTAGACCTAATAGACGATGAGGCATTCAAATGGGTTGCCAATAAGGTTAATATACACACATTTTAAGTACACAGTAGGCAAAGATAATAATGGAAGCACGAGGATTTTACCACTGACTATACTCAGGAAAATCTCTACTGTGTCTTCTAATCATGATTAATCAATATAATCTTGCCATCATTCTTACAATCTCAAAGAATTATAATTAAAGCACTAAAACTATAGCCTTATCTCATATAAAATATAAAAGCAGATGGTACCATAATAACTATTTAATATTTCGATTGGTCAAATGGAATCTTGGGAAACATTTTATTTACAATATTTAATACATTAGTATGGAAATATCTACTGTGACATTATAGGCATTGCCTCCTGATGAACAGATATGACAACTCTGTGTTGAACTGTTTCAGAGGTCTTTCTTGGCTCATTGGTCTGTTGTGTATACATCAGACAAAGATTAGAACACCAAAAGTATATCATTTATATCTATACACGGTTTCTCTTGTTTTCATTATTTTTATTTTAAATTCCACACATGTGTATAATGTATCATGGTTACATATACCTTCAACTTTTATCTCCAGATCTTGGGTACCCTCAACATACAACCTATCTCACATCTAACTTTGTGTTTATATATTCATATATATTTGCACATGTGCTACATACTTACAATATAATGTACATTTGTAATAGCATATTAAAATATAAATTATATATGTATCCTACCTATTTATAAATTTCAATTGCAATTAGTGCTGAAGCAGGCATAGATTTCTTTCTGCAGACCAGGTTTTAAATCCAATAAAGAGGACAGTTGGTACCAACATAAACACCTTCCCACTATTGCACAAATTACCTAGCAATTAATTACAACAGCATTCAAGGTCCAGCTCTGTGTAATACAATTAAGGCTGCCACCAAAGAAGTCTGAATAGCATTTCCAGCATTATGCATGACCTCCATTAGGTAGAGGGTTCTCTGGTCAGTTCAAGACCCTATGTCTTACAATCAAAGTATGTACTGTTGTCAACAATAGAGACTGAATATCTGGTTATAATGGGCAACTAAATGTGGAAATAGCCTGTGTTGTTTTGGAAGCCTCCAGATCAAATAACATGTAGGGATGTAACCTGTACCTCCACAGATGTTTTCATTTAATATCTATGTCTTCTGGAAGCAGCATTATTCATTCACGATTTTTATTCTTTTCCGTGCAGTGGCTTAAATTCACTGAGCATCATATACTCACAGGTGTTTGCAGTTCAGGTAATTAAAATATTGTGGTTCATTTATTTACACAATACAATTTTCTGTCCAATACATAATAGATTTTCAGTTTTCCTGCTCCTAACAAGGTTTCTTGTGAAGGACTAACAAACATAAATAACAGTTAATTCGTTTTGTGGCATGTTCACTTTTCTTCTTGAAACTAGGTTTTCTTTTAGTTTTGTTTTTTAAATTCCACAAGCTGAAAATTAAATAATTACTCATGACCAACATAAGGACACCAACTGTGAGGCTTTGTTATAAAAATAAAACTTCCTTTTAGAAGGGTAGAATAAACACTGTGATGACTTAGTAGGACTAAAGACATTATCAGTGTGTGGATAGGATCTTCCCCTTCTTCTTTCTTCTTCTTCTTCTTCTTCTTCTTCTTCTTCTTCTTCTTCTTCTTCTTCTTCTTCTTCTTCTTCTTCTTCTTCTTCTTCTTCAGAAAAGCACTTTTGTCTCTGTGTGCAGCTACTACTTCTACATGTTCAGTGTAGATGAAGACAATTTTCAATATGGTTTATCTCCTCAGTGGTAACTCCTTACAGTGTATGACTCAACTATATGCATTGGACTGAATACAAGGCACTAAGTTTACCTGAAATGAACAATCAGAATGATTAAGAAATGTTTCTTATGTGTCATTTAAAAGTAAACAGGCTTTCAAAATATACAAGAAGGAAATTGGAAAAGTCTTGAAAAGAGAGTTGATCCCTGACTCCACTATATGGAATAGGACCAAATTTTCTTTTCTTTTTTTTTAATTTATTTTCTTATTTAAATCAAATCATAATTTACTTATTCACACAGGGTTTATAAACACAAAAAGGCAGATGTGGGGAAGGGAATGACACTGAGCATAGGTGTTCAGGGGGAGTACAGATACCTTTCAGAACAGGGTATCAGCTGGGTGTAGGTTCAGGGGACAGGTCACTATGACTCTGCCTATGATTCATTTGTCCTTATCTAAGTTGGTACTGTCCACCGAGGCTGCTATTTACAAGATCTATGACTACTCAGGCTGGTAAATTTCCACAGAAGCTGCCTGTTTACAATAGCTTAGCCATCTGTGTCAGTGTTTTACATAGAGATCCAAGACTTTGTGTTAGCATGTATGTATGCCAGGCCTATTGGCTGATTTTAGGCCTATGGCTGATTTTAGGCCTTCAGTATATAAGGACTGTCTCTGACATCTCCTTCCTTCTCTAAGTAAAGAAGGGACGTGGCAAAGGCGGGGATAGAGGCCTGAGCTCCAATAATTGAAGGGGACCTTGTAATGTCTCCGGTCCTCCTGTCATTGTCCAGTGAGGCATGAGGGCCATACCCATCCCGATGTCTTTTTCCTGGAGAGGGGATACTTTTGACATCAACCCTCTATGCAGTCAGGCTTGTCCCTCAGGGAACCCAGATAGATATTTTTAAGTTTTATTTATATTCCCTTGTAGTGCTTATCCTCGCAGCCTAAGCAAGAATTCAGATCGCCAGTCAGAGGGGGTTCTGAGTGGCCCCTCTCTGCTTGGTCTAGGGGCCCCTCTTTTAGGTTGGGTGGAGATGGGTTTGGGGAACACCCTGGATAGAGTAACAACCTCATCTTGAGTCTCGTGGTCCTCCATAGCTAACTTATGATAATGTATCTGAATAGGTTTTGCTACCAAATTATCTATCTGTTGTATCACAAAGTTAGTCAGCCTATTTAAGGCCCGGGACCAAAAGAAATTAGCAAAAATAACCCAATTAATGGTCCCAAGATGGGAGGAATTGGGGTTGACAACCATGGAGAGATTGAAAACCAATCCTTGTATCAGCTCTAATCCTTCTCTTTCTCTCTCTGTCTTTTCTCAGGGCCTTCTCTGACCTTTTTAATGTTCTATTTAACCATCCATGTCTTCTCTATGTAAGGGCAACTTCCTCTTTAAGGGCTGTACACAATCAAGAACTGTACACAGTCTTTTCTATTGTAAAAGAGTAAATCAAGTCCAGTAAAGTCCTTTGCAAATTTTGGAGATCATTTCAGACAGTGAAATGAGTGATTTCTTCAGATTAGTGATGTCAATCTCTAGCTGTTTGTTGTCCTTGTCAATGGCCCATTAAAAGTCTGAGTATATAAGTCCAGAGGCCAGCATCAGGATTAGAACTTCTACCAGCAGACATCATGGGTGTTTCATTTTTACCTGGAAAGGAAAAAGAAGGGAATTCTCAGGGAGATTTCTGTTCCCTGGAAGTCAATTGTTATTCATCTTATTTTTAGTTGGGCCTGGCTTTGTGGGGGTATCTATTTATTTCATTTATCTTTTTGGAAGCCATTTAGCTGTGCCTTCTGTGGTATCAAACAGGCATATCAGTCCCGGCCCCATATGAGAATGGGTCCGGGCCATTCCATTTAAGGTTAAGAGGGTCCTTCCACATCACTATGGCATAGTTTTTATTAGGACCAAATTTTCAATGACATAAGTTCTTCTCTAATAGGTCACTTTCTTGCAGGAAATAGTTTTCACTTTTCTAGTACTTTCTATTAAAATATCAGATTCTCTTGGAATTTAGTAGAAAGTAGTGTAGCTATGGGGAGATAGATAGATAGATATTATTAGATATTTTATTTATATACCTTTCAAATGTTATCCCCTTTCTCGGTTTCCCTCCAGAAACCCTCTTATTCTATCCCCCTCCCCCTTGTTTCTATGAGGGTGCTCCCCCACCAACCTACCCCTCCCCCTCCCTACACTGGGGCATAAAGCAGTCACAGGACCAAGGGCCTCTCCTTCCATTGATGCCCAACAAAACCATCCTCTGCTACATATGTGGCTGGAGCCATGGGTTGCTCCATGTATACTCTTTGGTTGGTGGTTTAGTCCCTGGGAGCTCTGAGGGGTCTTGTTGTTTGATATTGTTATTCTTCCTATGGAGTTGCAAATCCCTTCAGCTCCTCAGTCCTTTCTCAACTTCTCCAATGGGGACCCATTGCAGAATCTAATGGTTGGCTGTGAGTATCCACCTCTATATTTGATGAGTTACCTGGCCTTCTTTGATCAGCCCACTTTCTGTTCTAATAGGGCAAGAACATTTATCTGGGTGGGTTTGTCCAATAATATCCTATGTTTTCACTTTGTTTCTATTTATATACACATTAAATAATTTGACTAATAGCCAACAAAATCAAGAAACTTAAAAAATTGTTATAAAATAATTTCTTAACACAGGAGTCATGTTATATGTACAAAGGCAAGCACAAGAGCCTGATCATGTCAGGAAGAAAGATTATCTGTGAAATGGATTTTTAATAAAATTCGTTGAAGCTAATCCATATGTGTCAGTATTCCATATATAGGGAGAACAACATATCTTTCTTCTATAAAATATTTGCTTATTTTTAAGAGTCTTTAATCTTAGTAAAGCACACGAATTTGGTTGTATCAAGGGCATGCATCTGTTGAACACTAATTTAAGTTTTAAAGAAAATAAAAAAATAAAACTATAAAATATTAAAAATATTTTCCATTAATTTATTTATTCATTTTACACCCTAATATCACCCCATCTCCTCCTCCAAGTTCCCCCTCAAACAGCTTTTACTACCATTTCTACTTTCCCTTCTCCTCTGAAAAGGGAGAAACGCACCTCCCATATATTACTTCACATTGGCACAAAAAGTCACTGCAGGACTACATACATCCTGTCACATTGAGGCCAGCCAAGGCAGACAAGTTACAAAATGGGATCCACAGGCAGCCCACAAAGTCGGGAACTACCTGTTCCTGGGAGACCCACTTGAAATCCAAGGTGCACATCTGCTACCTGTGTGCAGGTAGGTAGGAACACTGGGCCAACTCATGATCACTCTTTGGTTGATGGTACAGTCTCTGCCAGAAGCCAAAGGTCTAAGTTAGTTGACTCTCTTGGTCTTATGGAGTCCCTGTCCTCTTAGGGTCCCCCAATTCTCCACAAGTCTCCCTGATTTCCATGTAATGCTTGGCTGTGAATTTCTGTCTGTTTCCATTAGCTGCTGGATGGAGCTTCTGAGATGACATTTATGCTAGGATCTTGTCTGCAAGCATAACAGACTGTCATTAATAGTGTCACAGATTGATTCTTGCCTATAAGATAAGTCTCAAGTTGTACGAGTCATTCTCTCTCTCTCTGTCTCTCTGTCTCTGTCTCTCTGTCTCTGTCTCTCTCTCTCTCATCCATCTTTGTCCTTGTACATCTTGTAGGGAGGACATATTTGGGGAACAAGGTTTTGTGAGTGGGTTGCTGTCCTTATCTCTGTAGATAGGGAATGCTGACTGTCTACAGGAGGTGGCTACTCCAGGCTCTGTATCTCTTACCCCTAGGAGTCTCAGTTAAAATCACCACTATAGACTCCCTGGGGCCTTCTCCCATTCCATATCTCTGGCCTCTTAAAACCTTATTTGAAATAAATGAATTGACATGCCTATGACTGACATCATAAAGCAACATTTTCTTATATCTCCAATGCCCACTTTGTATCTTCCCTCTGAGAGATAATTACCTGATTAATGTTCCATAAATTCAAGTTTGTTATTATGAGTGATTAGGATTATGTCAAGAAAATATATAGGGACAATTATAGCTAACATATTAGCAACTAATTATCATCTGCTGTAGCTGAATGCAAGATTAAGAAAACATTATGAAATTTATGATAAAGTAAATAATTTGTTCTTTTTCATAAACAAATTTGTGAATTGTACACAAGACAATATATTGCATAGTTAACCCACAAAAATTATTGTAACTGTTTGAACAAAACAAATTTCAGACACCTTGAATTACAAAGTTCTAAAACACTGACTCAACATATCAGAAGATATCATGTAAGTTGTTAAAAAAGAAGATCAGTAGGCAATTCCTATGAATTCCCCCACACTGGGGTATCCCGCCTTCACAGGACCAACGGCCTACTCTCCCACCAATGTCTGACAAGGCTAATCTCCATGCATATACAGCTGGATCCATGGGTCCCTCTGTGTGTGTTCCCAGGCTGATGGTTTAGATCAACTGGTTCAATGGTTAGCTGTGAACATCCATCTCTGTGTATGACAGATTCTGGAAGAGCCTCTCAAGATACAGGTATATCAGGCTCTTGTCAGCATGCATTTCCTGGCATCCACAACAGTGTCTGCATTTGTTGACTGCACATCCTTAGGTAGGGCAGTCTCCAGACAATCTCTTTTCCAGTCTCTGCTCCACACTTTGTCTTTCTATTTGCTCCCTTGAGTATTTTGTTACTCCTAAGAAGGACCAAAGCATCCATACTTTGGTCTTCCTTCTTCTTGAGCTTCATGTGATCTCACTAAATGCTGAGAAAGCATTTGACAAAACTCAATACCCTTCATGGTAAAAGTCCTAGAAAGATCAGGAATTAAAGGCTCATACCTAAACATAGTAAAAGCAATATACAGCAAACCAACATCAAACTAAATGGAGAGAAACTTGAAGCAATCCATTAAAATCAGGGACTAGACAAGGCTGTCCATTCTCTCTCTACCTATTCAATAGAGTACTCTTATTTAGGGTTCTTAAACACTTCAACCTCCATTCTAGACACCAACTAGAAGTAGGTAAGAAACAAGGTTAATATGAAAAAGAAGTTGTGGACATGTTTAGTGTTCTATTTCAGACCCTGGACAAGGGACTGATGTGCATAGCTTATATATCAAAGCAAGCCTGGCCTCACAGCATTTCTCAGTTCCTCCCTTGCATACCTTGATCTCTACCCTGAACTTTCAAGCCCATAGACTGGAATGCCCTTTCCCCAGAGGCTCTTCCCTTTATAATCCAAACATCTCTCTCTCTCTCTCTCTCTCTCTCTCTCTCTCTCTCTCTCTCTTTCTCTCTCTCTCTCTCTCTCTCTCTCTCTGTCTCTCTCTTACTTGCTCTCTCTCACTCACTCTCGCCTTGCTCTCTTCTCTCTCATCTTCTTTCTCTCCTTCTCTTCCTCTCCTTTTCTCCTTATCCTCTTCATCTTCTCCTTCTTCTTTTTCTTCTTCAAAGTTAATTTCAATTGAAGAAACTCCCCTTAGCAATTGACCGTGATCAAGTCTGAATCATTTTCTTGGTTGTTATTTTATGTTCTAGTGCAGTTCCTTTCCTTCTTTTTAAGAGAAAAAGATAGTGTTTGATATTGAGGAAAGGACTTGACTATTTGGATATTGATACATATCATAAAATAAAACACATTAAATTATTAAAAATAAATTGTTTTTAAAAATATAGAAACTATGAAACTATATTAGTGAATTTGAAATATTTGAGAACATTTGCCTCTAAATTATGGCAAATCATATTATGTGCATATATATATATATATACATGTATTCAGAAGGATTGAAAAGTATGTAAGTAAGTTTGGGCAAAATTATGAAATAAAGATTTGAGTAAATTTCATTTCAATCAATTATTAATTAGTATAGTTATTTAAAAATCTAAAGCTGAAGAAGATAAATAAGAAATTTAGTATATTCCTCATTTTAAGGTAACATATTTTTTTAATATGATGTATTTTGTACTCTTTGTAAAGGTTAATAATTGTGAAAACTATGAAAGAATCTTATTGAATTTAAATGTTTGCAATAATATTTACATTTTCATTTAAAAGTTAGTGATATTACAATGCTTTTTTTTATGTTTCTTATTGTGTTGTTAATTTCTAAGCATGTGTATGGCTAGTTCTGTGTCAACTTGACTGGAGTTATAACAGAGAAAGGAGCTTCAGTTGAGAAAATGTCTCCTCCACAAGATCCAGCTGTAAGGAATTTCCTCAATTAGTAATCAAGGGGGGGGATGGCTCATTGAAGGTGGTACCATTCCTGAGCTGGTAGTCTTGGGTTCTATAAAAAAAGCAAGCTAAGCAAGCCAGGGGAAGCAAATGAGTAAGTTATATCCTCCCATGACCTCTATATCAGCTCCTGCTTTCTGACCTGCTTGAGTTCCAGTCCTGACTTCCTTTGGTGATGAACAGCAATGTGGAAGTATAAGCTGATTAAACCCTTTCCTCCCCAACTTGCTTCTTGGTCATGATGTTACACCATGACCAAGAATAGAAACCCTGACTAAGACAGCATGTCAGATATGATTTTATTTGAAAAAAATGTAGCTGTGATTAAATTAAATCTCAGAAAGTGAGTGTTCTAGATTGTCCTGTGAAACCAATATAGTCAATAGACTTTATATACTCATAGAATAGTGAGTCAGACAACATAGAGATGTGACTATTGAGTTCATGAGCTCAGAAAAGAGGAAAGTTCTAGAAACTCTAATATTAAACACAATGATTCTCTTGTAGAATTTGTCAAAGGAATGTAGCCTGATGATAATTGCCTTTAGAAATCTTACCCACAATTAAATTAAAGCATTGCTTATTCTTTTATTTTAGGCATTTGCTTCCATAAACATTTCACTCAAAACTGTGAATTGAATTCTATACATGTGTGCTTTGGAATAGGAATTAATACACTAAGCAAATATTCAAAGACCCAATTCATAAAATAGATGTTTATTGTTAGTTGTCTTAGTTATTTTTTCTATTGTGACAAATACCTTGAAAATAGCAACTTAATGCAAAGAAGGATTATTTTTATTCATATTTTGACTTCCTTGACAGTAGAGAGATCAAGGCAACAATAGCACCAACCAGATGATTACATAGAAACGGCAGCCAGAAGAAGACAGAAGAGGAGGCTTGTGCTCAGCTCATTTTTCTCTTTTATACAGTCACTTATTTCAGCCTAGGATATACCAACTAAAAAGGAGAGACATTCTCACCTCTACCAGTCTAGTCAGAATAATTCATGAGAATATACCCAGAGAAGTCTGTAGCTAACATGATATCTTGATTTTACCAAATTGAAAATTGAGATTATTCTTTTCAACATTCAACTCCACCTCTTATCAAGTTGAACAGCCAAGGCCATCACTTTAAATTATAATCTCCAATTTATATACTCATAGACTACTAATACAAAATTAAATAGAATAAGAAAATTTCAGCCATCTCTTGCCAAACTCTTTTCTTCTGTCCCTTCCTCCCTAACCTGACCACTTCTTCTCACACTCTACCCACAACAAGGTTCACCCACAAAATCGATTCTATTCCCCCTTCCCATGAAGCTCCATGATTTCTGCCTAGACTTCTCCTATTTATCTAACTTCTCTTAATCATTAGATTATTGTTTAACTATCCATTACTTAAGAGCCAATAAATGAATGTATAACATGTGTGACTTTGTTGGTCTGGGTTGCCACACTCATGATGATTTCTTTTTCTAATTCCATCCATTTGCCTACAAATTTCATATCATTTTTCCTAAAATCTCAGTAATACTGTATTGTGTAAGTACACCACATTTCTTTATACATTCTTTTTCGGTTGAGAGATATGTAGGTGTTTTTTTTTTTTTCTGATTATAAGTAAAGCTGCTATGATCATATTTGAACAAGTGTCCTTTTGTGGTATGACAGGATATTTGGGGGATAAATGTCCAAGAATGCCTGGATATTAAGGTATATAGATTCCTGATTTTCTGCAGAATCATCATTTTGATTTCCATCAGTAACTGTACTAATTAACTAATCATTGTGTGTGTGTGTGTGCATTTGTTAGCTAAAAATTCCTTTTTCTAATTATTTTGTTAGAAATAAGAATGAAACTACAAAATGATGTTAAATCAAATTTTTTTCTTCACACATACTAATTAGCTTTGTCATATAAAAGTTTTCACAGAAAGAAAACGAACATATAAATAGAAAATTTAATCACCTTTCAATGTAGTAGGTTTTACGCAGTGTGTTTTGTATAACTAAGGTATAGCTCAAGCTGTATTCCAGAAGACCTCTACCATAAAATTTAAGTATTCCTTGAGAATATGCTTTTATGTATTTCTTAGCATACTATTTTCAATGCTGACTAGTGGAGAATTTGTTCATGAGTATAATTTTAGTAGAAATGGAACTTTCTAAAGTAATATATTGTTGAATTTAACAAGCTATTTTCAGTCACAATATACATGGTTATTTGAATTTCAAGAGATCATTTTTTAAACATTGCAATGATTGCATTTAGTATTAAGGCCAAGTCCTGCATGGTATAAAAGGGATGTCTTGACAGTTTCCACCACTGTGAAGGCCTAAATTTGTGGCTTTGTTGTGTAACATATTGTACTTAAGGCTTGTATATAGTAATGTACATATCTCCATGTTCCACTTCAGGGAATGCTATTCCTGTTAAAGTTAATGACTCCATCATAATTGGAAACAGCATGAGTATAGGGAGTAAAGTTGTGTCCTCAGCAAAATATTAAAAGCTATGACTTCCAGGACATCCCTTGAGGCTGTGGGGAAAAAAACTATAAAACCATGAGTTCAAGAATATAAGAATAATAATTTCTCAACTATGCAAAATATAAGGATGCAATATGAATTGGATAAGGGGCTTCCTGGACCTAAAAGAACAGAGGCAACTGCACAAATAAGCCAGCTTGTCAGAAAATACTAAGGAAAGAGATAGAGATTTTGGCAATGGTGTTTTCAGGGCAAGATCCCACTCAGCTAAGTTTATTGTTTGTGTTTACAAAAGCAGGCAGATATTTTTAGTTCAAGGTCATCCTGGACAGAGCCTGTATAGGTCCAGATGTGGTGGGAATGATAATCTCAGGATGGGATCCCACCAGATAAATGTATTGTTTGTACTTACAAAGGCAAGCAGATCTCTGACTACATTTGCTGTGTTAATGTACTTGCTGTCTCTTTCTATGAATCAAGGTAAGGTCATAAAATTCTGGATGCTGATTTTGTATGGATTATAATTGATGGTTGATTGAATTGATGATATAAAATAAAATGGGCTTTGGTCTTCAACAGCTAAGCTATCTACACAACTGTCTGGAGAGCCAGCTCAAGCAGAACACAGAGCTGTCAGTTTGTACCCATGATTGACTTTGGGTTGTTTTTCTGGCATTCCCAGACACTCCTTCTTCAGGACCCCTTTCCAAGCATTAAGGCACTAGTGTATATTTTGAAAAATGAGAAACTGAAAAGACTTTATTGAAGTTTAACATATACAAATCAAAATAAATTTAGTATATAAATTTTAGTATCAAAATATGCACATATCTATGTAGCTTCCAAGTTAATCAAGGACCTATACATAGATGAAAAGATTTTAATAATTTTAACTACAATTTTAAAATATTTGATTATGAGATAATAAATATTTGCTTATAAGAGTCATTCTGAAAAAGATGCTATAATAAACCATATAAGTAAATCTATTTACTTTTTATGATGAGTAATTCTGTACTATAGGTCAAATGGCACGATACCTGCAAATGTGTGATGCATGGTACTGAATAAAACCAGTCTAAATTAGCCATTCTAACCATAAATAATGCATACAATGACATTATATATTACACATTTGATATATTATTTATAAATTGATATGTAATGTATATACAACATATATGTTAAATATGTGCCATATGTGTGTGTGTGTGTGCATGTGTGTGCGTGTATATAAATCTCTTAATGTTTGGCTCAATAGAAAATGTCTAATTCTCATCTATTTCTACATTCAATCCATTGTAAGTGAGTAATGGTGGCTAAACTATTTAGGGAACCTTGTTGACAAGGTTCAGTGGCTGGAAAGTTTTTTAACAGCCTTTCCAGACAATTACAGGATTTTCCTTTGATGCTGTAAACCCAAAAGAAGCTTCTGTGTGTGTGTGTGTCTAAAATGATGTTATCCTATTTGGGCTGATAATGTTCCCTCAAGAGCCTTAGACAAATAAATAACAATAAATAAATCTTAAAATAAAATTCCCAACCAATTATGAAAAGTCTCCTTTCAAGTTGTTGATAAATGGAGTTTAAGAGATTCTGCAAACATTAGTTCATTATTATTACTCTTCATTCTCTCCCTTAAATTGATTGTAAGCTCCTAAGATTGAGGATCCTAAGTACTTTAGACACAAGACCTACAGGCCTGAAGCTGCTTTGACTCAAGAGCTTTCCCTTAAGAACTGACGTTCCTAACACCAGATGTCTCCAATCAAGTCTACAGAGAAAGAAGCAACCAATACTACTGCCTATCTGTGATGCTCATGAAAATCAATGAATCCAGCATGACAGGGCAACCCTACAGGAGCACTATTGATATTCAGTACTTGGAAGTAACCAAGCAATCTGTGAATGAACTTACAACATATCAATCAGGAAGGAAGTCATACTTGGCACTGGAAAACTTTGTCAAATACACAGGCCTAATGAGGTCATGGATGTTGGAAAGAAATTTCATAGTATTACTTTATTACACAACATAATTTAGACCCGCATTTTAAACACTGATTCTTTTATTCAACCATAAGTTTGGTTCTCACCACCAATCAAAGAGTGTTCACTTTTCTGTAAGGGAGAATGTTACAGAAAACAAGAACTAGTCATAATTCAGGAAACAAATGATTTCATGTGTTCCAAATATCAACTGATGCAAATGCAAGATTCATCCTATACCAATGGCTCAGGCAGTAGCATGAAGATGGGGCAGAAAGATTGTAGATGTTTGGCACCAGAAAATCAACTGTAGAATGTCTTAAATTAGTGCCGTGTGTGCGCTTTAATCAGCATGAGCAAAGCTTTATCGAGGACTGATACAGTGATCCAGCAGGTACCAAGAACCTGTCTGAAAACCAAAAAAAAAAAAAAAAAAAAAACAAAAAAAAACAATATACGGGATTTCCATAATAGACAACATATTCATAATGGCTTGAAAAAATATAACACCAATGAACATGCTAACATGGAAGGGGAATCTCACAGGGACCCACATATTAACAAATTACTGCAGGCAACAATGGAATGATTGATCTGAGATATTTTCCCCATAGATGAGCCCCTTAACAGTTTATACAATTCTAGTGGTCAGATTTGAAGACATTTTGAAAGGGAACAATGAGGGTACCTATGAGGGGTTGGAGATAGTAAAGAAGAAGAGTAATTATAGAATTTTAATTTTAAAATTAATTAAAATATTTGTAGAAATGTGTATATGTGCACACCTTTTTGTTACCTGTATATATTTGGGTATTGTAATGCTTTTTGACTCCTTATCATTTAAATATCAAGGGGAATGAAGTGCAGAGTTTTGTTCTTTTATATAGTATCAGTAATAAGGCAGTATTCATAAGCAGCAGAGCCAAGTATGCTGGATGGTATTGTAATCAACATGTGGCATGTGACATAGGAACACATTTCAACACTCTATCTGAGAAATATGAAGTAATCTAGAGTATGTCACTGGTCACAGGTGGTAATTTCTCTAGGAAAGGTCTTTGTCAGCATCTTTCAATTAGGAAAGCAGAAACATCCATTTTAGATATTGTTGAAGGCTCATAAGTATAAAAACTCCATGCATCATGACTGAAATAATGGAAAGTTATTAAGAAATGTCATCAACTTAAATGAGCTGCCAGATGCACCTTACTCCTGAGTAAGCAAAAGAAAGGCAAGAGAGACTTGTAAAATCTGTCACAACTGTTTATGGTAATTTACACTAAACAATGGGAGTCATCTAGTTTTCAATAAATGCACTTTTAGAAACATAGATTATTTTATCTGACTATTATTAAACTCCATGTTACCTTGATAACTTGTTTAGTTTTCTTCTTTCTAAAATATAAACAAATAATGGAAAATATACATTGCTAGAACAACGTTCAGATCAGATACATCAAATGCTCTATATAACAAGAGAAAAGAAAACAAGATTGCTATAAAAATGAATGTCTAATTAGTTTCTGTATTTTTAGAAAAGAAAGAAAAATAAAGAAATAGAGAGAATGCAGGCAATGACTATTTGAGGCTTCAATTCTCAAAGCTAATTGCAGATGTAATTTCAAATGCTTGCCTTGATACAGATTATGGTTCCACCTGTGTCCAACAAACTATTTGCAATTGATAGCTTCTGGGGGAGGGAACATCAGTTTTCTTAACGAAGTGACATTGGGACTATCAACCACAATCCTGAGTTGGCCCATTGCAAGTGGTATAAATAGAGAAGGAAATAAAGAAACAATAATGGTTAGATGGAGTAAGAATGTTTCAGTCTAGGTTTTAAAAAGGATGGAGGTATCTAACAGTAAGTCTTTTCAAAATGAAATATTGAAACCTCCAACTGTAGATACTTCCAAAAATATATGGAGATATTTAAACATCTAAGAGAATTTTAACTTCTGAAAATACATGGAGATATTTAAATGCCTAAGAGAATTTTAATTGAGATGCCCTATAATGGGAGGTAAATATTTCCCTAGACACCATGGACTATCATACCAAATGTCCAGTTCTAGTTAGAGATTATGTAAATTTAAATTTTAATTATTGAGAAATCAAAGGCACCCAAACATTTCAGTTTATTGTCATTGTTCTTAATTACACTATTTAAGAAAGTGAAAATAAGATCCAGTTGCTGAAACATTATATTCTTAAACTATGAAATATGGAGAAATCAAGCTGGTACAGGCCTTAAACTTTCATACATAGTGGCTAACTTTCTGCTTTGATAACACAAGGTCCTATGCTTGCTACTGAAGGAGGAAACTAACCATACTTGTATCCAGCTCTGAACACTGAGATAAAACAACCGATGACAGGGCAAGATAGGTCTACTGGCACAATAGTTGCATTAATGTTATTAGAGTAAACATTTACTTCTAGATTTAATAAAGCCCACTCCAAAAGATGGAACTCAGGGCTAGTACTCATACTTTGGGAAAATAACTGTAGCAGCTAACATATTTTCCCTTGTGAAGACTTAATGACTACTTTATAAAGAGAACCTCTGGTACTGAGTGGAAGCATCACCTGTCAATAAAAAGCCTATGGTCAATGAGCCAAGCAGGAATAAAAGACAGGACACAGTAAAGAGAGAGGATTTCTGAAATAGTGTCAGGCATGAGAGAGATTTGCCCAGAACTCCGAAGCAGACATCCAATGAAACTGAGGGGAGAAACCAAGTACATGGCAGATCTTAGATTATAATAAACTGGTAATTAAGTTATGAGCTCATCAGATAATGAGGCAACACTATTGGCCTAGGCATTTATTCATATATAAGAAGTCTCAGAGTCATTATGTCTGGGGAAAAAATAGGCTGGGTGGAAAATAGTGGTTACACTGCTCTTCTGCAAAATGATATTTATATTAAATTAAGCCCTAAGTTTCAATATACTACTACAGAGGCAGGCATATTTCTGAGTTCGAGGCCAACCTGGTCTACAGAGTGAGTTCCAGGTCAGCCAGGGCTACAAAGAGAAACCTTGTCTCAAACAAACAAACAAACAATATACTACATTTTATCCAGAATAAGTATGTTTATAATTTTAAAAATCATAAGTAAATGAATGTAGTGTTAAACTGACAATTAAATTTCAGTATACTCAATGTTATACTTCAAATAAATCTACATCAATTCATATTATAAAACATTACTACAGATGAAACAATAAATAATATTTATGATGTAATTTCAAGAGGAATGCTTTGTTCATGCATAGAGGAATTTTAAACGAATAAGAGATCACACCCAAAGTATGTGTGATTCAACTGGAGTACATACACTCCTTTTATCTCAGGAGACATAGGCAAGATCTCTGGGTTCAAGGCCAGCTTTGTATAGAACAAATTTCAGGTAAAGAAAAGCTTAGGTCCAGGTGTGATGGCACACACCTTTGATCTCAGCACTCAGGAAATGGATGCATGGAGATCTCTGAGTTCTAGTCAGTTGATTTCAGGCACTACAGTGGAGTTCAGCTAGATTTGCTCAGTCTGTTGAGTTTAGATCAGTCAGTCATTGCAGTGAGAACACTTCAGAAGAATTGAGATGTTTTGAGTTCACACAGTTCAGCGGAGGTTAGCAGAGGCAATTGAAGCCAGAAAATAAGGAGCCAGAAGATAATATTAAACCAATTTGCTAGACATAGGTTGAAGCCAAGCAGAAGCTGAGAGAAGTTAGTTTGAATCAATCAGCTTGGAGAGGAGTTTCATGCAGAACAACTGAGTTGAACCAGCCAGCCAGAATTCACACAGAGTAAGAGTGAGGTTATTTTGCAATAAACTTCTGAGACAACAGTTACTTCAGGTGAATAAAAGTTACATTTACACTTAGAACCCTACTGTAATAATATTAACAAAACCTACACTCCTCCAAATTTTCATCAATTACTCCATAGGTATACGTATACATCTACATTCTACATCTACATGTATATATATATATATATATATATGAATGATACAGTGAGACTTTACCTTTCAAGACCTTGGTTTTCTATCTCTTTATTATAAAAGGCTTTTCCAAATGTTCAATGTAATTTTTTAATCCACTATATGAGAGCATTTGTTTTTGCTTCTGTTAAAACTAGTTATAAAAATAAGTAGTATACTGACATCTCCTCTAGAACCTTCTGCATGTTTTAAACAAATGTTAGGCATATGGAAAAGTTTAGAGAGAATAAAGGAATGATGAAATGATCTTATATAAAATAAAAATAGTTCTTAAAAGAATATATTTATTATAGACATAAATGATGTCAATCCCGCCTACCTATCAGGAAAGTCTATGACTAAAATTGTAAGCTAGTGAGTGGCAGCTGCAGTCCCCTGTGACTCCATGTGGTAAGGGCATGAGGTTACAGAGTCAGGAGAAGGTTGGAAAAGAGAGCTGATAGCTAAGCAACTAATAGCAATGACCATTGACAGCTCTGACTAGTATGGCTTCTCTGTATCCGGCTCTCACATTGCATGATCACAAAACCTTGGAGAGCAATAACTTGTAATTCATCTTTGATCTCCGAATCCCATGATATTTCTTTCTTTTTCTGCAACCCAGAAAGATGAGAAACAACATGTAAGAAAGTGAGTTCTATAATACACATAGACATAGTGCAACTACAAACTTCAGCTACAGAAAACATTATTCTCCTAATTATATCATCTAAATGTTTCTTTTTACATTCCTATTCATGACTAATAACTGGATTTGGAAACATGAAATAAACATATTTTGTGTACACATTGTGTCTTTATATATGAAAACATTTGTATCCCATCTATAAGTACATAAATAAGTTGAGATTATTCTGTGTCTTCTTTGACTGTTGTAGGTTTTCATGATGTTACAGTTAGTACTAAATACCATTGTGGTTTGGCTGAAGGCATTTACAATTGAAGTTCTATTAAACTTGGATTCAATATTCCAGACTCAAAGCAAAGTATTTTAAATTGAGAACAAAGATAAAAATAAAATTGGGTGAGTAAACTAACTGGGTAAAATTACTTATTAAGTCAGTAGCAGGAAACACAACAAGTGAGAGGGAAAATCAAAAAGACATATTACACTTGTAATTGAAGGTGTCAAACCATAACATAATTTTTTTTTATTAAAATACATCAAAATAAGTATTTGCAAATGGCTTGAACAGGCACAGGATATAGGATGACACTAGGTTCTCAGCATTAACCTATATCTTTGGAACCTAGACTACAGTCCAAAACCACTCTCTGGTAAACTACAGGCATGACACTTGCTCGTTTTGTCACTGTCTTAGAAAACTATTAGAATTGCTTAGTATTGTGTAAAGTTAAGTGAATGCTAGAGGTTTTATACCTAATACCTAAAAAGTGTTTAATTCATAAAATATGTGTTTTGCCTCTGTATTAAGAAGGCTCTAAAATATTCATTGGCAAAAGTTAATATAAAACTTGTTATTTTTCATTAATTTATTTTTCACTTTACACCTGATCACAGCCACCTCTCCCTCCTCTCATCTACGTCCTACTTTCACATCCCTTACCTATTCCCCCACTTCAAGAGTAAAGGAGACTCCACATGGGTACCAAGCTGCCAACCACATCTAGTCTAAGCACCCTCTGCCCAAGCACATCCTCTCACACTGAGCTCAGACAAGGCAACCCAGCTAGGGAAAGGGGCTACAGAGTTAGATAGCCCCTGTTCCAAATGTTAGAGGATCCAAGTAAAGACCAAGCTACACATTTGCTATATATGTGTAGGGAACCTAGATCCAGCCCATGCATGTTCTTTGGTTGGTAGTTAGCTGACTCTATGAGTCTTCTTGTGGTGTCCTCAATCTCTCCACTACCTCAGTCCTCCCCCAAATCTTCCACAAGACTCTTCTATCTTCACCTGTAGTTTGGCTGTGGATCTCTTCATCTGTTTCCATCAGCTGCTGGATGAAGTCTTTTACAAGACAATTATGCTAGGCTCCTGTCTACAAGCTTAGCAGAACATCATTAGGGCTTGGCTCTCTCCTGTGGCATGAGTCTCAAATTGGTCCATTCACTGGTTGGCCATTCCTTCGATCTCTGCTCAGTGATAGAATTTCCCCTTGAAAGGGGCATTATTTAGTGTTTTAAGGAAGAGTGTGGGAAGAATAAGTGTTAATGACATAGGGGAAAGGAAAAAAGAAAGAAGAGAGAGTCAGAGAGAGGAAAATATAGAGACAGAAAGACAGAGAGGACAAAGACAGAGGAGAGAAATTAAAATAAAAAGAAAGAACAAAACATGAAATTTAGAAAGAACAAGTTAGAATGATTTCTGCCTTATGTTGTCTACACTAAGAGTGAGAATATTTTTATTAACTGGAATCTGAAGCCTCAAACTGTCCACTGACTTCAAATGCCATTTCTCATTTCCTATAACAGCAATACTAAAAGAACATTTTTGTCCTGGTGAAGCATTGTCTACCCATTTTCTTACTCATGGATTTAGCCCAGAAGTGTCACCATTTTGGTAAACATAGTGTTATAGCCTATGTATTTAATTAGATTTAATTATTTTCATTCATAATTCATAAAATACCTTTCATGACTGTAGAAAATAGAGAAAAGAGGTAGTCCTGCTAAATAAAATTTCTCAAAAATCCATACTCTTCAGAAATGTCAGTCCCTGGATACCAACACATACTTTGTATTGAAGATAGCAAATTTATAGCAACTTACACCTTCTTCAATGCTAATTCATTTGTTAGAAATTCATTGACTGCAGAGAGTTTGACATCTTTCAAGTATAGAACCAAATTATCACAGTCCATCTTTAGCTTCTGGTAGCTCTGAATGTGTTTTATATACACTTGTGACCATTTGATAAATCACATGGAGCGTACAAAATAAACCCCATTTTCTAACAACCAGAAAAAGGAACCCACTTAGCAGGAAAGACAAATGGGGCAAACCCAGTGGCTACCCTCCCACCCATCCATGCCCCTCATGGGGACACTCCTTCACTCACTGACTCATGTAAGTGCCAATGCCCTCCCCACCCAGAGCCAAGCCCCCTCCCTTCCCACAAGTGAGATTGCACATTAACTACTGTACGGAGAGGAGCTGTGTTGGGAAATATGAACCCTGAGAGTCAATGATGCTGATAAGAATAAATAAGACGCCTTTGTAACAGAAAAAAAAGAATTTAAGAAGCCAGGTTTCTGAGAGAAAGACTGTTAAGATCTTATTTACAAGGTTTGAGAGGAAAATTAAGATGGTTCTAGAGGCCACTGATGCTTAATTCTAGGGAAAAACCACATCTGGTTTGTATGAACATGAAAATCTATTTGAAGGAAAAGTACATGAATGGTGTCTAAATGAATAGAGCCCATAGGATATTTCTATAGCATATAAATAATTTAGCAAATGTTTTCTCAGGTTCAAGTAAACAAAACAACAACAACAAAAATCTGTGAAGTCAACAAAGCTTAGTAAAAGAATATCAGTCCCAGGCTGTCAGCAGAATTACAGCATCTTACATGGTATATATTTTGTACTTATCCTGATTCAAGAGTTATGGGGTATTGTGGACTTGCAGCAAAATTTCAGAACAAAAATAAATTACATTACACAATATATATCAAGATAAGATTTCTTGCAAGAAGGTGCTTAGCGGCCAAAACATGTAGAGGTGAAAGCAGGGATCAAGAGGGAATGGAGACTTTAGTATATGTAAATGTCCATAACAAAGGACATCAAGAATGCTACAGTCATTGAATGGATCCTGCACAAAAAAAAAGATCATATGAGCTTCTATTACATTAGAGAAAAGTTGCCAAAAATTATGAAGATAAGATGAAGTTATCAATCTAACTGCTAGACTTGTATCTATAATAATTTAATGTTTACTAGTCTGGTTTTGTATGGTTTTATTTGAAATTTATTCTTATTATCTTCCTCTTTCTCCTTTTAGAATGGACATCGTTTTTCTGTGCTATGTATATGACATGTCTCTTTGAGTTTATAGGGCCTCACAAATAAAATTTCACTCTGTGTCTTAGAAGAAACTGGGCTTTTGAACAATGTGGAGACACTTAAGTTGGTAGGATGTTTTGAAGGTGAATTGAAAGCAACTTGAATTTGTGCAGTTTTTAGTGTAATTTTATGGATTACATATGAACTAATCCATACTTAACAATATCTTTGACTACATGGTCATAAAATTATACCATTTTAAGAGGTCAACATGCATATCACATTATGGTGCAGTACATCAGAAGACAAAGGTGTTTTGGGGGTTACACATTCTGATATTGGTGTATGAATGCTTCTTTGAAAACTAGACAATAATAACATATTCATACTTCCACATACTCACCTACTTTCTTTGTCTTCTTTGTCATGATGGTCAATAGATTTCCTATATAGCAATCTAAAAACATCTTTTACCACATTTATTTGTCAACTGAGTATTTGTTATATTGGAAAAGTAGTTAATACAAGTTAAAAAATATATATTCATTTTATTCTAGATTGTCTACATTTTAAATAAAAATTGCTGGGCATTCCATCTATATGCATCTTTGAAAATATCATTAATGATTGTAATTATATAAGTTAAATAATTCATCAACCTGATATATTCAAGTACACACACACACACACACACAACTTCATACATCCTTACACCTTCAAAAACACATTATTTTATAAGGAATATGTGTTGAAAGCATGGATATCTGTAATTATCTTTCAGTTCCTTTTGATTGCTCTGCTCTTAAAAATAACATATGTATCAAATTATTACCCATACTATCAAATGACATACAGCCACAATGTACAAAATAGTTCATAATCATCGAGAGAGTGAATATGTTTTGCAAGTTGTATGATTAAATTTCACCTCAATGTCATGCTAAATTAATGCTGTATCAACATTACATATGTATTTTTATTTCAGCAAATATATGAATGTTGATAAATATTGCATTATTAATCACATTGGGGTTGAATTTAGCTCATACAAACTTTGTACAGAATAGATGTACATCAGAAAAGATTATTACAGTCATATAGAAATGAAGACTACAATAGGCATGTATGCTGTGGTACTAGTCTAGGATTGATTTGTGCTGCTTAGATGACCAACTGTAGTCCATTAATTGTATTTTGCATAAAAATAAAGTCCAATGTAGAAAACTTTAACCTCTAACACTAATAACAAACCTATAAAATAGCATTTTCTTTCTGGTATTCACATTGTAGTTTTATTCTCTGATAAAATGACTCAGTGATTTTGCACTGAATAATAAAAGCAATTGATAATTTTCTCTGATATACTACTGTGATATTTTAGTATGAATTTTCTCAGTAATCTCAATTCAATTTGAAATAAATAGCTTTATAATTTATCAGAAAGCAATGCTTTAACTGTCTTCTAAAATATGTGTGTATATTATTTACATTGACTTTTGTAAAAATACAATGTAATCTCAATTAAATTTACCACTCCGTCCAACTTCCTCATCCATCCAAATAGACAACTGCTCCTTTTTGTCTCATTAGAATAGAAATAGGCATCTAAATAATAATAACAAAATAAATTAGATAAAATAAAAACAAATAAACCAGAATAGGAGATAACAAAAAAAAAGTGTCAAAGAAAAGTATCTTTCTGTATTTTCACTAGTAGTATTAATCCTACTTCCATAAGTATGGATAGATGCATAAAGTTTGCATATATGCAGACTGTAATTAACCACAGAGTATTTTTTTCTCTTTGAGTCTTTATACAGTACTCCTTAAGGTTTATGCATACAGTCCTACTGGAAAATTTTGTGACCTAAAATAATTTAAGGTGAATTCTGGACCTGTTTCTATTTTGAAGACAGAAAAAACAAAGAATTTAGATATGATTTGAATATCTTAGTCATTGTATGTCTTCAGGAATACATGGCAACAATGAAGTACTGGTAAACGTTTCATTAACTATGAACATTTACATTCCATGACATAAGCAGTGAAAAATAAGGTTTTATTTTTATCTGAATCTCTACTTTTTATCTCTGCTAGTGCATGTCTGCCTCAGTAGTTCCATCTGTGAATATACCTGTTTTATGAATGGAATGAAGTGGATGCAATGATTGCAATGCAAACTTATATGAATCTAAATGAAGTAATAACATTATGTAAGTAGTTTGGATGATGAACTAATAGCAGTAAATGGCCGTAAGACTCTTTGTGTAGTACATGGTTTCTTTCTTCCACAAGGTCAATTAAAGGGACCACAGTTGTCTGCCAGTCTACCCAAGGTAAAGGAAAAGACAAGTAACTAACATCAGAAATCAAAATGAAGAAACCATTGCAAATCTGCAAGACACTGCAAGGCAGTAAAGGAGGGCTATGAAGTCTGCGCTCACGAAGTTGCTAGCTTGTATGTAGTGAGCCATTTCTTTATAATACATTATTGTACAATAGAAAATCTATCTGAATAGGCCTGTATCCACTAAAAATAAAAAATAATCAATAGCCTGATAAACGTCAAGTCATGATGAAGTCACTGGTACTCAGTGGTACATTGTAACAACTCTCTAGGGATAAAATTGTACACATTCCTAGTTGCTCTTTTAGAAAATAGAAGCAGAGGATTTAGTAAGTTCTAATTAATTCTGTCTTGGCCATCTAGTTCTAACACCAACATCCAAAAAAAAAAAAAAAAGAAAAAAAAGATAGAAAAGAAAACGAGAGACCAATGTGTCTGTGAGTTTGGAATAGAAAATTATCTGAAAAGTAATAGTAATTAACAAGTTAAAGTGTGGACACATGCTCAATTGTTTAACTTTAGGGAAGCATTAAACAAAATAGCATTAAAATCCAATATAGACCCTAGCCCTGTGTAATCCAGAAGAGTAATCTCTTCCCATGCTGGCAAAAATATAGGTTAGTAATGCACACTTCTCTCCAGTAAGAAAGCAAGCATTCACAGGTTTTTCTCAAGGTAGGTTGTTGATTTACTGAGTAGCTAAAGAGACCCTTACTATATGTGACAAATGGTATACCTTGACAAATTAATGGTATTTGGAATCAATTAGAGGCAGGCCTTGAGCCATTACTTGAGGTCATTTTCAAAGAACGTCACTTAAGAGAAGACTGCCCTGTAAGTGGGAAGAACGTGGGAAGTACCCAGTTACGAAGAGGTCCTAGAAACTCTCAACACTGCTACCCATTTCTTTTGTTCTTGCTGGTGTCTATCCCATTGCCATTGCTGACATCAGAATCCAGCTTGCATGCCACTGCCAAGTGGACTGAAGAGCAATAGATCTCCAACAATCCTCCATACAGTAATTGCCAAACTAGGATTGTGAAACTTCAGGTCTTGTGGAGTAAGCAGTTACCATGTTCTCAGGCTACATAATGTGCAGGCAGCCATGGTTGGACTATATATACTGTAATACTTAAATATTGTAGTACTATAAATATTTATATTACATTAGTATTCCATTTATAAGTATGATATTTTATTCCATTATCACAGATTTTTAAATTCACCATTAATTTAATTTTTGCACAATATATATCTAAGTACATCTTTCCTCATCACACAACCTACCCAAACATTGTGTTTTGACTCTCTGGCCCTCATTAAAAAGAAAGAAAATCAAAGCAAAGTAAAAAATAATGAAGAAAAGGCAAAAAAAAAAATACCCAAAGCAAAATGAAGAGCCCACAAACAAAGACATGAAATCCATTTTGTGCCAACAAACTCTTTCAGGGCAAACTAGAAATTGATTAACATAACCAGCAGAAGTCCAGAAAACAGTTTTTGGTTTTTTGATATTTTTTTCCTTTCCTACTATACACCTATGGATAAGACCGTTTCATAATATTAATTCATTATAATGGTTCTGTTCCTCTAGAGACCATTCACTAAATATGCTATGCAATTCATGATTATGCTTACTTTCATAAATCCTGTGCATATATACCTATGAGAATTCATATTTTAAAACTCAAAAGGACCAAGATGCTTTTTCCAATGTCATGGAAAATAAATCGCGCTAAAAGTTAATGAACTATGATATTATGAAAAAATCTGGGAAAAAAATGCATACAGCTAACGAAAAAAGCCACTCTCAATATATGCACGCTGTTTTCAAATCTATAACATTACAAAAATAACAAAATTTGTGAGACAGTATAAAGAATGATCATTTTGGGAATTCGTGAGGCAAAAAGAGGGATGATTAGGTAGATCGGAGCATTCTGAGTGGAGTAATGTAATTTGTATAATTCTATAATATTCTCACCTACGTGTTGGAAAATCCATTTTAAAACCTACTTAGTTATGGCTCATACTGTGAATAGTATAAAATCCTGTGTATATATATATATATATATAAATATATAATATATACATGCTATGATTGCCATATGTGTATTTCTATATATCAAGATAGTTAATATATAAATTAGACATATCAAGCCATTAAATTAATTAAAGAGAATAACAATATAGAAATGAAACCATGAATGTGGTTCTCCCCAGCTTTCTCTATATGATCTACTGTATTATATTTTTATATTGAGGTTCATAAAGAATACTGAAAGCCAGGATTGTGAAACTTCAGGTAAACAGAACTGGTACATAAGAATGGAGTCATATCTTTATACATTTTTTCAAATGTATAGATCATACAGCACCAAAAGTCAGTTCCAATGTGTACTACAGGATTTGTATGACAACAATGTTCTTACGTTAATTCATCATAATATATGTGTGTCCATAAATAGTCATAAAAACACACAAATGCAAGAAGTTTTTTTGCCAATAGAAAACTAAGTATGAATAAAACAAAATACTAAAATATTACTAAATTCTACTAAAGTAGAATCATAAATTGCTAGAATTAAAAAGTTGTCATTTGATATTTTGCTGGTTAGTTGAGCTGAAGAAAACATACAAATTAAGAGTTAACAAACCCAGTTAAATAACCTTTCAGAAAAATCATTTTTATGTATAAAGACTTGGAAGAAAATTATAACAAAATGTTAATTACAGTTGGTTTCCAGGTCACACTGTGACAAAACTATGAATGATCATCATACATTTTTTGGATGTAATTATAGCATGTCATCCATAAGCACAGGTTTCATAGCTGCCTTCTCAAACTACTCCAAAATAAAGTAAAATAAAGCATAAGAAAAAATGTTATATCTGGGATTTGTGCATGTACAGATATATTCCTTCTTATTTTTCTAAGAATACACTATATTTATATTACATGAGACAGCACAGATAGTACGCATGTCCATTATATGTTAATATTTTGTCACAATATATAAGAGCCTGAGCATATTGTGTCTGAAATCTGTAAGGAGATTTTCATCACAGATATAAATAAATGTCTATAGAGAAAAGTTTAAAATTCCAAGAAGAGTTAAATTATAATAAAGAATTCAGACTTCCCATTATATGTGAACAGTAGAGACGTCTATCTATAGACAAATCAGAAATGCAGCATGTTCCCATGGAACAACTATATGAATATATAACAACCCAGTATAAAATTATATTACTCATTTTATAAGGCAAGAAATAGTTTCTTCACTATTTTGATTTAGATTGTTCATTCTAATTGAGTTTCCTTTAACAATCCTTTAAGTTCCCTCTCTTCTTATTCACTAAAAGAAATTAATCAGTGCTCACTGATAAAAATAAGAATTACAAACTAGTCATGTCCATTTCGGCCCCTTTCTCTTCCTCATGACATATTAACTTCTCTCAATAAAACTATTTCAACAATGGCTCCAAATCTGGCAGGAAAAACAGGAGCAATTTATAGGGTTAGGATTAATGGTCATGGTGACAGACTCATGCCTCTGATTTGGTGAATGTTGTTACCCAACACTGGTTTGAGTAACAAGAAGTTTTGTACCTTCTCCTAACACAGTATTGTGAAATATCATCAATTTGAATAATAATCATATCTTTTGCCTCCTTCTCCAATGTTGCTGTCTTATTTTCTTTCATTCGTGAATTCTGGACTTTAAAACTCCATTCCACCATTCAAAGAAGCACGACCCCATGAAGACAGTCGAGTCTGATCTGGGAATGTAATCATTTGGTAGAGTGCTTGTCTAGTACACCTAAAGCCATGAGCTTGATCCCCAGTACCATGTCAACCAGGCAGGGGAAGGTGCCTGTAATCCAAACACCTGTAAGGCAAAGACAGGAGGATCTCAAATGTAAGTATGAAACAAGAATCTTAAAAGTTAGTTTTGTTTTTAAGTTCTGTATATGTTGGGGATGTGAGTGCACATAAGTGAAGATGGGTGAGGGCAGAGTCACTGGACTCCTGGAGCTGGAGTCACAGGCTTGATGTGGCTTCTGGAAATGATTTCATCAACTGGTGATTATCTTAAATAGAAATAGCTCTTCGGTCTGAGAGTCTAAGTGTGAGTCTTCATGGCCACATTGTGTGAAAACAAGCAACTCCCTAGTTCCCACAGAAAGCAACTTTCTGGCAGTTTCAATACAAAATACCAGTGCTAGTCCAGTCCTGAGTTTTGAAAATTAAACTTAATTTTTTTTCAGAATACTAATTTTGCAGGAGATATTGTAAATATAAAGAAATTCTGCTTCTACTCCTAGAAATAACCATATTGTTTACACTTAAAAAAAATAAATAGAACTCCATTCCATGGTTTTTGCTTTTAAAAAGTCACTTTATAAACATTTTACATTTTGAGTTTTTTCATTTTTTATTTTTATTTTTTATCGTTTATTTTATTTATTTACTTTCAAATGTTATCTCCCTGTTTCACCTCCATAATCCCCTATCCTATGCCCTAACCCCTGCTTCCATGAGAGTGCTCCCCTACCCACCGAATTTACCTCACTATTCTAGCATTCCCCTATGCTGGACATTGAGCCTTCACAGGACTGAGGGCCTCCCAAGGACTGAAGGAGCTGAAGGGGTTGCAACCCCATAGGAAGAACAACAATACCAACCAACCAGACTCCCAGAGCTCCCAGGGAGTAAACCATCAACCAAAGAGTATGCATGGAGAGATCCATGACTCCAGCTGCATATGTAGCAGAGGGTGGCCTTATCTGAAATTTTCAGTTTTTTTGAAGACTATTATAAGAATATTTCTGGTAATGTTCTCACAAAAACATGTCTTAAAACTACTTTACTATGATGTGTGCTTCTAGGAGAAGTGATGATAGACCAGGAGATTAAGGTAGATAAGGGAAGCAAATGTATGAAGGCTCAGGGTGTCATACACAACTGGAAGCCAGCTCTTTCTGAGACTACTGAAGACCAGAGTGTAGTTGGCTTATAAGAAGACATATCTAGAATACAGACCCTCTTGCTCCCTTCTCTTACTGGTAGTTATTTTCTAGCATGTCTCCATAAGCAACTATGTCAAGTTTTTCATTGAATTTTCATATTTATTATAAACATAAAAACAAATGTCACCATTTTATCCTGAAGGGATTGTTAGACATGAAACCCCCAAACTCCCTAAGTAGCTGTTTAACAGGTATTGGGAGTATGGTTATAAAGTTCCTTGTGATGGGACCACTGAGAAGTCCTTGCTCCAGCAAATTACCTCTACCCACTCTCATGCTAGAAATTCACTGTTCACATACAAAAAGGAAACCTAAAAATAGGCTTGTTGACTGAAGGGCTTCATCAGGATGGAAAGGGATGAGACTCCGGGTTTTAAATGTCTAAATCCCCACAATATATGTCTAAACAGATTCCTCTGGAAGTAAGAAATGACTGCTGTGTGCACCTAGTCAGTGCCCATCTGAGAGTACATGTAAAGTGTAATGAACTCTTCCTTCTTTCACACTAGGGTCTCTCACTGCTTAAGTGATGTTATGTCTTAAAACAGCAGGATACTTAGTGGCTGAAGGACATGTATATATCACAGAAAGCTTATGCTAATTAAGCATTACAAGCAAAACCTTACAATTCAACTCTATTTAAAACAAATTGTCTTATAATATTTGCTACTAAAACTGTTTTCAAGTAATGAATAGTTTTACTATTAAATGAATCCCAAGACAGATGTAAATAGATTCCATAACAGATACTGAAAAAAAAGTCTAAAATAGTAGTGAGATTCACCAACCCACACATTCAGTGCACATTTTTTCATATGAAAACTGTTTAAACAAACCTGAGGACACTAATTTAAAAGTTTAAGAACAAGGGATAGGCAGATGGCTCAGTGATTAAGAACATTTGCTGTACTTAGATCAGACTTGCATTGTGTTCTTGGCATCCACATTAGGGCTCATATCTGTCGTAAGGACACTCTCTTCTAGTCTGCACAAGCATCAGACAATTGAAGTGGAAACTTAAGGGTTCTTTGGGAAGTCAGTTGTGTTGGATGGTGTTTTACTGGGGCAAACATGGGAAGGAACATTTAGCTGAAGTGGACACAGGGGAGAGGCTAAGGCAGACTCCTGAAGGTATATCTCACTAAAGCAGACACAGGTGAAAGGATGTTCTTTAAAGCAAGCACATGAAAGGACACATATGAAGAATTCTTCGCTAAGGACATGAATATATTGGTCTGTCTCACATTGCATAGTTGAGCACCATTTGTCAGGACTCCCTAGAGAGAAATGCACCAGAAACATTTCTGGTGGCATGGTGAAGTTTCTAGCCACGTCTGTGGACTTGGGTTGATTGGAAGAGTGATAATAATTGAGACAGACTCATGTGCTGAGGAAATAAAGATACTGAGACAAGAAATGTGCTCAAGCCAGACCCGTGGTGGACATGTGATGTTTGGAGGGAGTATAAAAAGGATTCAAAGGACAGTGACAGAGACTGAGCTTGGTTTGTTGGCATAGCTAAATGCTTCTTGGTCTTACATCAAGTGAAGCTGAACAGTGCTTCACTTGAAAGAGGTCCTGGTCCCTCCTGACTTGTGTATGAAGCCTGGCTGTTCCTGCTAGGTCATGCCACCACTGCTGGTTCATGTTTGCTGTGCAGACTCTGAGTAACTGGACTGCTGGTGTATCTGTGAAGCATTTGTTAGTGAATTGAGCTGTTGCTGATGCTGACCTGTGAACTCAGACAACACAAATGGGAGTTACTACAAAGAATCATTTCTAAACAGGTCCACTTCCCCCACATCCTTTCTTTTTCACTACCTCTGATGGGTGGTGGGCTAAAAGAAAGGTTAAAGCAGTTACAAACCATCATTAAAAGTAGACTTTGAAAAAATTAAAGTAACAATCATATGACATATATATGCATATGTAGGCAAAAAAGTCATACACGTAGAATAAAATTAAATAAATTTGAACAATGTCAATCAACATAACTTGAACTTGGACATTTAGGACTGAAAATGAAAGCTAATCTAAGCACCAATTGACAATCCCATAAATTCCAGTTTCCTATAAACTTATTAAATTGTTCATATCCATGCATGATAATGGGGATAATTTGTTATACAAAGAAGTATATAATGTGAATTCAAGGTAATTCATGTTTCTACCTCATCTATAACATTATGAAGTCTAGATTAACTTGAATTAATTATACATTTGACAAGAGTATAAAATGTCTGCCGACTATCAGATCCATGGACTTTTTCATCATTATAATCGTGACATTTTGTATAAAAATCTTTGTGTACATCTACTCCAGCTTAAATACCAATTCTGATCCTCATATTGAAATACAATAACTCAGTTTTATAATCTGATAAACAGAAAATGAGCCCTCCTATGTATGCTTTGTCAGAAAAGGCTTATAGAAATTTAGTCTCTGGGACAGTGAAATGTTTCAGTGAGTAAAAGTACTTGCCACCAAGCCTGATGACCTAAATTTAATTTGAGGAATTGCCACTATAGCATAAGACAACCAATTGACTCTAAGAAATTGTTCTCTGACCTTCTCAGAAGTATGAAAGCATGCCACCACTCACTTGCAAACATGCTTACACACATAAACACACAGGCACACATGTGTGTGTGTACTTACACACATACACAAAAAAGTAATTTAATTTGAAATTGTTTTTAAAAGGTACTTTCTCAGGGAAAATATTTATACAGTCACCATACGATTGTTTTGGTTCATCACTATGGATGAAAACACTCCCGATTAATTTTGAAGAAAGATTAGTCTTGAGGTAAAGAATAAAGAAAATACTCCTTTTTCTCATCTTATGAAAATCTCCTAAGTAAGATTTAAAAAAAAAAAAAAACAAAACAAAACAGTAGCTTGCTAGTAAACATCAATTTTCACCATTTCACCATAGGAATATACCCTGCAGGACACAATACTTTAAAATGTCACTGTGATACCTTCTCTAGCCATCAGATTTCCGTCATGTCTTTGACCCTGGCCATCACAGTACTTAACTTGTTCAGCCATGCCTATAACCCATTCATTTGGTACTTTAGAAAAGTAGTCAGCAATAATGTCTCCAAATTAGGTTGCCAAAACTCACTGTGCAAGGAACTATTATAAACTATTATCACTCTTTCCCCAGAGGAAGTGTCAAGTTATTAAGAAACTTGTGTGTGTGTGTGTGTGTGTGTGTGATGAATCACCACTTAATATCTATTGTTGAGTACAAAGAAGGAGAGGGCATGGTCCTCTGCTACAGATCCTGGATAGAGTTCGCGTTCCCTTTGTTTACTTTATTCCAGGAACGTCCACAAGGCCCTTTAAGCAAATGCCAGGTCAGCCATAACTCTGAGCTGAAAATTAAGAAGTAAAGGTTCATAGGAGATTTAATATTGCCTTGAAGACTCACAGAGGTGTGGAGTCAAGAGGTAAGAACTCATTGACTTCAATTTTATTGAAACTTTGCCATCCACAGTTAAGGGAACTAATTAGGGGACGTGGGGAGGGAAGACTAGCCTATTTCAAAAACTAAAAAGGACTGTGCACTGGAGAACACAGTATTTCTCAGCTGTTCTTTCAGAATATGAATAAAGTCTGAGAATCAACACATCATTTTCTTGTATTAATGAGAAAAAAGTGAAATTTCACATAGTATAGAGTTATGCGTTAATCTTATTTCATATCAGAGTCATATTTATGTTATAAAAACAAATGCAGTTAATGACTGTGAGTTTGATATAAACTGTGATGGAAAAATAAAGAAAAGCTAATTCATAATAAAATCAATTAATTTCACATTTCACTTTTTAAATAAAACTAATCTCAATTTTTGTTGTAAATTTGTTGTCACAGATTTTTTATATATGCATTCACGAATTCTTTATAGATTTGCAAAATACTGGATAGTGTATATTATTGCCTTCCAACAGTTCCAGACTTGTTTGATATGCTTCCAAAGTGACAGATCCAAAAATTCTATGTATACTTATTCTGTGTTAAGTATTAGGAGAAGAACATTCCAGAAATGGTATGGTAATAAATACTAGAAATTCACTCACAGAAGCAATGAGTGCAGTGGTAAGTACTGTCAAAAATCAATGCTTCCAGAGCTCTAGAAGTTCACCAAATGTTTTCAACAGTCAAGGTAGTATCCATTTTTAAAATCACCTAGAACAGTGAGGCTTGTAGCATTTATATTTTGTATATCCTCACCCCCACACTGCCTTTATTGAATAGCTTTGGATACATAGCAACTGTGAAGTATAACAGCATAGACACAAATTAAGGAGGCAGAACAGATTTGAAATTCCTCCCAAAGCCCCATCCCCTCGTGGCTTCCTATACATTTCATTTGAAGAACTCTAAACTTTTTCTCCTTGAAACAATTTGCATAAAATTAAGAAAAATGTTTTTCTTTTTTTACATATTTGCTTACATTTAATTATATCTCCATCTTTTGTCTTCCTACAATATGCCTAGAAAGCTAAATAGGGTACCTAGTGGCTTCACTATTTATTTGTTTGAGTTTTAAACTGTTCAATATAACTACATCATGAAATGTGGGCATCCTTACATCTGCCTTATCTCCTTACCATAAAAAAGACATCTTTTATTTTCCATTAAATCAGTTTTCATTAAATTAAAAGGACAGCCCCAGTATACTTTCCAATCCTCAATATGCAAACCAGCAAATTCCTGCATCCTCCTGGTGAATGCAAGAAAAGAATAACTTTTCTTGGCATCTGAAGCAAAATTTGGATGTGTCTATACAGTCTTAATAGGAAAGAAAATAAATAAACCTTGTGAGTAAGATGTTTAGGTGGGTCTACTATAATGAGCATTCTTCTCTGGTTTAGTGTGTGATTTGGTTGTTGACTCGAGATGAAAATGTATTTATTGCTGTTATATGCAGAATAGCCTATAGTTTGAAGTGTGTTTCATTTGCTGAATTAAATGTTCTAAATTAAAAGTCTCAGTAATTGAGATTCTATGTTAAGGATATGACTCATATTAGACTATCTTTTAATGGTTCTATACTGTGTGTTTTATCTCTCTGGTGTACCATAAAATGGCCTGGGTATCTCTATTCTAGTGCAAGACATAGCTAACATTAAGTTCAGTGAAGAGACACTATGTGATATAGACCTGGTGGTGATCATTCATGTGGAAAAAATATTAGAATTATGAAAACTCTCATAATTTAAGGATTTGAGTGACTAAGTTCTGTGTTCTTAAAGGATGGTAGATTGCAAGATTCTACACATTGCCCATGGCATTTTTTTTCTATGTCAAAACAAAGTTTATGAACCTCAGGACTAAGTGACAAATACTTTGGTCACTCTGTGATCAGCTACTTAAACCCTATCAAGATTTCACTTTCCTGGGTAAATTTCTAAATATATCAATACCTGCTTGAGGCTCTCTGGAAGAAGACATTTAGAAAGTCAACAGTGTAGAGTATCGACTTCTTAAAATATATCAACTATCCACATAACCAGAAAGAAGCCATCATAGGAGAAAAAAAAAAAACAGTTAAAGAACAGTGCAATTTGACAAGTAGGAAATCCAGAACTTACTTAAAGAACAGTATTTATCATCTATAAAAATAGATTATGATGAATTTTAACACTTGTTAAAATAAAATAGTTGTTGACCTTTATAACTATAAGATGGACATTTACTATTACAGTAACATTGAACAATAGCAACGTATAAACAGCTCTTTCACCTCAACACAGAAATCTTTATCTTGTTCATATTTCCCTATGGTCACAGTATATGTGTGGACAATAGCCACCCTAGTGGGTATGTTTAATCTTTTATAATAGACGTTAATCAAAACTCTTAGCTTTACAAGTGGCTTAGGTGAAACAGAATCCCAATGATGAACCTTGATATTACCATCTTCCAGTTAAACGGTAAGTATGGTCAGTGTTAAGTAGAACAGGATCGTTAAGACCTGAGACACCTTGTATAAGACCATGTGATTATCACTAAGTGTGTTTTCCCTAGAAATTCAATTTTGCCCATTCCTAATTTGAAAATAATAAAATAAAGGGAGTTACAATTGATTTTCTTTTAATCGTGTGTGTTGTGGCTCCTTTCACTGGGCATAAAATTATTCAAATTACTACTCTAACTCAGAAAAGATAAGGACATTCTGACTATATCTGAAAAGTGTTGTCTGATCATTTATTGTTTTAGTAGCTTTGTATCTAGACCTTTCTCATACCAATGGAGCACCATTTGTCTTTGTTACTGCCCATGGGGTACTTTAAGGGCCTTGAAATCAGTCACAGACCTTGAGGCAAGAGCTTGATTGCTTCTAACTCTTTTCAATAACACAAATGTGAAAATATATTCTAAAAATTCTCTCCCAGGAAACCTCATTTGACAAGGTCATTCAGAGTGTATAGCCACTCATTAATGGAGGTTGCTTGAAGAAGCTATTGCTTCATACATGGTTCACTTTCTTACCACCATATCTACAATGTTAAAATATCACGTTTTGGGGGTCTGAGTATAAAATGCTACTCACGTAAAAATCTTTTTTTTTTTTAATTTTTATTTTCAGCAAATCAAAAAAAATTAAAAAGCATTCAAACAGAATAAAATGAAAAGAAACAAACAAGCAAAATACCAAGGGTCAGATATACTTATACAAGAATACTATAGAGCCTTCAAACAAGCAATACTTTTTGAGTTATGTTTAAAAAAATTCAGAACCACAATAAGCTCCTTCACAAAGCAAATAATATTGAAATAGTGAAATCAAGTGTAAACCCAACAAAATATATAAGTTATAGTCCAGTATCCCTCATGAACATCCATACAAAAATTCTCAATGAAGTAGTTGCAAACTGAATACAAGAGATATAAAAAAATAATATTCCATGAATAACTGAACAACTGTTTGTTTTTTTTTTTTTTAGAAGACCATACTCCATATACAGGCTGCATGTTTTGGGATAGCCCCCACTCCAGATGTTTGAGACCTACATGAAAACCAAGCTGCACATTTACAACATATGTGCAGGGAGGCCTAGGTTCAGCCCATGGAGGTAGATCTGTGTAGACTAGGTATGCTCCACGGTTGGTGATTCAGTCTCTGAGAGCTCCAAGGGTTCAGGTTGGTTTACTCTGTTGATCTTCCTGTGCAGTTCCTATCTCCTTAGGGCCCACAATCCTTCCACCTATTCTTCTTTAAGAGTCCTCAAGCTCCATCCACTGTTTGGCTCTGGATGTCTGTATCTGTCTGAGTCAGCTGCTGGTTAGAGCCTCTCAGAGGACAGCTTGCCCTGTCTGTTCTCAGGCTGGAGGTTTAGATCCTGGGAGCTCTGGTTGAATCTTTTGATACTCGTTCTATAAAGGACAAAAGCACCCTCACTTTGGTCTTCCTCCTTCTTCTTGAGTTTCATGAGGTTTATGCATTGCATCTTAGGTATTGTGTGTTTTGGGGCTAATATCCGCTTATCAGTGAGTGCATACCATGTGTGTTCTTTTGTGATTGGGTCATCTCACTCAGGATGATATTTTCTAGCTCCATCCATTTGTCTAAGAATTTCATGAGCTCATTATTTTTAATGGCTGAGTAGTACTCCATTGTGTAAATGTACCACATTTTCTGTATCCATTCTTCTGTTAGAGGAATTTACATTTCTTTGCCATAAAACCTCTTCTAACAAAAGTGTCTAGAAAGTGTCCAAATTGTACTGTTAGAAACTGACTCTTCCATTTCTGCCTTTGCTACTGATTTAAATATGGGTTACATAAAAACAGGACCTTCATTTTCCCTATTGCTTAGCTTCCAGTCCTGGTTCCAGACTCTTGATATTTGTACTTCTACTTCTTAGGTGAAATGAGATTTATCTTCTTATTATTCAGTCTGTTTTCAATTCATCAGACCACAAAGACCATCTGAAACCGAGATTGACTTGACTTGAAAATCAAGGTTTATGAAACTGGCCAAGCATAATGGAGTTAAAAAGTTGTAACACTGTGTTTATGCTAAATGGCTAATTGGGAAAACTCTCCTTTTGTGAAGCTTTGCTTACTTGTAAAGTTCATGAAGGACCTTTAAGAATTCTGCTGCTACATCTTCACCTCTGCTCTTCTCAAACGCCAGTGTAGAACAAGTTAGTTGGCTGTAATAAACTTTTTCTTTGAAACCCTGCTGTTTTGGAGAGTGTTAGAATTTCAACTCTAACACTACAATGATACTACAACAGATATTCTTATTATACCAGATACTCATTCGTATTCTTCCTAATATTCCTAACTGTAGAATCTTTTCAACCTTATTCTATTTTTTTCTGGATAGTCTGGATCACCTGAGAGGTTCTTGATAACCTATGTACCTTGAACCTGTGCTATATGCCTGTAGAACAGAAATTACTTGTCATACCCTGAGATTAAGTGGAAACGGGGTTTAACTGGCTCTGAGACTGCTCTTACACCAGTGACAGAATGTTTTTTCATGGAAATAGCACTGTACATCTATTTATGACAATTCTCAGTACATCTATGGGAAATTCCCCAACAACTTGGAAAGAAAATGGCAACTCTCATAGACAGAAGAGTACATGAATCAGACAATATGACCCTTCTTTCCAATCCATATGTCATGTGAACAGAAACTTCAGAATAATGAAGGAAGGAAGAACAAGTCTGTAGCCTTTATCCTTGTCATCCTTGTTATAGATAATGAACCTATGAGACTCCTGATTTTCACTCTTTAACAGAAACATTTGTGATAAAGATGATGTCAATGGTCATTGTAACAGCCTTGTTAGATGTCCTAGCCAAAAAAAGAAAAAGAAAAAAAGGAAAGAGAGAGAGAGTGAGAGAGAAAGAGAGAGAGGGAGGGAGGAAGGGAGGGAGGGAGGAAGGAAGGAAGGAAGGAAGGAAGGAAGGAAGGAAGGAAGGAAGGAAGAAAAAGTTTTATCGTTTATAAAATTTCATGGAATCATGGGCCAGGCTGTAAGCATGTTTTACCATGTTTATGTCAGCAATTATTTTTGTCTTGTATGAGAATTTCTGCTTACTCACAGCCTACTGAATTATAGATAAAAGACATTTGTGTCTATATGAGCACAAAGCCTGGAGGTCAGTGACTCACTTCCTAAATAGCTACAGACTGCTAAGCATTGAAGATGATGTTGGACCAAGAAATTGTTTCAGGTTTAAGTGTTTTACTAATTGTGCTGCATCCTATACCACTACCTGCCTTCCTTGTTCACATTGTCAAACCTTTTAATTATTCTCAATAAAAATATTGAAGAAAATCACCCAACATTCCAATAAATGTTATAGAACATCAAACACTGTTATATCCTACAAAAGAAAACTTGACATCCGCAAGAAAATTCAGATTAAGTTGTTTGAATGAGATATAAAATATTAATTAAGAAATGAAATTGAATTATTGCTAGAGATATTTATGTAACTCTGTGTGAAAATCTGTGAGTGTGTGTGTGTGTGTGTGTGTGTGTGTGTGTGTGTGTGTGTGTTTGAGACTACAATTGCACAGAGACCAGAGAACAACTGTATATGCCATAATCAGGAAGCCTATGTGGTTTTTAAACCAGAATCTCTCATTGGCCTAGACCTTGCCAAATAGACTAGGCCAGTGTACTCTACGAATATACATATACATATATATTCACTTAAACAAAAAGAAGGATAATACAATGGATTACTTTTCCCAGATGTTCTGCTGTTGTTATTTGTTTTATCATTTTATACTGTGGATTCAAAGTGATGTAACACATGTCTGAATTCATTACAAGAAAAGACATTTACTGACTATGTTATAGCCAATTCATCTTATCTTTAAATTTTGTGTAACATTCACCATTATTAAACTTTGAATCTTCAAGACCAAGAAATTTCACTTATATTTAATTTATATTAACCTATCTATATTTAGTGTATATTGACAAATGAATGAACATAGTTTATAATTTAAGTTTGAGACATGTTAGAGATGTGTTAGATGGAATCTTCTATCCTTATTATAATTTTCCTTCATGTTAAACTACATACTCAGCAACTGATAATTTTATTTAAAACTTTTGTTATCACATAACTTAATATACATGCATTAATATTATAAATAATACACATATGTAAAATTTATACAAGTAGAAATGTCAGTTTTCGTAGGTAACTTTAGATTTAAGTGAAAATTCTGAGGTTAATTTACATGTACACTGATTTTTAGACTTCATGAACAAGTAGATCAGAACGGTACTATACATAACCTTAAACACATATTTGTATGTACCCTAAAAGAAGAGAAAGCAACTATCCTCCATGACACATCTGTGTCTGTCTTTTGGCCATTCTTTATCAAGTAAAATTCTATAAAAGAAACTTCATTTTTCTTTGTACTGCAGCTTGATTAAGCATTTCATTTTTAACATATTTAGATGAAACCACAGGTTATTTTATGAAGGTCACCTAAATTATACTAAGCAAATTAAATTAATTGACAAAGGTTGGCTGGGTATTTATGTATGATTAAGAACTCCATTGTAATTATCTATATTGAGATTATGATTATGAACTAGACATTGACCCTTTGTTAGATTAAGTGATCAATTTAGGCAATCATAGCTAACATAATAGCAAGCCACCCAGTTATCTTCTGTAATTACTGTACAGGTCAAGGTTACTAACCTTAGAACAACCAACAATAAGGACTAACTACTTCAAAACCTTCTTCTGAAGAAAAGAGTACTATTTTTAAGTTTTGGAAGAACACTGAGAAAGACACTTATTAAGCTTTTGCCACTTGACTAACATTACAATTTTAAGATGAAGTGAAGTATATATTATCTTAATTTTCCAATTTGGTAATTTTTGAAAATACTTTCCTTTGTTATAGAGAAGCAGATTATGGGCTATATTAATTTTCATAAATCTAAGAATATGATTGCTATTTTTGTTATTGTTTGTGATTAATTAAATTCTTTAAATTTTTTTCCAACAATATTTTATTAATTATTTGTGAATTTATAGCATGCATGCTAATCCTATAGTCTTCCCTGGCTAGCCCCTGAACCCTTGTGACCTCTTCCAACAGAAAGAAGAAAATCACGTCCAATTTGAGTTGCTCATATACTCACTGGAGCATGGTCAAACTCCTTGTTGCCAGTTCCCCACCCACACCCCTGCCAGAAACCATAAATTAATCAGTCATATTCTCATCTTTCTGTTCATAAAAGGATACAACTTGGACACTAACATTGAAAGTCTAAAAAACACAGATATGAGGCCTTTTTTTGGAATTAATGACACCAAGTTTATTATATACGTGTGTGTGTGTGTTTGTGTGTGTGTGTGTGTGTGTGTGTGTGTGTGTGTGTGTGGTTTTTATTTCAAGGAGGAAAGACTTGCTTGACAATTGTTATAGACTAAATGTGTGTACCTTGCTGAAGTCCATAGATTAATTACTATTAGCTAATATGATGCCATTTGAATGTAATGACTTTGAGAGGTACTTTCAGGCATAGATAATCTCAGGTTAGTAGAATCCTCAGGATACGATATTCCAAACAATGATCAGAATGAGGAATATTTATACCCTGATCTAATTTTCTAATACCAATGTTTAAAGATACTTCACAGTTCATAGTATACATACCAAAATATTCAAATCCTGAAATGATGTTTCTTTAGGTAATAATGAGTTTATTTCCCATGACAGGGGTAGCTTTGATATGTGACAAGAACCACCTAGGAAGTACTCAGAAATCATTACTATGAACTGTCCCTTCACCCTAAAGCAGTAAATCTCTTTTTTATTGAGAATGGGGTTTCGAGTAACTGACAGGGTACTATTGATCCAAGGTTGAAAATTCATTTATGATTGGAAAAACATCAACATCCCTCACTTTAAGAACATAACAGAGAGCAAATAAGAAGTGTCTCTTTTGTCCTCTAACCACAGCATTAGATTCATCCCCAACACGATAGATAATATGTACTGAATGCTTACTACATGTCTGATCCTGTTTAGAAATCTGATATATATATATATATATATATATATAATATATATATATGAATTTATAAATTATTATCCAAAACTGTTTTCATAATATATAGAAGAAAAAACACCTACTATGTGAGTTTCTGGGATCTAGAACAACTAAAAATGACAAATTTACCAGTGCTTTATGGATTATTTTACCTACAATACATTCAAAAATTTGGTGTTACACTTACATAGTTTATTAGAAAATTTTGTAAAATATTCTGGAAAGAATTTTAAATTTCATATGGAATCCAGAAATAAATACCTATAAATATTCAAATAGGCCCTGTCCTAATTGGCTTTAACTGTTAATTAAACCTAGCATGGGCTCATCTAAGCAAATAGTATTCTTTAAAAAATTAAATAAAAATTGTTATTTTTCTCACTTTTAAGTTCAAATAATAACAACAAAATCCTCCACAAGAGAAAATACCCAACCTGATATTATGTAAGGGTGTGTATTTTCCTGCATGAAGACATAAAGGACAAAATAGAGAAAGTAAACCCTTGAGATGAGCAGAATTAGAGTTGGCTCAGTAGTCAACATGACTGCTGGATAATACAAAGGTAAACTGTACAGAGAGCACAGGCTTTGCAGCAGGAACTGTGATCCATTCCTTCCATACGAAATGCACATCTCCACGTTGTGTTATCTTTCCAGAGGTAATGCTGGTGGATACCTCTGCTATCACCTCATCTACATTAAGGCCAGGACTTTTTAATTTGTATAGTTATACAGGATTTGAGTAGGTCTGAGGATCCACAGGAAGGACTCAGAGGTTTATCTCATGGCATAATCATTTATAAATTAAAAAAAATAAAAAACCTCCTGTAAGTTTAAGGTGCATTCCTGTTACAACAATAGAAAGTTTGATAAGAAAGATACTAGAAAGTTGATTACAAATATCAAAGTTATAAGTGCAGTGTTTCCAGGCAGAATACTACAATGTTTACTCTAAAGGGAATGCTTGCAAATTAGAATTCTTGTTGATAGTAAATACAAATAAAAGTTGATTTTGTCAATGTAAATTAAATGTTAATGGAATATAAAGCTTAGAATAACCAGTATTATTCTGTAAGATTTCAAAGTTCTAATATTTGCCAGAAAACCTTTGGTACATGCTTTTGCCTAATTTCAGATGAAATTAATATACCAACCACAACTGTTCAGATAATTAAAAAGAAAAATATTCAGATAAATAAAAGTATTTCATTTTTGTATGAGAGAATAAATACCAAAGAATGGTGTCTCTAATATATGTCTGGGATTTTGTTACCGTGAATGAGATCTTATTAATGATTTCTCCTTTTGCACAAAACAATTAGAAATGTAATTAAAATTTTATCAAATAAATGTTGAGTACAAGTAAAAAAATCTGTCGTTCTGTTCACTTATAAACTAGTGAGCTATCAAAGACTAAATGACAAATTATGATCAGATATTGCTACATATTAACTGTTTATTAATATACTGACTTACATAAAAACCAAGTTTTTTCCTAAGACATATTCTAGAAAGTACCTTTCATTTATACTATTTCATTTTATATAACATAAATATTATAATTTAGTGTAAATAAATTTATAGGTACTATACTGCTAAAAATCCAGAGTGCATGGGAGTCTCTTTAATCTCCAATTGTCTCCGCAGTCACCTATTAATATTGAAACACAAAACGCCATACCGTAGCACCAAATCTTAACCTGATATAAACTGATTGCTCCCTAAGAAGCCATGCCAATGTAATTGTTATGAATTATAATGTAAATAATTTTTGGTGAGAGAAGTTTGCCAAGGCAGTTCAGGACCTACAGGTTGAAACCCACTGTTCTAGATTAACATGATTATTGGTTCAGTATTCACAGTATTCTTCAAGGTCCAAAGGACAGAACAGCATCAAAAGATTCAAACAAATATTTAAAGTCTGGGTTTCACTTCTAGTTCCTTCTCAGGCTCTAAGATCTTACTAGCAGGCCACCTGAACCAGACCCAAATACAATTATGCCTCTCCATTCTGATTTAGCCCCACTATGGTGTAAATCTTGTTTTTGAATGTAACTGACTATTGCTTTTTTAATTTAAGCAAAATTGAAAATTAGAGTATTAAAGGATAGGACCCACATGTGATTACCTGCACAGATTTGATTAAAAAAAAAAAAGTTTGCAAATCAGGATTTAAGACAAAACCTGAGGTTTCCCAAGCAAAAATTGTATAAAATACATCGTTTTATGGTCAATTTTCTTGAATTCATTTCTATCAGTTTTTTTTTAAAGCCAAATGAGAGAAAACAATAAATCAGTTCTCTGTGAAAGACACATGAATAAAGTTAAAGAAAGTTAGAAAAATAACTCAAATAAAAGGAAACTTCTCAGTCAGTACCCAGGTTCCATGGGTTGATGGATTTCAAAAGAGAGCAAGTAGCTACAAGTGAGAAACTGAATGCAGGCTCAGGAAAAACCCACAATTCAATTAGAGTCTGCCTGTCATTAAAGTTTTGTGTCAAGCTAGAGCAAAGACACATGAGTACTGCAGCAAGGTACTAATTTAGTTTTCAGTGGAAGCAGAGATTTAAAAAAAAATATTTTTGACAGGGAGAGAACAAATTGCTATAAACATGTGTGCTACCTTAAATTGGAAACAGCTTTAAAATAAAATAAAGGATTAAAAAGCCAGATAAAAATGCACGTCAGTATTGGTATTAGTGTGCCATTAATTTAAAATAAGATTTTTCTTGCTTTATTGAATACTAAAATGACAAATAAAAGCCATATTTAAGATTTACTATATGATATCGATGCTCACACAATTATATGATAGTAAACAATAAACTACTTACTCAAAATGGCCATCATCTTATTAGGTATGTAGTGTGCGTTTGTGTGTGTGTGTCAGTGTACATAGTCTCTTAGTGTACATATATGCTATATGTATGCATGTGTTTGTGTGTACATGTTGATGTGTTTTTATGTGTTTGTATGTGTGCATGCTAAGGAATCTTCATGTATAGACTATGCAAACTTCAGCAAGGCACCAACAGTATAAATATTAGTAATAATTTTATTATACATTTCATCCATGGCACACACTTTCAAATTAAGACTTGCCTTCCAGAGCAATATCTGACCTTTTCTCCACTTCACTGGTGTCAGGCAATGGCTCCTATGCAATCTACCTCAACCATTTACCTTTGTAGATTCCACATGTAGGAGGGATCATGAAGTATTTGGTTTTCTGTCTGGCTTACTTCATTTAGCCTATTATTTTCTAGGCTTATGAAAGTTATCAGATGGCAGGTATCTTTATTACTAATGGTCAAATTCTAACTTCTCTCTCCCTCTTTCCCATTTATTACCCCCTCTCCCTCGCCCTTGTACATGTGGGGGTTGGGATTGTGGGTGTCAGTGTGTGTGTCTGTTCTTATTCTTCTAATCCATTTATCCATTAATGAGTACATAGGCTGTTTCCATACACTGGCTGTTGAAAATGTAGACAGCATCTGCTCTGCCTTTTACGCTTGTATCTTTGAAAACTAAATACTTTTATTTTGATACTTAATATTTGACTCTCTGGACTATTGTTAAATAGGGCTAATAAAAATAAGAGGTCATCAGACAATGTTATAGAAGAAATAAAATCATGTATAGGTACACTGAAGTACATGCCTTTTGTTATTATGGAATTATTTTCTGATTTTAGCCCTTGATTAAAAATATTCTGTAAGATCTTTATTTGATAATGATAAAATTACCTGCACTTAGAGATCAAATAAGCATCCCACAGGAGGATCTAGTCTTTAATTTGGCTCTGTATTTAATTGAATTAATTCAATAAAAATCTGTATCCTCAATCACAACTTCTTAGTTTTCTGAAATTTGAAGCTTTTTTTTTTTTAACTTGGTTTATTTTTCCTATTAAGATGAAGCTGATAAAGCAGGGACCTTGCCAAGGAGTTTGGGAAATACTTTCTGTTCTATGAGCTGCATCATCCACACTTCTACCGCTACACTCTTACTGATTGTTGTCATTTTTGAATTTAGACTTATATTTCTTCATCTACTTATTTGTTAATACATTGTTTCTTTAGGATACCACCTCTTCCTTACTTTCCCTCTGACTAGACCATCAGGAATGTAGGTATTGATTTAATCAAAGATTACTCAAAGTTATTCTTTAAAAGTATTTTTCGGAAATGTACATTCAAAATAAGAATATACAATGAAATAATAAAATCTGGGTGGAAGTTGGCACAAGATAATTATCTGAAGGCTTTTGTAAAATAGTAAGTGTCTGAGGAGGGGGAAATCAGTTAGGCTAAACTGTGTTCAAAATAGATCATCAGCTTTTTTTTTTCACTTGATCTTAAACATAAACACATCTTAGGGCCTCCTCCGTCATGCTAATTCAGCTTTCCAGTCTCACTGGTTCTTACTTTGTATAACAAATAACTCATAAATTTTCTAACAAGCATCTACATCTACCTGCATGTTTATAATCTATTTTGTATTTTACTGACTTCATTTGGTCCCTCTATAGGCAGTTCAAAAGTATATGTTACAAAGTACAAAATAGCCTAAAACCATATCTCCAATTCCACTGTAAAAGAATATGCTTCAAATACATTGTACTCAAATGTTTATTGAATTATACTTCCTTAAAATAAGATTTTTAATTTTGTCCTTGAAATTTTCATAAATGTACACATTACATTTTGTCACAATTATGCTGTAACATCTAGTCTTATCCTTCTTCATCTTCTAGCCCTCTTTCTCCATTTCCCCTCCTACCACCATGTGGTTTTGGTTATTTGTATTCCCTGTGAACAGCCCCAGATAAACTCAATCAACCAAAAGAAAAAATTTACAAAAAAGTTTTAATTAAAAATTTCCAACATTATTGCCGGGAGCCTGGCCCGGCACGGTGGGAGGAGAAGGTGATCTTCTTTCTTCTCCAGTTGGTCAGTTCTTCTTGAGGCCCCCACCCCCCCCCGGGGATGGGAAGAGTGTAGGCAGGGGTAAGATCTAGGGTTAGGCTACTGTAGCTGGCCTGCCCTCTGGTATCCTCTGTCCAGAAACTGCATTTAACACCTCAGCCAGGACAGCAGAGGATTAGGCAAATGGCCTTGTACTCTCTCTGCAGGCGCTGCCGGGCTCTAACTTAGATCTGTTAGTTTGAGGTCGCAGGAAAAAAAGACACTTAAAGAAGTTATTACAGTTTATTACTAAGTGTAAAAAGTTTCCTATGAAAGCTATCTAAGAGAAAAAGTGGAAAGGTCCTAAATGGAGAGATTCTAAGCAGGGAAGAGAGAGAAGAGAGAGGGGAGAGAGTGAGAGAAAGAGAGAGAGAGAGAAGAGGGAAGAAGAGAAGAAAAAGCAGAAGAAAAAGTGAGCTGCTAACAACATCCCTTTGTCTTATACCTCATTCAGAGTACATGATCACATGTTACAAAGTTCATCACAAGTTCACACCAAAATTCAAATCATAAATTGAAATAGAAGTTTACAACAGAAAATGTTTACATGCATATCCATTAGGAGTAATTATCTGACTAAACATCCATCACCTTTCTAGCTCCACAGGTTCATCGAAGGTTTAAAACTATAACTTAAGAAATTAGTGAAGTTTTGTATAGATAAACCCAGGCAATATTTTCCTTCTGTCCTAGCACCTATAATAAATTGTGAGTTCCCTTTTAGTGACCCTTGGTAAATTGTTTTACAACCACATTGGAATGTGCTCTGAGCAGGAGAAGTCTGGTTACTATCTAAGAGCTGTTAACCGATGACACTTGGAGACTGGCAGAGTTCTCATACCAGTATTGATTGTCAGAAAGGGACTTAATACCAGTCCCACTATAAAAGAGCTAAATAATCATTGATATAATTTTAGGAATTCTTATAGGATCATCATTAAGACTTAAGAAGTCATCTATTTGTCTATATAGCATCACTACGAGACAGTACATCTTCGTGGGTCTGCAGAGATCTACTCCAAAGGGGCGTGCTATTGCTTAGTGATTGTTACATATGTTTAATAATAATAATAGGAAGAGCATATTGATAGCAGGGATTTTTCCTAAAAAATGTCCACACAGCTTGCTAGTGTAGCACACTCGTCGCAGATTATAATCCAAGGCAAGCATTTCAGGATGATCACCTACTAATTATTAGCTTTTCCCATTATAGCTCCCAACACATTATTGTCCGTAAGCATTCTTTATTTGCAATGGAATTTATCATGGCTAAAGAAAACACAGACAAATTTAGACTTCAGATAAAAAGCATAAACTCTTATAATATGTTGAATTCTAACCCCAAAATGTAAGTTGAAGCCTAACCTATAGTACTGCATAATTATAACTTTACTTAGAAATATGGTATACACAGCGCACACACACAGCCCACATATATACATACATATATATGTCTAAATTATATGAGGACACACTCTGGTAAAGAGGGTCAAGTCTAGTATGACAATGACCATGTCCTTACAGAAGGGCACAAGATTTTAAAGCTAATAAGGAAGTAAAGAACTGAGTTATTAGTAGTGTACCATAAGAGTGAACTTCTTAAATGCCAATAAAAGAGGGCTCAGCACTTCCAACAAACCAACATCAGCTATACGTAGGACAGGAAGGACACTGCCCCACAGGTTTCTATGGGAGTACAATACTGAGTACACATATGTTTTAGTCATGTAGCACCCACTACTATGATACAATATCTGCTATTTTTAAAACATTTGAGAAGTTAATCAAATCAAGTTGTTCAAGATTTATTTATTTTATATTTTACATCTGAAGTTGCTACTACAGGGGAAATTACTGGAGAATTATTTTCAAGTGATAATTTTTATTTTAAAATAAGTTTTACTATTATCAAATAAATGTTTTTACTTTAAATAAAAAGGGTAATTGAAGGTAAAAATGACAGTAAAGACTATGTTTGTAGTTTTTGATATCTCCTATTGAAAAATTCATGCATGCCATTTAAAAATTTAGAGGTAAACATAATTATACACTGACTTCTTTTCAGCCAAATTTTCTCTTTATAAATAATATAGGCATCCCCATGGATTTTATTTTTATAATGAGTTTTATAAAAAGTTAAAAATAATAGAGAAATAGAGCAATGAGGAATGTCTCATTTTGATGTCTGTAATTTCAAAGAGCTTGAGAATGTACTCTGTATGTGAATTCTAAATTACTCAGTATTGAACACTGCTGTGAATGTAAATAAAATTTGTTATATATGACACCAATGAAGACTCATGTGCAAAGAACACACTTAGAGGGAAAGAAAGAAGAAAGACTATATTCATATGTGCAAGCAATATAAATGTAAAAGGACAATTAATTAGGGTCTGGAGAAATTCACTACCTCCTCAGGTGCCAGGCATGAATGAAGTGCACAGGTGTCCATGCAGACAAAACACACATACACACAAAATAAAAAATGAATTTACTAATCAAAATGATATCACTCATACAGGATAAAAAAAAAATGTCCCAAATATTTGGTAGTGACTATCCTTTTTTCTATTTCTTTTGGTGAGGGATATTTCACATTTTGGCTGCTTTTGTGTTGTTTGTTTCAGACTTTACCTCCCAGAATATCTCATTGTTATATACATACATATACATATATATATAATTGTTCATCTTCTCTTTATATTCATTTTTCCCTAAGCTGTCTTACTTCTCACTTAATGAAAGAGTAGTTCTCCAAAGGTTGTATACCACCTAGATTGTGGGGCTTGGTTATATAAGAACAAGGAAACTTATACAGCATAATAGGATTTTTCCATGATCCTTCTGCCATAAAATGCCTAACTCATCAATTTCTAGCTGATGCTGACTCTGCTTGCCCTGGTTATTTTTCCCATTATGTACTATACTCATGTTGCTGTGTTTTTATTCATCCCACGTATAAAGCTCATTAAGGGAGATTATGATATTCTGTCTTCACATGTACATCAAGTACTTGAAATCAATATATAAATTCTGTTCAATTATTATTAAATGAAAGAATTGGTATAATTCAGTTTACTATACAATTCTATGCAAATAAGAACATTATGAGGTATTTCATCATCAGTAGTAAATAAACATAAATATTTGATCTTGAAAACATACTTTGAAAATTATCATAAAAGGCCTTTGTATAGTTATATAAAGTGATAGATTAAGAAAGAATTTTTAATAAAATTTGAACTATGAAATTTTCACATGCAAGTAATAATGGTGGAATTCCTGACTGGCAATTAAGAAACTGAAGTATATTATTATCCATCAACAACTAGCAAGTAATAATTAAACCCCTTTTAAAATTATCCAATGCTGCTGTAAGATTTGAAAGGATAATTATAACATTAAACCATGGTCTCTGGACCCACATGCTTCTTTATCAGCCTTACAGAAAACAGCTAACTATAAAGCAAATTATAGTGTGGACATATCTGTGATAGAAAGTGCCAGAAGAGTTGAAACAAATGCATTAACATGGTTCAAACCTAGAAAGAGTCATTATTAAGAAAGTGAAACTTGAAAAGAATCCTGGAAAAAAAAATGTCTAAAACTTTGACAAAGGTATACCCAAAGAATTGGCTTAGAATTCTGTGTCTTTCATTTTATGAAGTCAGGGTCATTCATTTCAAAGTTACACTGGAGAACTATGAAGACCCATGTAAATGCCAGATTTAAGGTAAAGGACTGACATCAGAGCCAGGAAACAACTGAAATGTTTATACCTGTAGCTCACCAACTCACAAGATAATAAAAATGAGCTAAAGCAAATTATACAACTTAATGCCTCAATGATACATTTGAAAAAATGATACATTTGAGTAACATAACTTACTAACTATACGAAGATTGCATTAGTTTAATTCAGTGATCAAGTTATACTATCTAAAATTCTCTAAAAGACATAACCTCTGTTTATAGTTATGAGTTATTGTCTACATTAGGTTAGCTTCTAGGGATGTATATAAGGAAATGTTGAGGTCAGTTTTATCGAATTGGGAATGCTTATTTTACCTGTGGACTGGGATCCTGGGCTTAATAAAACTGAGAAAGTAATTCAAGCACTAGAGTCCAGGCCTCTCCACTTTCTGATGTGGACACCAGTGACCACCTGCTCCTAAAGGATGGTCAAAACTGCATCATAGCCATGGTGACTGTTCCATGTACCTGTAAGACAAATAAACTTTCACTTCCCTAATTCGGTTTGTTTGTTTGTTTAGATTGAGGGTTTTTTTTTGTTTGTTTTTGTTTGTTTTTGGTTTTTTGTTGGTTTTTTTGGTATTTTTCTTCTTGTGTTTTCATCGCAGAAATAAAGGTAAAGAACATAGTACCAGCCCTTTGCCTGGGGCAGACCCTTAGCTGGTCTGCTCCTGTGGAAACACCACTCCTGAGACATCCTAAAGGGACCACTGCATCCAGAGCAGAGGGTAAGACACCTTGCCCACCACCTCAATGCCCAGAGTTAAATGGGACTCAGGGGGAGGTTAAGGAACGAGCAGGCACCAAATCCCGCCCCTCCGGAATACCACCCCCTTCTGCCCGGAACCCTATCCTCTTTTGCCTGGGGCAGACCCTTAGCTGGTCTGCCTCCTGTGGAAAGACTGATCCTGAGACAACCTAGAGGACCTACTGCATCCAGAGCAGAGGAGGACCTACTGCATCCAGAGCAGAGGAAGCTTAGAGTCACAGGAACACAGAGACATCTGGAATCTGAGGAGATCTGACATAAGCAAGATAACTGGAAAGACAGACTCCAGTCAGACACAGCAAGCACAGGTAACACTAGAGTCAACCAGAGGGCGAAAGGCAAGCACAAGAACACAAGCAACAGAAACCAAAGTTACCTGACATCATCAGAACCCAGTTCTCCTACCATAGCAAGCCCTGGATACCACATCACACGGGAAAAACAGAATTCAGAATTAAAATCACTTCTCATGATGATGATAGAGGATTTTAAGAAGGACATAAGTAACTCCCTCAAAGAAATACAGGAGAACACAGGTAAACAGGTAGAAGCGCCCTTAAAGATGAAAACACAACTAAACTCCTTTAAAGAATTGCAAGAAAACACAACCAAACAGGTGAAGGAATTGAACAAAACCATCCAGGATCTAAAATGGAAATAGAAACAATAAAGAAATCTCAAAGGGAGACTACTCTGGAGATAGAAACATTAGGAAAGAGATCAAGAATCATAGACCCAAGCATCACCACAGAATACAAGAGATAGAAGAGAGAATCTCATGCACAGAAGATACCATGGAAAACATTGACACAACAGTCAAAGAAAATGCAAAATGCAAAAAGCTCCTAACCCAGAACATCCAGGAAATCCAAGACATAATGAGAAGACCAAACCTAAGGATAATAGGTAGAGATGAGAGTGAAGATTCCCAATTTAAAGGGCCAGTAAATATCTTCAACAAAATTATAAGGAAAATTTCCCCAACATAAAGAACGAGATGCCCATAAACATACAAGAAGCCTACAGAACACCAAACAGACTAGACCAGAAAAGAAAACCCCCCCCGACACATAATAATCAAAACACCAGATGCACAAAACAAAGAAAAAGTACTAAAAGCAGTAAGGGAAAAAGGTCAAGTAACATATAAAGGCAGACCAATAAGAACTACACCAGACTTTTCACCAGAAACTATAAAAGCCAGAAGATCCTGGTCTGATATCATACAGACCCTAAGGGAGCACAAATGCCAGCCCAGACTGCTTACCCAGCAAAGCTCTCAATCACTATAGATGGAGAAACCAAGATATTCCATGACAAAACCAAATTTGCACAATATCTTCCCACAAACCCAGCACTTCAAAGGATAATTGATGGAAAACGCCAACACAAGGAAGGAAACTACAACCGAAAAATACACGAAGTAATCTTCCAACAACCCCAAAAAAAGGTAGCTACACAAACATAATTCCACCTCTAATAACAAAAATAATAGGAAACAACAATCGTTTTTCCTTAATATCCTTAACATCAATGGACACAATTTCTCCAATAAAAAGACTGAGACTATCAGACTGGATACATAAACAGGACCCAGAATTTTGCTGCATACAAGAAACGCACCTCAGTGACAAAGACAGACACTACCTCAGAGTAAAAGGCTGGAAAACAATTTTCCAAGCAAATGGTCCCAAGAAACAAGCTGGAGTAGCCATTCTAATATCAAATAAAATCGACTTTCAACCAAAAGTAATCATAAAAGATAAGGAAGGACACTTCATACTCATCAAAGGAAAAATCTACCAAGATGAACTCTCAATTCTGAACATTTATGCTCCAAATGCAAGGGCACCTACATACATAAGAGAACTTTACTAAAGCTCAAAGCACACATCACCTACACAATAATAGTGGGGGATTTTAACACACCGCTCTCCCCAATCAACAGATCATGGAAACAGAAACTAAACAAAGACACATTGAAATTAACAGAGGTTATGAACCAAATGGATTTAATGGATATCTATAGAACATTTCATCCTAAAGTAAAAGAATATACTTTTTCTCAGCATCTCATGTACCTTCTCCAAAATAGACCATATAATTGGTCACAAAACAGTCTTCAACAGATACAAAATGATTGAAATAATCCCTGCATCCTATCAGATCACCACGGACTAAGGCTGGTCTTTGATAAGGACAGAACCAAGGGAAACCCACATGCATGTGGAAACTGAACAACGCTCTACTCAATGATGACATTGTCAAGGAAGAAATACAGAAAGAAATTAAAGACTTTTTAGAATTTAACGAAAATAAGGAAAATCATACCAGAACTTGTAGGACTCCATGAATGCAGTGCTAAGAGGAAATCTCATAGCTCTACTGCCCATAAAAAGAAATTGGAGAGAACACACATTAATAACTTGACAGACACCTGAAAGCTCTAGAACAAAAAGAAGCAATACACCCCAAGAGGAGTAGGGTCAGGAAATAATCAAACTCAGGGCTGAAATCAACCGAGTAGAAACAGAAAGAACTATAAAAATATCAACAAACCAGGAGTTGGTTCTTTGAGAAAATCAACAAGATAGATAAACCCTTAGCCAGATTAACCAGAGGGCACAGAGACAGTATCCAAATTAATAAAATCAGATCTGAAAAGGGAGACATAACAATCAGAAACAGAGGAAATTCAAAAAATCATCAGATCCTACTACAAAGGCCTATACTCAACAAAACTGGAAAATCTGGATGAAATGGACAATTTTCTAGACAGAAACCAGGTACCAAAGTTAAATGAGGAGCAAATAAACCATCTAAACAGTCCCATAACCCCTAAAGAAATAGCAGCAGTATTAAGAGTCTCCCCACCAAAAAAAGCCCAGGACCAGATGGTTTTATGAGAGATTCTATCAGACCTTCAAGGAAGATCTAATACCAATTCTCTTCAAACTATTCCACAAAATAGAAACAGAAGGAACATACCCAATTCGTTCTATGAAGCTACAATCACACTCATACCTAAACCTCACAAAGACCCAACAAAGAAAGAGAACTTCAGACCAATCTCTCTTATGAATATCATGCAAAAATACTCAATAAAATTCTAGCAAACCGAATCCAAGAACACATCAAAACAATCATCCATCATGATCAAGTGGGCTTTATACCAGGAATGCAGGGATGGTTCAATATTCGGAAATCCATCAATGTAATCCACTATATAAACAAACTCAAAAAAAAAAAAACCACATGATCATCTCACTAGATGCTGAGAAAGCATTTGACAAAATTCAACATCCCTTCCTGGTAAAAGTCTTGGAAAGAACAGGAATGCAAGGCCCATACCTAAACATAGTAAAAGCAATATACAGCAAACATAGCCAACATCAAACTAATGGAGAGAAACTTAAGCATTCCCACTAAGATCAGGACTAGACAAGGATGGCCCATCTCTCCCTACCTATTCAATATAGTACTGGAAGTCCTAGCAGAGCAATTAGCAAACAAAAAGAAATCAAAGGAATACAAATAGGAAAGGAAGAAGTCAAAATATCACTATTTGCAGATGATATGATAGTATACTTAAGTGACCCCAAAAACTCCACCAGAGAACTCCTAAACCTGATAAACAACTTTAGCAAGGTGGCAGGTTATAAAATCAACTCAAACAATCAGTAGCCTTCCTCTACTTGAAAGATAAACAGGCTGAAAAAGAAATTAGGGAAATGACACCCTTCACAATAGTCACAAGTAATATAAAATACCTTGGGGTGAACCTAACCAAGCAGGTGAAAATCTGTATGACAAGAACTTCAAGTCTCTGAAGAAAGAAATTGAAGAAGATCTCAGGAAATGGAAAGATCTCCCATGCTCATGGATCGGTAGGATTAATATAGTAAAAATGGCCATTTTGCCAAAAGTAATCTACAGATTCAGTGCAATTCCCATTAAAATATCAACTCAATTCTTTACAGAGCTAGAAAGAGAAATTCTGAAATTTATTTGGAATAACAAAAAATCCAGGATAGCGAAAACCATTCTCAATAATAAAAGAACTTCTGGAGGAATCACCATCCCTGACATCAAGCTGTACTACAGAGCAATAGTGATAAAAACTGCCTGGTATTGGTACAGAGAAAGGCAGGAAGATCAGTGGAATAGAATAGAAGACCTAGAAATGAACCCACACACCTATGGTCATTTGATCTTTCACAAAGGAGCTAAAACCATCCAGTGGAACAAGGACAGCATTTTCAACAAATGGTGCTGGTTCAACTGGAGGACAACATGCAGAAGAATGCAAATCGATCCATTCTTATCTCCGTGTACGAAGCTCAAGTCCAAGTGGATAAAGGACCTTCACATAAAACCAGACACATGAAACTAATAGAAGAGAAAGTGGGGAAGACCCTCGAATACCTAGGCACAGGGGAAAAGTTCCTGAACAGAACACCAATGGCTTGTGCTCTAAGATCAAGAATTGTAAAATGGGACTACATAAAATTGCAAAGTTTCTGTAAGGCAAAGGACACTGTCAATAGGACAAAATGGCAACCAACAGATTGGGAAAAGATTTTTACCAATCCCACATCTGATAGAGGACTAATATCCAATATATACAAAGAACTCAAGAAATTAGGCTCTAGACAACCAAATAACCCTATTAAAAAATGGGGTATGGAGCTAAACAAAGAATTCTCAACTGAGGAAATACGAATGGCCAAGAAGCACCTAAAGAAATGTTCAGCATCCCTAGTCATCAGGGAAATGCCAATCAAAACAACACTGAGATTCCACCTCACACCATTCAGAATGGCTAAGATCAAAATCTCAGTGATAGTAGATGCTGGCGAGGATGTGGAGAAAGAGGAACACTCCTCCATTGTTGGTGGGATTGCAAGAGGGTGTAACCACTATGCAAAACAGTCTGGCAGTTCCTCAGAAAATTGGACATATCACTACCTGAGGACCCAGCTATACCATTCCTGGGCATATACCCAGAAGATGCTCTAACACATAACAAGGACATATGCTCCACTATGTTCATAGCAGCTTTATTTATAATAGCCAGAAACTGGAAAGAACCCAGATGCCCTTCAACAGAGGAATGGATACAAAAATGTGGTACATTTACACAATGGAATATTACTCAGCTATTAAAAACAATGAATTCGATAAATTCTTATATAAATGGATGGAACTAGAAAATATCATCCTGAGTGAGGTAACCCAATCACAATAGAACATACATGGTATTCACTCACTGATTATTGGACTTTAGCCCAGAAGCTTGAAACACCCCAATATTCAACTCACAGACCACATAAATCTCATGAAGAATGAAGACCAAGTGGGGGGGGGGCGGGCTACAGTCCCTCTTAGAAGAAGTAACAAAATACTCTAGGGAGCAAATATGGATGCAAAGTGCAGGACAGAAACTGAAGGAGGGGCCGTCTGCTGACCGTTCCACCTGGGTATCCATCCCATGTGCAGTCACCAAAGGTAGATGCTGACGTGGGTGTCAGGAGGTGCATGCTGACAGGAGCCTAACATAAATGTCTCCTTAGATGTCTGCAAGAGTCTGACATATTCAGATGCGGATGCTCACAGCAAACCATTAAACTAATCATGGGGTTCCCAACAGAGAAGATAGAGTGAAGACTGAAGGAGTAGAAAGGGTAAGGTACCCCATGAGGAGAGCAACAATACCAACCATCCAGAGCCCCCAGGGTCTAAGCCACCAGCCTGGGAGCGCTTAGGGAGGGACCCATGGCTCCAGCTATATATGCAAGGGAGCTATATATAAGTGGGAGAAGAGATTCTTCATCCCATGAAGGCTGGACATCGTGGGGGGTGGTATTCGAGGGTGGGGAGGTGAGGTACTGGGAGGGTGGGTGTGGGTACACCATCATAGAGGCAGGAGGAGGGGGGAAGGGATAGGGAGTTCCTGGGGGGTAGTAAGGGGGTAAGGGGAAAACATCTGAAATGTAAATAAAAGTTCCAATAAAAAAAAAAAAAAAGAAAATCAAGAAAAAAAAATAGTACCAGCCTAGGTTTTGTTTATTTGCTTTGTTTTTTAACATAAATATGTTAGTAATTGTTCACTATTATCTAGATTAAGGGCTTTATTATTTTGAAAACTGAACCTATTGCCAAGTTTATAGTTTTATGTAATAAATTCTGCTGATATGTAATTGTAGAAATTAGCAAAACTATTTTGTAACACTAATATCTGAGCATACACTATGCACTTTAAATTCTCAGGGCTAATGAAAAGGGGTATAATGTAAATATTCCATATATTAAGCAAGTAAAGGGCTTTGTGGAGTACTAATGGGAACCCACGTGGTTAGTGGTAAGCCAATGGCCACTGGGCAGCATATTTGTGCACTTTCATTTTAGTAAACGTGGTTGTTGGCATCCTACACATTCTTAAGTAGTAGAACAAGTACAAAATGCTTCTCATTATCTTGCTGATTATGAAATTATCTATAAACATAATTCACTAACTATATATTTATTTTCACAGAAACTTCTCAAACAAATAAGTCTTCTCATTAGGCACCTAATAAGATAGACTTATAGACTTAACAATGCTTGTTTTTTTTTCCTTATGGATAAAGGTCACTACTTTTCATAAATGTATGCTTACGTATAAATGTATGAAAGCATGTGAGATAGGCTTACAGGTGTATTGATTTGTATTTGTAAATGAATGCACAGAGGGCAGCAGAGTTACAGGATATTCTGTTCTATCAGCATGCACCTTGAGGCATCGTTTCTCCTGAATCTGGAGCTAGGTTGGAAGCCAGCAAGATTCAGCTGTCCGCTTCTTTTTGTTTCTCACAGTTCGGGGAGTACAGATGTACACAGCTCTGCCTTGTTCTTATTGAATATGGGAGTTGGAACTCAGGTTCCAGTGATTGTATGTTAAGAAGACTTACCAACTTAGACAACTATCAAGAATCTCCCGTGTCCACATTGGGACTTGAATTTCCTTGATCCTCTACATGTTTTATGGGTGAGATCATAGATGAGTCCATATTTACAATGGCTCTTCCATTTCCAGAAAAGGTTTTACAGAAGACATCCATTAATTCTGGCCCCTACAGTCTTTACTGTTCTCTCCTTCATGAATATCCATAAACATTATGGAAGAGGATGGGATGTAGATATCCAGTTTAGAACTCAGGAACTGACACTATCTTATTATTTGTACATTGAATAGATGTGGAATTCTATATTAATTAGCAACTACTGAAAAGTAGCATCTGTCATGAGAATTGAGAAATTCACTAATCTCTGGTTATACACCCAGAAATCCAAGGGGAAGATTGATATTAGTTTCTCCTATATGGCCTAAAGCCCAGCAAATCACAGTTTTTGAGCCAGTTAATATTACTAGGCATAAACATTATCTGACAGAGGGTTAATTTATACAATATACAGAGAACTAAAAAGATAAATGATAAGAAAACAATCCAAGTAACCCTTGGTGCATATACTAAACAGATGACTCTTTAAAAAAATGTTTTTTAATTAAACTATGATGTCATCATTTTCCATAGTGTGTTTTCTTCCTTTAACTCTTTGCATTCATACCTTGTGCCATCTCAAACTCTGGGCCTCCTTTAATTTTATTGTTACATACATTTGCTTGCACATGCATATGCATGCGTGCACACACACAACACACACACACACACACAAACACACACTTATTTCAAAGATGACCAATAGATATTGAATAACAAATCGCTTCTACAAGGTTACTAATAACTAATCCCAAGTGCAAGGTTGGAGTAAGCTTCTTAGAGGACAACTACTCTCCTGCTCTCAGCATCTATCTGTCAGTTCTTTGCTTAGAGATATAGCCCCATGATTTTCCCCTGCTTCCAGGTGACCATGTCTATTAGTGTTCTCATTGTCCAGGCCTTCTTAGAAAAAAAATTTTTTTTTTATTTTTTTTCGAGACAGAGTTTGTCTGTGTAGCCCGGGTTGTCCTGGAACTCACTCTGTAGACCAGGCTGGCCTCGAACTCAGAAATCCTCCTGCCTCTGCCTCCCAAGTGCTGGGATTAAAGGTGTGCACCACCACCGCCCGGCAGAAAATTTTAATGTTAAGTGTATTCTAATATTCATACCCACAGATGAGTGTCACTCCAAATCCATAACAAGGAACCTCTGTAAAAAACAGAGACCATTACAGAAAACGATAACTGTTCAAAATACAGAGATCAACTGATCATAGCATGTACAACTCCTATGAATATATCTACAGCACACCTCTGTACTCCAAACTCAAGGAACATCACAAAAGATAGAACAGAAGAACTGTAAAAGTCAGATGACCAGGAAATTTACTGTGAGATTGTGTCTACTAGAAATCACAGAAGAGCTTTATTCACAATATTTAAACATAGAATTTTTAAATGAAGTAGCACAAATTGTGAGAAAAGTGTTTAAAACAATAATCAAAATTTTACCTATCAGGGACATATAGATTAAAATATGGCAATATATCACCATACACCAGTCTGAATTGCTAATATATATGTGTGTGTGTGTGTGTGTGTGTGTGTGTGTGTGTGTGTGTGTGTGTAAATAAATGTAGTGTGGACGTAGAGTTGTTCACCCAATGTCAACTCTAGCCAAGAAATTATTGGCAATAGGTATTTCTTGGGGGAGTGTTAGGGAAGGAGAATTTATTTTCTACAGAGCTGTAATCCCATAAAGATATTCATTATACCAGAGTGTACTACACCTGTCCATTTGCAAACAGGAAATAAACACTAAGAAGAATAATCATTGTAATTTCAAAAGAAATAAAGGGTGTATGAAGGTGTAACAGATAGTGGGAGGAGATTAGGAGAGAAAACAAAGGTAGGAAAACTGGCCTAGATTTGACCAAAGTATATTTCACACAAATGTGAACTTCTCTATAAAATTCTCAAGCAATAACAACTGAAAGTGAGGTTTTATTAACATTCACATTATCAAAATTTAAATTAGAGTTCTGAGTAAATTGTATGTTACTTCAAGTACAATGCTTTTATAATGTGTGGTAAAGAGAATGCTAATTATGGTCAATTTTGCTTTCCTCTGCATTTTACTAGAAGATTTATGTCTTCAGTACAGCAAGCCATCATTTCCCAAATTAGGTAGATCAAGGATTACATTGAGAGCTGTAAATTAGCTTCAGAGAATCATATCCTTTAAATCTAATACTTAATAAACATAATATTTGTGTTGTATGAATAGTAAATGAAATTTCTTCTAAACAAATGTTTGAGATGTATCTTTGAATAATATCAATAAAAACATAACTATTTAAACAATAAATACAGAGTTTAACTTAAAGATTACAAAAATAGTATGTGATCCTTAAATTTTAAAGTCTTGGACCAAAAACTAGGGAATGGTGCTGCCCACTAATAAAGGGTTTTCTCACCTCAATTAACTTACTCAAGATAATCCTTCAAAAATATTGCCAGAGGTTGACCTAATTAATACAATTCCTCACAGGCTTTTTCTGGATGCATTTTTCCTATGTAACTCTAGACAGTGTCAAATTTAAAATTAATATTAATTATCACAGCATTGTAAAAATATCCTTGATTAGTGGAGTTCTTGATTCTTTTTCTAGGTTTTGGTAGAAGGCACTACATTTCCATGTATTCCAATATCCTTTTATATAAATTATAAGAAAGAATTTTGTATATTCAAAGAAACTCACTAGTCACCAAAATTGCATTGTGTAAATTGCCAAAGGAATGATTTCATAGTCACAAAATGAGATGAAAACTCATGTCTAAGAGTTACATAAACTGTTACATTATTTCAGGAACTTTGTGAATTAAGGTTACATACATTTTCTTCATGCTTATTGGAAAGACTTGACTGGAAATTAAAAATTAATATTAACAACAGTATTTATAAGGCATAATTTATACATGTTTAAATGAGTTTAATTATAACCAACTGTATTAATCTAAAATTAATCAGAGGGAAGCAGTTTTTTAGTTCTATTAGCATATAGGATAATAAAACATATATTCATGCTTAATACTCACTCTCATATCATTGAGGTAATTTATAACTTTAATGAATTCAATGCTAATTTAAAAACCAATTCATTTTGGAACAGTCTTTTGCTACTCAGGTTGCATATTACTCAGGCTTTCACAGTTTTCTGTGCAGTATGATGCACATAATGTTACTGGGGAAAGTCGGATAAGCATGGAATAGAAACAAAAGGTGATCTATAGGATGGATGTTTGCTGCTGCTCTGCTATGAAACCATTTCAAATGATATAAACTATTCATTACATATGTTACATGAAGAGAAACCAATCAGTTCACCAGACATACAGGCCCATCTCTCAGTTTTCATCAAATCTGTCATGAAAGAGCAAGGTCTATATTTGTATTGGTGAATAAAGTATGCAGTCCTTGATGACCTGGTCCTCATAGTGATTTTGATATCTCACTCTTCTCTTAACTCATGGTCATCTAAGAGTGTTACAAAATGACTTTATTCATGAGTGCCTATGGTTTGCATACAAGTTGATAGTTATAAAAACTCAAGTTTCTGTTTGGGCTAGTCTACACACTAATACATAGTCTTTATGTAAGCCATGATGTTGATCAGAAATTTCAAGGCATTTTTCTTTCTATTCTTGTGTTTCAGTTCTCGGTTTTACATATAAACATTTTTCTGTGTAATCTTCCTACTCTGGAACTCCAGGTATAGCAAAAGATATTTCTTCTTCTACAAATATATTTTCAGCATTTTTATTTTATAATCTTCCAAGATAATAGCTAAGTAATCTGTTTTTAACAATAATTTCAGTAATAATAAGGGTGATAGTTTGCAATCATTTATATCACCTATAAGTCAAGTGGGAACAGTAGTGATTCAATACACACCTACAATAAAAACAATGATGAAATATTTTAGAAGTTGTCTGGCCTTTAAGTTCACATAGAGGATAAACCTTATTTTTAACTTTATGTAAACTTAGATATGTCTTTAGTAAAAACAGAAAGGTTGCCTATATTTGGTAAGTATCCTATCACCCATATTACACTTGCAGACTTTGCCCTGCATAGATAAAATATTCTATTAGATTTTCTGGAATTGAAATAATTAACTTTCATCTTATATTACATACTGATAACAAAGTAGTAGGACAGTTAAGCAGTACCAATTTTTATCTAAAACCCTTGTTCTATTCTACTCATGTCTATTAAATATTTAACAGTAATTTGTTTCTTTAACAGTGAACGTATGCTCTAAGAAGCATTATAACTTGAAGCAACTCAATCAAATAATATACAAATAAAAACCTATATTGTCTTAACTGATAAATTCTATCAAAATGATATAACAAATACCAAAAGCAAATCCATTTTTAGGAGCTTTATGATATATCTAATGCTATAATACAAATTATTCAAATATTGGCTTTTTTAGTGTAGTTTATTGTGAATCATAATATTGTTCAGGAAAGTGGAAGTAATTCAGTTTCTGAATAAAAGATTTGTGAGGTAAAGTTACAGCTGACATTCTGGTCATTTCAAAGACGTTATCATCTTAAAGTACTCATGAACTGATTAGTCAAAGAAAACATAAACAAATAAAGCAACTAAGAGTTCTTCTTTGTCTCCACATAGTTTCTTGCCACTGTTATGCAATGTAAATGGAGGTTACTTAAGTGTCAGGGTATAAAATATCAAAAGTATTTTTTTCTATAAGGTGAAAATCATCTTGTATTCTATAACAGAGCCTCAGAGAACATGTAACATTACATTTCATTTGTTTGGTGGAAGAAAAGATCTGTAAAACTTAAATGGATATGAATATGGCTCAGTTTCTCAGAAGAAGGATGTTGATGTCACGATTTAGACAACTATGTAGATTAGCTTGAATACCTGAGTTCTATCCCTGGGACCTACACAGTAAGAGGAATGAACTTATTCCTCTAAGTTGTTTACTGACCACCAAACAAATGCAGTGGCTTATATGTCTCTACACATACACACACACACACACACACACACACACACACACCCATGCACACACACACAAACATACACATAAGTAACAACTAATATTTTAACAATTAATTTCAAAAGAAAAACATGTTTTATATAGTGGAATTGTCATCTCTTAGGAAAAAGAAGAACATTCTGCCAGAATAGCCAATGATATTCATAGCACAGAAAAGCATTGCTAAGATACTTTGAAATAAATTGCTCAATAGACATAAAAGGAATGTTACTAATGAGGCTTTAAAGAATATGTATGGCATCACAAAATATATGGTTAATTCAAAAAGAATCCATTTTGTGTGAGTGAAGAAAATAATAGTGAGAACAATGTGTTGTGTGAACATTGGATGTAAACAAATGTTTACTCTCCTCAGATTGAAAACCACTAGGAACAAAAACAACAAAAAATTCTATTCAAGTGTAGCCCGTAAACCAAAGGGTTCTGTTAATGTTATTTACATGAGTATGGGTAATAAGTTATTTGCCAGGCCATAGGCAACCATGAATAGCTACAACACTGAAGAAAAAAAAGTCTCCTTCCATACCTAGTAAAGATTAACTGTCTATAAATCCCTGGAGAGACATAGCTTCAGGACCACTCTCTCCTACTATAGTGCCTATAAATCTTGATGAGTGATAAGATCCTCTTACACTCCCAATTACTCTAGAACAGAAATTTGGTGAACTCTGTCTTGTACAGGTCTTTTGCAGGTAATCAAAACTGCTGGCAGTTCATAAGGACAATGGCTTTGGAGAACAATGTTCTATTTTATACTCAGTTTCATAACAATCAAAATATTATCAGAACTATGAAATACTATGTGTGGAAAGTAAAACAAGAAGTGATTTTTGTTCAGCAAAACACAGCAAAATGTCTGTGATGTAATGAGTGTCTTTCCTTTAGTCCAAGAGAAACTGTAAGACTTGCAAGTTTATAGAATTAGAACAGAGGCAGAAACAGAAGACTGTGATTAATGTCTAATTTTAAGTGGCCTTTACTGTGATGAAACATTGTGCCAAACATTATCACTGTGGAATGTTTTCTTACCAGTGTAACAAATTGGCAAGGGCCCAGTATTTAAAGATGCATATAAAAATATACTTAGGAATATGCATATGTAAATCTTATTACGAATCAAGCAACTTATACATAAATTGAAAACAAATCCCTAGTATATTTATTTTATTTTTACTGTCGCAAAAGGTCAAAACCAGAGACTCACCAAGATAAGACATATGTGTTACTATTGAGCCATACGTTCAACTAAATTATGATATTATTATATATTACTAGTTGAATTTTAAATGAAGAGAAAATGTTTCCTTGTAATAAAAATGCTTCTTATGAGGAGGGTGAGATGGTTTTGATTTTTGCCATATCAAACAAGGAGATAAAATCAGAGATATGTAAATTTGAGAAATATAAGTATGAGCATTCATATGAATGTGAGTCTGTGGAAATGCACACATGTACAGTCATGCATACAATGCATGTACTTGCATTTGTAGGTAATATTTTAAAGTGAGATTTAATTTTAACCTTCAAGAGAAAGTGATTGTTATCTCCTGAATAGTGCCTTGCCTGTCTGGAGACAGAAGTTTGAATAATCAAACTGAATCCAAAGAATGAGCCTCTTACTCTCACTGCATTTTATTGATGAACTGTGATAGGCATTATGAAAATCAGCATGCATGAGTCATTAATGATCTTTGCATCTTAACTGTGACAGAATATTTATAGAATGGAATATCATATTCACAGCAATCCTTACATTTTCTCTCATTTCTTGTCTTTTTATACTTCTGTCTAGTAGTGATGTTTCCTACCTTCTACATCAACCCAGAGAATACTCATGGAGAGATATTCAAATTTGACAATAACCGAATCCAAGTTTATATATTTCTCGTGTAACTTCATTTTCTTGTTTATGAATCAGATAATAAAGTTTGGGTATTCTGTTTAAGTTTGTTGTAAAATTTCACTTTATAGACCCACTTAATGAGGGATATTGTTCAGCCTGTAGGATCACAAATGTATTCACATAAAGCATGTCCATGAAGCTATGTACTAGTATATATATCACCTCTTTTTCATGGAGATCTCAAATATAAACATGTAATTTCAAGTAGAACTAAATTATCACTTAGTAGGGGACATAGAAGAAATCAGAACATTGGATAATCCATTCTTTTGTAGCTGGTTTCTCTGAAATCCAGTGACCTAATTCCTTTCTGGCCTCTATTTCCACATGGTGATTTCTGAGCCTTAATTTTCTTTCTGGCAAGTTTTCATTCCCTAGTAGTCACCCCCCCAGTTGACCAACTGTATTGGGCTGTCAGTTCAGTTACTGAAGATACAGCTATCTCAATTCACCCTTTAGGTCAGAATGTTAGAGATGTAAAACTCGGTAAGAGTAAAAGGACATAATCAATCTAGAAGTGATAAAAAAAAAATGTCAAGTGATATAAGGTGATGTACCTACATCAGGAAAAATATTCAAGAAACTCTGGCCTGCTAGGAAACCTTATCTTTGAAATCTTATAAAGGTTAAAGAACAAATGCTTTAAAAGATTTCCAAAAGAAATAGTTTTTTTGCAATGCACCAATATTTTTGAGACTTGTCTTCTCTCTTCAGTGGTTCTTTTTTTTTTTTTCTATACACATACATACTGTATTTCTTACACCAATGAAATCACAGCACCATGATAATTTAGAGATGTTTATTAACTGATCTTAATATTATAATTTGTCAGTCATCTCAGTCTCTATATAATCTTAAACACTTTCTTATCTCATTTCTTTCAAGGTTGTAGATCTTTGGCATTGGAATCAAGTTCAAGTCCTCTATATGAGAGAAAAGAATACTTACACTAAGTTACACCACTGGCCCAAGCCATCATCTAGTCTCTGAAATAGATTTTGTGTTACAATCCCCAGTAGCAACTGTGAATGCACCTGCCCTATACCCATGATAATAGTCATAAAAATCTGTACTAAAATGTAGTAGAAATTATTAATAAATCCCAGTCCAGAGCTTCTACCCCACTTTGTTCATCAAGTTTCTAAATAAAAAACACACTCACAGCCTTTATTTTTACAACATACCATAAGCAGCACAATAACTGGCCAGCTGCCTAACTTCATGGTGTTAGAATCTACTTTTCTATCAATAACCCTGAGTTGTTTCTTACTATTTTTTTATATTCCATCAGAGATGCACTTAATTCCAATGGGGCATCCCTCAGTTTCACATTTTTATTGCTCAGCTTACCCATGGTGGCTTCTCCTTCCTCTTCTCCTTTATGTTCTTGTTCTTCCTCTTAATCCCAAGCCCAGAAGCTTAAACCCCACCTATGTCTCTTCTGCCCAGCTATTAGCTGTTGGCATTTTTATTTACCATTCACAATTAACTGGGAACAGGGTCATGTCAGGAGCCATAATAGAACAAGCTAATAACCAGCAGGTGATCTTTCCAAGATGATTTGCTTTGGATTAATCGTGACAGATTTGACCTTATAAGCAAGGACCTAAGAGAATTCATTTTAGGAAAGATTCCTGCTATTAATATGTTTTTCCTGTTATTACTAAATATATATAAAAATCACTAAATATCATCCCACCCCTTTTAAGCAGATCTCTGCAGATCTACGAAGATGTACTGTCTTGTAGTGTTGCTATATAGACAAATAGATGACTTTTTAAGTCTTAATGGTGATCCTATAAGAATTCCTAAAATTATATCAGTGATTATTAAGCTCTTTTATAGTGGGACTGCTATTAGGTCCTTTTCTGATAGTCAAAACTGCAGTGAGAACTCTGTCAGTCCCCCATCTTTCATCAGTTAGTTGCTCTTAGTAACCACACTTTCTCCTACTCAGAGCACATTCCAAGAGGTTATAAAACAATTAACCAAAGGTCATGAAAAGGGAACTAATGATTTATTAGTGCTAGGACAGAAGATAAAATATTGACTGGGTTTGTCTATTAAAAAAAACTTCCTGATAACTTTGTTATGGCTTTTGACGTTCAAAGAAGTTGTGGGAGTTGTGACAGGTGATGCCTGTTTAGTCAAAAAATTATTCCTAATGAATAGACATGTAAACATTCTCTGTTGTAAAGTTTTATTTCAATTTATGATTTGATTTTATTATGTGAACTCAATGTTGAACTTTTTAACATGTGATCATGTATTCTGAAAGATGTATAAGTCCTGAGAACAAAGAGATGAGAGAAAAACTTTTTCATTTTCCCCACTTAGAAGGAATATTTTCCCTTTCCTCACTTAGGATTTTTTTTTCTTTTCCCCTTAGATAGCTTTCATAGGAAACTTTTTACAACTTAGTACTAAACTCTATAATTACTTTTGAAAGTGTTCATTTTTTTTCCCTGGGACTTCCAACTAGCCTTGCAATTAGCCTTGCAATTACTGCTGAGATAGAACAAAGGCCACATTACTTAATCCCCCTTCCTCCTTGTTAGGCTACAGATGTCAATATCCTAAGTTAGTAGCCTTTTACCCTCAGAAAGAGCAAGAAAGTTTTTAGGATTTTTTAGAAGTTATCATCAACATTTCAACTTAGTTAGAGAGCTAGAATGTCTGGAGACCCTCAAGCTTTAAAGCCACACCAGAGTCTACTCTATAACCCTGCCACTACCTTCTCCAGGCTGGAGGCTCCCCACAGGGTCACTCAGTGTCTTATTGTGAACTCTCATCTTTGGAGCAACCCAACTTGGGGACCCCATTAGTATTAGGCCAACCCACTATACAAAAAAAAAAAATGACCAAATAATAAGTGTTTAATTTTCTTAAAATGTTTGGCTCTGCTGAAAGTTGGTTCTTCTGAAGTACATTATCCTACTTCTCCCAAAGAGAGTCATTCTTTAAGATCTAACTAACAGTCCTCTTTCTCTGTGAGATCTTAGGCTTTGAATGTAGAGGAATTCCAGCCACAAAGCCTCAGTCCTATAGCATTGCGAGACCTGTGGCAGACAATTCATACAATAAATTACAAAGGACTTGAACTACAACCTTAAATTTAAATTTTATTTCCCTGTGAGTTTGAAAGCTTTTTCTAGGAGTCATAGCTTAGCTACTCCATGGAAAAAGTTGTTTGCACCTTCCTGTAAGAGTCACCAGAGATAGAATTACTTAGAGAGAATCTACTGATTAGTATAAATACTGGGATTATTTGAACTACAGAGACTGTACATTCATACACACATACGTACATACAACATACATATTAGAATATATATGTAATATGTATTTATATATAATATATATAGCAATGACTAAACAATCAGAAAAATTGGATATTACATAGAATGCATTCTTTAATAGCTATAACTGAAAAGTCAGAGGAAATTTGGAAGAGAAGAATAAATAGTTATAATCTGGAGAAGAGTATAAAGCTGGCCTATGATTAAGGAAACCAAACTTTTTTTTTAACAGATTTTCTAGCATTCAAACAACCAAACTTTGCTCTGTTTGCTTCTAGCAATGTTTTGTCAGTAGTGATAGATGATGAGGATTATACATTTGTAATATTACTCTGCAGAAAAATCTGTAAATCTTTCCAACTTGCTTACAGATAAAAGGGTGAGTCATTGAAATCTAAACATGTTAAACACTCAGATGAAGGCCATGAGAAAAACTTAAGAATACTTCTAGCAATTCAATATATACCCAGGTGACTTACATTAATAAGTTACAAATTCCAAGGTTCTTTATACTTATCAAATAATTCTAATAATATTTCAATTACCATTACCCAATTCATTGATTTCAAAGCATGTACAAATATTTAAAAGATAAATCTTAGTATCTTGATGAATATGTAAGGCTTAGATGTTAACAGCCTCTAGACCTACTAATGATCAAAGTGCTTTTGCAAGGTTAATGAATTCTAGTATGAACGTCATTATGCTTCTCACTATTTGCTGCAACAAAAATCTCACATGTATTAAACTCAGTGTGCGGCAAAGCCACGATGACCTCCAGATAATTTATCGTTGACATATTTCAAACTAGTTTGTCCAAAAGAAATCTGAGTTTGCTGACACAGCAGAGATTGTAGTCAAATGCAATAGAAGTTAGTGAACAAGAAGATTCGAATCTGAAAAGCAGTAGACATCCAAGTGTTAGAATCCCAAGGTCATGTTTATTCAAGTGGTAGCAGTGTAGTCATAAGACCACATGTAGCATTAATCTCAGAAAAATTAATTACTGTAAACTTCTTCAGCGTATTGTTCAAAGATGCAAATTGCTAGAGAAAGCAATTAAACACAATCAAATGTCAGGGTGATCAGTTTGACTATGTATTGAATAATAGAGCACTATGTCCCCAAAGCAGTATTTTTTCGTGATTCACATAACGCACAGCATCATTTCCTGCCCATAATAGAAAGAAAATCACAAGAAAGGACGATTTTAAAATTTTAAGATGTTTATTTTGGAATTGGTAGGTATAGTATAATGCGAAAATTTCACAGTATGGTGGTGGAGGACTGCTTGGACTTCTCTCATAAGAGAGCACACGTAAATTTATTTTATTTCAAATTATACATTTTTTTAAGGGTTTTATAAAACCCAAAACAATTAATGATTCAAAGCTAATGAGGCAAAATATAATAGTATTAATAATAGTAACAAGCATCGTTAAAGAACCTACCATAACCAACGGGTTTTAATTTCATTTTAAAAAGTAGGCAGAAAGATATTTGTTAGTCAAATAATGCTCATGAATGCAGGGAAAACTGAACACACATAATGATCATAGATAAAAATATTTATGAAATGATCTTAGGTGATGTGTTGCTTTTAAATTTTTTAAATTTTTATTTTATTTATTTACATTCCAAATATTTTCCCTCCCAGTGCACCCTCCCAAGCATTTTCCCCCATCCCCCTCTACTTTACCTCTGAGACAGTGCCCACCCTCTTCCCTGGGGCATCAATTCTATAAAGAACTAGGTGCATCTTCTCACTCTGAGGCCAGAAAAGGCAGTCCTCAGCTAGATATGTGCCAGAAGCCTCTAACCAGCCCCTGTATACTCTTTGGAGTGTGGTTTTAGTCTCTGTGAGTTCAGGGGGTCCAGGTTACATGACACTGGGGGTCTCCTATGGGGTTTCCTTCAATCCATCCCCTAACTCTTCCATTGGGGTCCTAGATCTCTATCCAATGCTAGGTTTTAAATATCTGCATCTGTCTCTGCCAGCTGCTATAGAGTTTATCAGAGGAAAGCCATGCTAGGCTCCTGTCTGCAAACAAACATAGTCTGAGTAATAGTCCAGTGTTTGGTACCCACCCATGGGACAGACAGATCTCACGTTGGGCCCAGTAAGTGGTGGGCAACTCCTTCCATCTCTGCTCCCATTTTTTTTGTCCCTGCATTTCTTTTAGACAGGAATATTTGGGCTCAAAATTTTTGAAGGTGGGTTAGTGTTTGCATTCCTCCACTGGGTCTCTATCAAAACTATTGGAGGAGTTTTTTTTCAGGTTCCTTTTTTCCACTGTTGAGGATTTTGCTTGAGATCTCTCACATTGAGACCTGGACCCTCCCCTCCTGGGTCTCTGGGACTTTTAAGGAGATCCCCTGAAACCCATCCCCGGCAGCTTCATGTTTCCGTTTATTTTCCTGGTCCTCTGTGCTTCTCTTCTGTTTCACATACATGATCCTGCCCCCACTCCTTTTCCCTTCCCCTCCCCTGTCCCACTCAGATAAACCCCCTTCCTCTACCTCCCTATGATTATTTGTTTTCACATCCTAAGCTAATTGAAGCATTTTCACTTGGGCCTTCCCTCTTGTTTAACTTCTTAGGGTCTGTGAGGTGTATCATAGGTATTCTATACTTTTGGTCTCAAGCCACTATGAATGATACATACCATAAATGGTCCTTTGGGTCTAGGTTACCTTAGTCAAGATGATGTTTTCTAGTTTCACCAAAAAGTCATGATGACCTAGTTTTTAATAGCTGAAGAGCATCCCATTGTGTGAATGAACCACATTTTCTATATCCATTCTTCAGTAGAGGGACATCTGGGTTGTTTCCAGCTTCTGACTATTATGAGCTCAGTGGAGCACATGTCTTTGTGATATGGTGCAGTATCTTTTGGGTATATGCCAGGAATGGTATAACTGGGTATTCAGGTAAAACAATTTCCAATTTCCTGAGGAACCACCAGATTGATTTTCAGAGTGGTTGTATAAATTTGCAATACCACCAGCAATGGAGGGGTGTTTCCCTTTCTCCACATCCTAGCCAACATGTGCTGTCACTTGAGTGACTTGAGAAACCATTTCTGGTTGGTACAACATGGAATCCCAGGGTTGTTTTGATTTACATTTCCTTGATGACTATGGATATTGCTTTTTTAATTAATTAATTAATTAATTTTAAACTCAAAATTTTATTCCCCTCCCATCCACCTTTTGACTGTTCTGCATCCCATACCTCCTCCCTGCCCCCATGTCTCCACGAGAATATCCCCACCCCCCACCCCACAAGCCCTCTAAACTCACTGAGGCCTCCAGTCTTTTGAGGATTAAGTGCATCTTCCCTAACTAAACCCATACCTAGCAGTCCAGCAATCCTCTGCTGTATTTGTATTGGGGGCTTCATATCAGCTCGTGTATGCTGCCTAGATGGTGGTCCAGTGTTTGAGACATCTCGGGGTCCAGGTTAATTGAGACTGCTGTACCAATACCAGGCCGTTTTTATCACTATTGCTTTGTAGTACAGCTTGATGTCAGGGATGGCGATTCCTCCAGAAGTTCTCTTTATTGTTGAGGATGGTTTTCGTATCCTGGGTTTTTTGTTGTTCCAAATAAATTTCAGAATTTCTCTTTCAAGTTCTGTAAAGAATTGAGTTGGTATTTTAATGGGGATTGCATTGAATCTGTAGATTGCTTTTGGCAAGATGGCCATTTTTACTATATTGATCCTGCCAATCCATGAGCATGGGAGATCTTTCCATTTCCTGAGATCTTCTTCAATTTCTTTCTTCAGAGTCTTGAAGTTCTTGTCATACAGATCTTTCACTTGCTTGGTTAGATTCATCCCGAGGTATTTTATATTATTTGTGACTATTGTGAAGGGTGTCATTTCCCTAATTTCTTTTTCAGCCTGTTTATCTTTCATGTAGAGGAAGGCTACTGATTTGTTCGAGTTGATTTTATAACCTGCCACCTTGCTGAAGTCATTTATCAGGTTTAGGAGTTCTCTGGTGGAGATTTTGGGGTCACTTAAGTATACTATCATATCATCTGCAAATAGTGATATTTGACTTCTTCCTTTCCTATTTGTATTCCTTTGATTTCTTTTTGTTGTCTAATTGCTCTGGCTAGGACTTCCAGTACTATATTGAATAGGTAGGAGGAGAGTGGGCAGCCTTGTCTAGTCCCTGATCTTAGTGGGAATGCTTCAAGTTTCTCTCCATTTAGTTTGATGTTGGCTACTGGTTTGCTGTATATTGCTTTTACTATGTTTAGGTATGGGCCTTGCATTCCTGTTCTTTCCAAGACTTTTACCATGAAGGGATGTTGGATTTTGTCAAATGCTTTCTCAGCATCTAATGAGATGATCATGTGGTTTTTTTCTTTGAGTTTGTTTATATAGTGGATTACATTGATGGATTTCCGAATATTGAACATCCCTGCATTCCTGGATAAAGCCCACTTGATCATGATGAATGATTGTTTTGATGTGTTCTTGGATTCGGTTTGCTAGAATTTTATGAGTATTTTTGCATCAATATTCATAAGAGAGATTGGTCTGAAGTTCTCTTTCTTTGTTGGGTCTTTGTGAGGTTTAGGTATGAGTGTGATTGTAGCTTCATAGAACGAATTGGGTAGTGTTCCTTCCGTTTCTATTTTGTGGAATAGTTTGAAGAGAATTGGTATTAGGTCTTCCTTGAAGGTCTGATAGAATTCTCCACTAAAACCATCTGGTCCTGGGCTTTTTTTGGTGGGGAGACTTTTAATGACTGCTGCTATTTCTTTAGGGTTATGGGACTGTTTAGATGGTTTATTTGCTCCTCATTTAACTTTGGTACCTGGTATCTGTCTAGAAAGTTGTCCATTTCATCCAGATTTTCCAGAGTTGCTCTCCTCCCAGTTTTTTCCAGCTTTTCCCTAATTCAACCACAAGGGTCAGCAGCTTCTGTTCACTGATTTGGTGAAATATCTGCATCTGACTCTTTCAGCTGCTTGTTGGGTCTTTTGGAGGGCAGTCATGATAGATCCCATATTGTGAGTGCTCCATAGACTCAGTAATAGTGTCAGACCTTGGGACCAGCTTTTGAGTTGGATCCCACTTTAGGCCTGTCACTGGACATTCTTTTCCTCAGTCTCTTCTCCATTTCCATCTCTGCAGTTCTTTCAGATAGGAATAATTATGAGTCAGAGTTTTTGACTGTGAGATGGCAACCCCTCCCTCACTTGATGCCATGATTTCCTGTTGGAGGTGGGCTCTATAACTTCACTCTTCCCATTTTATCTAAGGTCCCTCACTTTGAGTCTTGAGAGTCTCTCACCTCCCAGGTCTCTGGTGCATTCTAGAGGGTTCCCCCAACATCCTACATCCTGAGGTTGCCTGTTTCCACTGTTTCTGCTAGCCCTCAGGGCTTCAGTCCTTTTCCTTCACCCAATACCAGATCAGGTTCCCCTCTTCCTCACCCCACCCCCAGTCCATTTTCCCTCCCTCCCTCCCTCCCTCCCTCCCTCCCTCCCTCCCCTCCCTCCTTCCCTCCCTCCCTCCCAACTTGGGATTGCTTTCTTCTCCCTCCAAAGTGGGACTGGGGCATCCTCACTTGGGCCCTTCAACTTGTTGAACTTTTTGAGTTCTGTGGACTGTATCTTGGGTATTTCATACTTTTTTATTGGCTACTATCCATTTATTAATGAGTACATACTATGATCCTTTGGGGTCTGAAGCTACCTCACTCAGGATGATATTTTCTAGTTCCATTCATTTGCCTAAAAACTCAGAATGTCCTAATTCTTAATAGCTGAATAGTATTCCATTGTGTAGATGAACCACATTTTCTGTATCTATTCTTCTGCCCTGTGACATCTGGGTTATTTCCAGCTTCTGGCTATCACAAACAATGCCTCTATGAACATAATGGAACATGTACCCCTGTGGCATGGTGGGGCATTTTTTTGGTATATTCCCAAGAGTGGTATTGCTAGGTCTCCAGATAGATTTATTTCCAAGTATCCGAGGAAACTTCAGGTTGATTTCCAGAGTGGTTTCACCAGTTTTCAATCCTACCAGCAATGGAAGAGTATTCCTCTTTCTCCACATCCTCTCCAACATGTGCTGTCACCTGAGATTTTGATCTTAGTCATTCTGATTGGTATGAGGTGGAATCTCAGGGTCATTTTGATTTGCATTTCTCTGATCATTAAGGTTTTTGAACATTTCTTTAGGTGTTTCTCAGTCATTCGAAATTCCTCTGTTGTGAGCTCTCAGTTTAGTTCTGATTTAAAAAAAAAAAAAAGATTTATTTATTTATTTTATGTATGTGAGTACACTGTCACTCTCTTCGTAAGCACCAGAAGAGGGCATTGGATTGCATTGAAGATGGTTGTGAGCCACTGTGTGGTTGCAAGGAATTGAACTCAGGAACTCTGGAAGAGCAATCAGTGCTCTTAACCACTGAGCCAGTTCTCCAGCCTTATACCCCATTTTTTTAAATTGGGTTGTTTTTTGTTTTTTGTTTTTTTGTTTTTTTGGTGGTCAGCTTCTTGAGTTCTTTATACTTTGGATATTAGCCCTCTATCGGATCTAGGGATAGTGAAGATTTTTTTTTTCCCAATCTGTAGGTTGCCGATTTGTCTTATTGGCTATGTCTTTTGCCCTACAGAAGCTTTCCAGTTTCATAAGGTCCCATTTATCAATTCTTGATCTTAGAGTGTGAGCCATTGGAGCTCTGTTTAGAAAATTTCCTCCTGTGCCAATACATTCAAGGCTCTTTCCCACTTTCTCTTCTATTAGATTCAGTGTATCTGGTTTTATGTTGAAGTCCTTGATCCACTTGGTCTTGAGCTTTGTGCAAGGTGACAAATTTGGGGTCTATTTCCATTTTTCTACATATTGACATCCAGTTAGACCAGCACCATTTGTTGAAGATGCTTTCTTTTTTCCATTTTTATATGTTTAGCTTCTTGTAAAATATCAAGTGTCTGAAAGTGTGTGGTTTTATTTGTGGGTCTTCAATTCTATTCCATTGATCAATGTGTTTGTCCCTGTACCAATACCAGGCAGTTTTTTGTCACTATTGCTCTGCATTAAATCTTTAGGTCAGGGATGGTGATTGCCCCAGCCATTCTTTTATTGTTAAGTTTTTTTTTTTTTTTTTCGCTACTGTAGGGTTTTTGCCTTTCCAGATGAATTTGAGAATTGTTCTTTCCATGTCTTTGAAGAATTGTATTGGGAATTTGATGGGGATTACACTGAATCTGTACATCGCCTTTGGTAAGATGGGTATTTTTACTGTATTAATTCTTCTAATCCATGAGCATGGGAGAAATTTCCATTTTCTGAGATCTTCTTCGATTTCTTTCTTGGGAGACTTGAAGTTATTGTCATACAGTTCTTTCACTTGTTTGATTAGAGTTACCACAAGATATTTTATATTATTCCTGGCTACTGTGAAGGGAGTTGTTTCTCTAATTTCTTTCTGATCCTGTTTAGAAAAGAAAGCTGTGATTTGTTTGAGTTAAATTTATATCCAGCCACTTTGCTGAAGTTGTTTATCAGCTGGAGAAGTTCTCTGGTAGAGTTTTTGGGGATACTTATGTATACTTCAAATTATCTGCAAATAGTGATACTTTCCCCTTGATTGCTTTTTGTTGTCTTATTGTTCTAGCTAGCACTTGGAGTACTATATTGAATAAATACAGGGAGAGCGGGCATCCTTGTCTTGTCCCAGAATTTAGTGGGATTGCTTCAAGTATCTCTCCATTTAATTTGATATTGGCTGTTGATTGCTGTATATTGCTTTTATTATGTTTGGTATGAGTCTTGAATTCCTAATCTCTCCAATACTTTTTACATGAATGGGTGTTGCATTTTGTCAAATGCTTTTTCAGCATCTAAGGAGATGATCATCTGATTTTTTTGTTTGAGTTTGTTTATATAGTGGATTACATTAATTGATATTTCATACATTGAACCAACCTTGCATCCCTGGGATGAAGCCTACTAGATCATGGTAAATAATGGTTTCTATATGTTCTTGGATTCAGTTTGCAAAAATTTTATTGAGTATTTTTCATCAATATTCATAAACAAGATTGGTCCGAAGTTCGCTTTTTTGGTTGAGTCCTTGTGTGGTTTATGTATCAGAGTAACTGTGGCTTCATAAAATTAACTAGCAGTATTTCTTCTGTTTCTAATTTTTAAATGTAACCAATATCTTTATTTGATTTTTAGCTGCATCAGATCTATGTTGCAGAGCTGCCAATTTTGTTTGGTCTCATACCACCTACATATTGCATTAGGTATTCACATTGAATAGGTTATAAGTATATATCTAAATTTTTAAAAAAATTTTTATTGAATATTTAATTTATATTTCATACGTTATCTCCTTACCCCATTCCCCCTCTCTGCCCAGGAACCCCTTATCCCATCCCCCTCCTGCTTCTATGAGGATGTGCCCGCACTTACTCCCCACTCCCACCTCCCCACGCACAAATTCCCCCACACTCGGCATCTAGCCTTCATGGGACCAAGGATCACCTCTCCCACCTATTCCCCTACAAGGCCATCCTCTCCTATATATACAACTGGAGTCTTGAGTCCCTCCCTATGTGCTCCCAGGCTGGTGTTTTAGACCCTGGGAGCTATGGTTGGTTGATATTGTTGCTCTCCTCATAGGGCCGCAAACCCTCTCAGCTCCTTCAGTCTTCTCTCTAACTACTCCATTGAGAACCCCTTGATCAGTTCAATGGTTAGCTGTGAGCAGCCACCTCTGAATGTCAGACTCTGCCAGACCCCTAAGGAGACAGCTATATCAGACTCCTGTCAGCATGCACTTCCTGACATCCACATCAGCGTCTACCTTTGGTGACTGGACATGGGATGGATACCCAGGTGTAATGGTCTCCAGATTTCTTACTGAAGAAAGAAATTGAAGAAGATCTCAGAAGATGGAGAGGTCTCCCATGCTCATGGATTGGCAGGATTAATATAGTAAAAGTGGCCATATTGCCAAAAGCAATCTACAGATTCAATGCAATCCCCATTAAAATCCCAACTCAATTCTTAACAGAGTTAGAAAGAGAAATTCTCAAATTCATGTGGAATAACAAAAAACCCAGGATAGTGAAAACAATAAAAAAGCCCAGGATATTCTCAACAATAAAATATCTGGAGGAATCACCATCTCTGATTTCAGGCTGTACTACAGAGCAATAGGATAAAAACTGTATGATATTGGTACAGAGACAGGCAGGAAGATCAATGGAATAGAATTGAAGACCCAGAAATGAACCCACACACCTATGGTCACTTGATCTTTGACAAAGAAGCTAAAACTGTCCAGTGGAAAAAGGACAGCATTTTCAACAAATGGTGCTGGTTCAACTGGAGGACAGCATGTAGAAAAATACAAATCTATCCATGCTTTTATCTCCTTGTACAAAGCTCAAGTCCAAGTGGATAAAGCATCTTCACATAAAACCAGATACACTGAAACTAATAGAAGAGAAGGTGGGGAAGAACCTTGAATACTTGGGCACTGGGGAAAAGTTCCTGAACAGAACACCAATGGCCTATGCTCTAAGATAAAGAATTGGCAAATGGGACCTCATAAAATTGTAAAGTTTCTGTAAGGCAAAGGACACTGTCAATAGGACAAAACGGCAATCAATAGATTCAAAAAGATCTTTACCAATCCCACATCTGATAGAGGGCTACTATTCAATATATACAAAGAACTCAAGAAATTAGACTTCTGTTTCTATTTATGGAATAGTTTGAGGACTGCTGGTAGCCTCCTCGTCTGGAGTAGTGGCAGGGGCACAGAGTAGGACTGGTGATTGCTTTGAAGTCTGAGGTCTCAGGGCTTTCTGTCTCTCTGGCCTGTAGTTAAATGCCGATGATAACCTCTAAAATGTCCTACAAATTTCCTGCTCCTTCCTCAGAAGGGTAAGAGACTGCAGGCTTAGGTGATTAACACCTGTAGCCTAACAGGAGCGGATTAGGCAATGTGGCCTTTATATTACCTCAGCAGGAACTGCTGGGTTCTAATTATGCCTGCTAGTCGGGAGTAGCAGGAAGAAATAACACTTAGAGAAGTTATTATAGAGTTTATCACTAAGTCTAAAAAGTTTCCTATGAAAGCTATCTAAGGGGAAAAGTGGAAAGGTCCTAAGTGGAGAAAAGGAAAAAAAAATCAAATAAAGGAAAAGTTTTAAGGGAAAAAAATTCTAGGCAGGGGAAAAGGAAAGGAAAGGGACAAAAAAAACTCTGTCTTTGTCTTCAGTCAGTAGTACTTACACATCTTGCGGGTTCATGATCACATATTGCAAAATTCATCACAAGTTCACACCAAAAATCAAATCATAAATTGGAATAGAATTTAAAACAAGAATGTTTACATGCATACCATAGGAGTAATTATCGGGCTAAACATCATCACTTCTAGCTCCACGGTTCATGAAGATTTAAACTATAAGAAATTGGGTGAAGTTTTGTATAGTAAACCCAGTCACTTGTTATCTTCTGTCCTACCCCTACAATAAACATTAGTTCCTTTTAAGACCTTTATTAATCGTTTAACAACTCTTGGAATGTGCTCTAAAGTAGGAAAGTCTGGTTACTATCTAGAGCATTAAACTGATGACACTCTGGAGACTGGCAGATTTTCTCATTGCAGTTTTGACGATCAAAAGACCTACTATATCCCACTATAAAAGAGCTAAATAATCATTGATGTAATTTTAGAAATTTTTAAATAGGATCATCATTAAGATGTAAGAAGTCATTTTTTTTTGTCTATATAGCATCACCACAGACAACACGTTTTTCGTGGATCGGAGAGATCTCCCTCCAAAGGGGTTGCTTTTGTTAGTGATTGGTTACATATGTTTAATAATAATACTAGAAAAAGCTTATTAATGTAAGAATTTTTTCAAAAAAATAAGTACCTTACAGCCTTGAGAAAAAGGCCCTCCTTTTTTGCAGGGTTATTAATCCAAGGCAAACATTTCAGGATGACACTTGCTAATATTAGCTTGTCCCATTTGGCTCCTGAAGAGGCTATTGGTATCAGGTCTTTTTTTTTAGGACTGGTAGAATTCTAATTAAATCCTCTGGCCCTAGCTTTTTGGGGGTGGTAGGTTTTTAATGACTTCTTCTATTTCTTATGGGATAGGACCGCTTAGACATTTTACCTCCCTTTGAAATTTAAACTTTGTAGGGGTTGTTTGGGGGTCTGGGGAAAAACGGGGTTTCACAGATTTCCATTTTTTTTTGTATAGGTTTTGTAAGGATTTTAAGATTTTTTTAACTTCCGCCTCCATTCGTTGTTAGGTCCCCTTTATTTTTTGATTTTGTTAATTTTTTTTTTATTGGAAAATTTTTTTAACATTTCAGATTTTTTCTCTTTACCCTTTCCCCCCCTCCCCTCCCGGGGGGGGAAAATATAAAAATCCCTTCCCCGGGGGGGGGCCCCCCCCCCCTTCACATTGGTAACCCCCCCCACCCCCCCTGACCTACCCCCCCCCCTCGGTACCCCCCCCAGGTCCAGCCTTTATGGGACCAAGGTTTCTCTTTCCCCACTTATTTTAGCCCCGGGCATAATGTGGAGCCAGGGTCCCTCCCAAGTTCCACTGGGGGTTTCCCCACCCTGGGGGTCTGGTTGGTTGGGATTTTTTGCTTTCCTCATGGTGTCCCAAATCCTCTCAACTCCTTCTGCCTTCACTCTATCTTCTCCATTGGGAACCCCATGCTCAGTTTAATGGTTAGCTGTGAGCATCTGCCTCTGAGTATGTCAGACTCTTGCAGACCTCTAAGGAGACAGCTATATCAGGCTCCTGTCAGCATGTACATCCTGACATCCACATCAACCTCTACCTTTGGTGACTGCACATAGGATGGATACCCAGGTGGAATGGTCTGTAGACAGTCCCTCCTTCAGTTTCTGTCCTGCACTGTGTCTCCATATTTGCACCCTTGAGTATTTTGTTACTCCTTCTAAGAAGGACTGAAGGCTCCCCTATTTGGTCATCATTCTTCATGAGCTTTATGTGGTCTGTGAGTTGAATCTTGGGTATTTCAGGCTTCTGGGCTAAAATCCAATAATCAGTGAGTGAATACCATGTATGTTTCTTTTGTGATTGGGTTACTTCACTCAGGATGATATTTTCTAGCTCCATCCATTTATATAAGAATTTATCAAATTCATTGTTTTTAATAGCTGAGTAATATTCCATTGTATAAATGTACCAATTTTTTGTATCCATTCCTCTGTTGAAGGGCATCTGGGTTCTTTCCAGTTTCTGGCTATTATAAATAATGCTTCTATGAACATAGTGGAGCATATGTCCTTGTTATGTGTTAGAGCATCTTCTGGATATATACCCATGTAGTGGTATAGCTGGGTCCTCAGGTAGTGATATGTCCAATTTTCTGAGGAACCACCAGACTGATTTCCATAGTGGTTGCACCATCTTGCAATCCCACCAACAATGGAGGAGTGTTCCTCTTTCTCCACATCCTCGCCAGCATCTGCTATCACCTGAGTTTTTTTTATTTTAGCCATTCTGCTGCTGTGAAGTGGAATCTCAGGGTTGTTTTGATTTGCATTTCCCTGATGAATAAGGATGCTGAACATTTCCTTAGGTGCTTCTCGGCCATTCGCATTTCCTCAGTTGAGAATTCTTTGTTTAGCTCCTTACTCCATTTTTAATAGAGTTATTTGGTTGCCTAGAGTCTAATTTTTGAGTTCTTTGTATATATTGGATATTAGTCCTCTATCGGATGTGGGATTGGTAAAGATCTTTTCCCAATCTGTTGGTTGCCATTTGTCCTATTGACAGTGTCCTTTGCCTTACAGAGACTGCAATTTTATGAGGTCCCATTTGTCAATTCTTGATCTTAGAGCATAGACCATTGGTGTTCTGTTCAGGAACTTTCCCCCTGTGCCTAGGAAATTCGAGAGTCTTCCCCCACTTTCCTTCTATTAGTTTTCAGTGTGTCTGGTTTTATGTGAAGGTCCTTTATAAACTGGACTTGAGCTTTCTACAAGGAGATAGGAATGGATCGATTTGCATTCTTCTGCATGCTGTCCTCCAGTTGAACCAGAAACCTTTTGTTGAAAATGCTGTCCTTGTTCCACTGGATGGTTTTAGCTCCTTTGTCAAAGATTAAATGACCATAGTTGTGTAGATTCATTTCTGGGTCTTCAGCTCTATTCCACTGATCTTCCTGCCTGTCTCTGTACCAATACCAGGCCGTTTTTATCACTACTGCTCTGTAGTACAGATTGAGGTCAGGGATGGCGATTCCTCCAGAAGTTCTTTTATTGTTGAGAATGGTTTTCGCTATCCTGGGTTTTTTGTTGTTCCAAATAAATTTCAGAATTTCTCTTTCTAGTTCTGTAAAGAATTGAGTTGGTATTTTAATGGGGATTGCATTGAATCTGTAGATTGCTTTTGGCAAGCTGGCCATTTTTACTATATTAATCCTGCCAATCCATGAGCATGGGAGATCTTTCCATTTCCTGAGATCTTCTTCAATTTCTTTCTTCAGAGACTTGAAGTTCTTGTCATACAGATCTTTCACTTGCTTGGTTAGGTTCACCCCAAGGTATTTTATATTATGTGTGACTATTGTGAAGGGTGTCATTTCCCTAATTTCTTTTTCAGCCTGTTTATCTTTCATGTAGAGGAAGGCTACTGATTTGTTCGAGTTGATTTTATAACCTGCCACCTTGCTGAAGTCGTTTATCAGGTTTAGGAGTTCTCTGGTGGAGTTTTTGGGGTCACTTAAGTATACTATCCTATCATCTGCAAATAGTGATATTTTGACTTCTTCCTTTCCTATTTGTATTCCTTTGATTTCTTTTTGTTGTCTGATTGCTCTGGCTAGGACTTCCAGTACTATATTGAATAGGTAGGGAGAGAGTGGGCAGCCTTGTCTAGTCCCTGATTTTAGTGGGAATGCTTCAAGTTTCTCTCTCCATTTAGTTTGATGTTAGCTACTGGTTTGCTGTATATTGCTTTTACTATGTTTAGGTATGGGCCTTGAATTCCTGTTCTTTCCAAGACTTTTACCATGAAGGGATGTTGAATTTTGTCAAATGCTTTCTCAGCATCTAATGAGATGATCATGTGGTTTTTTTCTTTGAGTTTGTTTATATAGTGGATTACATTGATGGATTTCCAAATATTGAACCATCCCTGCATTCCTGGGATAAAGCCCACTTGATCATGATGGATGATTGTTTTGATGTGTTCTTGGATTCGGTTTGCTAGAATTTTATTGAGTATTTTTGCATGGATATTCATGAGGGAGATTGGTCTGAAGTTCTCTTTCTTTGTTGGGTCTTTGTGAGGTTTAGGTATGAGTGTGATTGTAGCTTCATAGAACGAATTGGGTAGTGTTCCTTCTGTTTCTATTTTGTGGAAAAGTTTGAAGAGAATTGGTATTAGGTCTTCCTTGAAGGTCTGATAGAATTCTGCACTAAAACCATCTGGTCCTGGGCTTTTTTTGGTGGGGAGACTTTTAATGACTGCTGCTATTTCTTTAGGGGTTATGGGACTGTTTAGATGGTTTATTTGCTCCTCATTTAACTTTGGTACCTGGTATCTGTCTAGAAAATTGTCCATTTCATCCAGATTTTCCAGTTTTGTTGAGTATAGGCCTTTGTAGTAGGATCTAATGATTTTTTGAATTTCCTCAGTTTCTGTTGTTATGTCTCCCTTTTCAGATCTGATTTTATTAATTTGGGTACTGTCTCTGTGCCCTCTGGTTTAATCTGGCTAAGGGTTTATCGATCTTGTTGATTTTCTCAAAGAACCAACTCCTGGTTTTGTTGATATTTTGTATAGTTCTTTCTTTTTCTACTTGGTTGATTTCAGCCCTGAGTTTGATTATTTCCTGATGCCTACTCCTCTTGGGTGTATTTGCTTCTTTTTGTTCTAGATCTTTTAGGTGTGCTGTCAAGTTGTTAATGTGTGCTCTCTCCAATTTCTTTTTGTAGGCACTTAGAGCTATGAGTTTTCCTCTTAGCACTGCTTTCATGGAGTCCCACAAGTTCTGGTATGATGTTTCCTCATTTTCATTAAATTCTAGAAAGTCTTTAATTTCTTTCTTTATTTTTTCCTTGAGAAAGTCATCATTGAGTAGAGCATTCTTCAGTTTCCACATGGATGTGGGTTTTCCCTTGGTTCTGTCATTATTAAAGACCAGCCTTAGTCCGTGGTGGTCTGATAGGATGCAGGGGATTATTTCAATCTTTTTGTATCTGTTGAGGACTGTTTTGTGACCAATTATATGATCTATTTTGGAGAAGGTACCATGAGGTGCTGAGAAAAAGGTATATTCTTTTACTTTAGGATGTAATGTTCTATAGATATCTGTTAAATCCATTTGGTCCATAACTTCTGCTAATTTCAATGTGTCTTTGTTTAGTTTCTGTTTTCACAATCTGTCCATTGGAGAGAGCGGGGTGTTAAAATCCCCCACTATTATTGTGTGAGGTGCACTGTGTGCTTTGAGCTTTAGTAAAGTTTCTTTTATGTATGTAGGTGCCCTTGCATTTGGAGCGTAGATGTTCAGAATTGAGAGTTCATCTTGGTAGATTTTTCCTTTAATGAGTATGAAGTGTCCTTTGTTATCTTTTTTTATTACTTTTGGTTGAAAGTCGATTTTATTTGATATTAGAATGGCTACTCCAGCTTGTTTCTTGGGACCATTTGCTTGGAAAATTGTTTTCCAGCCTTTTACTCTGAGGTAATGTCTGTCTTTGTCACTGAGGTGCGTTTCTTGTATGCAACAAAATTCTGGGTCCTGTTTATGTATCCAGTCTGATAGTCTACATCTTTTTATTGGAGAATTGAGTCCATTGATGTTAAGGGATATTAAGGAAAAATGATTGTTGTTTCCTATTATTTTTGTTATTAGAGGTGGAATTATGTTTGTGTTCTACCTTTTTTTGGGAGGATTGTTGGAAGATTACTTCCATGCTTCTTCTCGGTTGTAGTTTCCTTCCTTGTGTTGGCGTTTTCCATCAATTATCCTTTGAAGTGCTGGGTTTGTGGAAAGATATTGTGCAAATTTGGTTTTGTCATGGAATATCTTGGTTTCTCCAACTATAGTGATTGAGAGTTTTGCTGGGTATAGCAGTCTGGGCTGGCAGTTGTGTTCCCTTAGGGTCTGTATGATATCAGACCAGGATCTTCTGGATTTTATTAGTCTCTGTTGCAAAGTCTGGTGTAATTCTTATAGGTCTGCCTTTATATGTTACTTGACCTTTTTCCCTTACTGCTTTTAGTATTTTTTCTTTGTTTTGTGCATTTGGTGTTTTGATTATTATGTGACGGGAGGTATTTCTTTTCTGGTCTAGTCTGTTTGGTGTTCTGTAGGCTTCTTGTATAGGTATCTCGTTCTTTATGTTGGGGAAATTTTCCTCTATAATTTTTTGAAGATATTTACTGGCCCTTTAGATTGGGAATCTTCACTCTCATCTATACCTATTATCCTTAGGTTTCGTCTCCTGATTGCATCTTGGATTTCCTGGATGTTCTGTGTTAGGACCTTTTTGCATTTTGCATTTTCTTTGACTGTTTTGTCGAGGTTTTCCATGGTATCTTCTGTGCATGAGATTCTCTCTTCTATCTCTTGTATTCTGTTGGTGATGCTTGCATCTATGATACCTGATCTCTTTCCTACGTTTTCTATCTCCAGAGTAGTCTCCCTTTGAGATTTCTTTATTGTTTCTATTTCCAGTTTTAGATCCTGGATGGTTTTGTTCATTTCCTTCACCTGTTTGGTTGTGTTTTCTTGAAATTCTTTAAAGGATTTTTGTGTTTCCTCTTTAAGGGCTTCTACCTGTTTACCTGTGTTCTCCTGTATTTCTTTAAGGGAGTTACTTATGTCCTTCTTAAAATCCTCCATCATCATCATGAGAAGTGATTTTAATTCTGAGTCCTGTTTTTTCCTGTGTGATGGAGTATCCAGGGCTTGCTATGGTGGGAGAACTGGGTGATCTCAGGTAACTTTGGTTTCTGTTGCTTGTGTTTTTGCGCTTGCCTTTCGCCATCTGGTTGACTCTAGTGTTACCTGTGCTCATTGTGTCTGGCTGGAGTCTGTCTTTCCAGTTATCTTGCTTGTGTCAGATCTCCTCGGATTCCAGATGTCTCTGTGTTCCTGTGATCCTAAGCTCCCTCTGCTCTGGATGCAATAGGTCTTTTAGGATGTCTCTGGATCAGATGTTTCCACAGGTGCAGGCCCGCTAAGTGTCCTCTGCTCCTCTGCTCTGGGTACAGTGGGTCCCTCTAGGATGTCTCAGGATCCAGTGTTTCCACAGGAGCAGACCAGCTGCTGGTCCTCCCCAGGCCAAAGGACCAGGGTCCCGGCGCAAGGAAGTTATAGTCCGGAGGGGCGGGTTTTGGGTGTCTGCTAGTTCCTTAAGCCCCACCTGGCTCCCGGCTATAATTCCTCTGCTCTAGGTGCAGTGGGTCCCTCTAGGATGTCTCAGGATCCGGTGTTTCCACAGGAGCAGACCAGCTGCTGGTCCGCCCCAGGCCAAAGGCGATTTTGTTAATTTTAATACTGTCTCTGCGCCCTTTAGTTAGTTTGGCTAGGAGTTTATCTATCTTGTTGATTCTCTCAAAGAATCAGCTTTTAATTTTGTTGATTCTTTGAACTTTTCTCTTTTTTTTGTATTTGGTTGATTTCGTCCCTGAGTTTGACTATTTCCTGCCATCTACTCCTCTTGGGTGTGTTTGTTTCCTTTTGTTCTAGAGTTCTCAGGTGTGCCATTCAGTTGCTAGTGTAAGATCTCTCGAGTTTCTTTACCAGGGCACTTAGTGCTATGAATTTTCCTTTTGGCACCACTTTCATTGTGTCCCATAAGTTTGTGTATGATGTGTTAATATTTTCATTAAACTCCAGGAATTCTTTAATTTCCTTCTTTATTTCTTCCCTGACTAAGTTATCATTGAGTTGAGATTTGTTCAGTTTCCATGTGTATGTGGGCTTTCTGTTGTTTTTGTTGTCATTGAAGACCAGCCTTAGGCCATGGTTATCTGATAGGATGCATGGAATTATTTCAATATTCTTGTATCAGTTGAAGGCTGTTTTGTGACCAATAATATGGTCAGTTTTGGAGAAGGTATCATGAGGTACTGAGAAGAAGGTATATTCTTTTGTTTTAGGGTGAAATGTTCTGTAGATACTGTTAAATCCATTTTCATAACCTCTATTAGTTTCTCTGTGTCTCTGTTTGATTTCTGTTTCAATGACCGGTCCATTGGTGAGAGTGGGGTGTTGAAGTCTCCCAGTATTTTTGTGTGGGGTCAAATTAATATACATATTATTTACTTCTGGCTTTTAAATCTTTCTCTCATATTCCCCTGAATCTTGGGAGACAAAAGTGACATATATATTTTCCATTTACACTGAAACACTTCAAAGTCTCTTATTGTCTGCATGCTGGCAAGTTGTGTAGATGGCCCCATGGTCATGAATAAAGGGAAAGCACTAGATTTATTCAGTGATATAGATAGGTGGTAGGTAGATAGATAGATAGATAGATAGATAGATAGATAGATAGATGATATAGACATATACATATAGAGAGAGACATATATGTAGACATAGAGAGAGATAGAGATAGAGAGAAAGATGATATAGATGTAGATACAGATATAGAAAGATATATGAGAGAGAATATTAGTCATGGAACAGAAGGAAGTTAAAAATGGAAGGCAGAAACTGAGGTATGTACACTTGATCTAAGCACACATGTGTGGTGCCCCTAAAGCCAGAAAATAGTGTGGTATTCCAGTGATCAGAGTTACAGGTACCTGTAAGCTGTCAGGTATGGGTGCTGAGAAACAAACTCAGGTGCAGTATAAGAACAACAAGCACCAATGATTTCTGATCTCTTCTCTAACTCCTAATCTGTAAAATTTATATTTAGTAAATATTCAAAGACATATGGCTACCATTCATACAGCACTGAGAAGATGGCTCCCTTAGTATAGTGTTTCCTTTGCAGGTATGAAGAAATAAGTTTGGCAATCATGTACAAGATTAGCACAATATGGTCAATTTTTGAAATTTTAGATTGAGAGTGAATTCATTTCTCAAAATAAGGTATTGAATTACTAAGAAAGATATGCAGTATTGACCTTTGGGCTCTATATGCATGTCATCACACATACCCACATGCACAGATACATACATATACATATAAACATAAACACATAAACACTCACAAATAGATTACTAAAAATATATATAATATGTATATATACATGTTAAAATTAAGTTAAAGATGCCTACATTTTCATGTACATACATTGCAATGCATCATAACATTTTAACAGTTTCACTGTTAATATTTTCTCCAGTTTAAATTTCATGGTATAGTCTTTGAAAAGAAAGTTTGATTTTACAAAGAAAAAAAACAGCTTTGTACACTGTTTGCAACACAGTAACCATGCAAGTATTACCCATTCATGAGGATTATTCATCCTTAATACAATATTAACAGTTATCATTAGATATATTGACTTTCAGGTACTTCCTTAGTCATACACTGATATGAATTTGTGTTTTGTTCTAAAACATCAAACACATTCCTGAATTCTCTGAATTCATTAACCTCATAACTCTCAAAGATACACAATTTGCACAAAATCACAGTTTAAAGCCAATTTATATGCAAAATAAGTAATACAGAGAGCGAATCAATGATCCCAGGTAGTTGTCTACCTGAATTAAACTCATCTTCAAGTTGCTTCCTCACTCAAGCCATGTGATAAACATACACAGGTAAAGAACTTAGTTACAATTATAATTATAGTCATTGCCTAGGTAATGCTTGGCTTCCATCATTGAAACATCTCATCTCAGAGATAATAACTGGGAATGAGTTGAAATGTGCCAGTCACTAAAAAGACTGAGGATTGAATTTTACTTCTCATTGAGAATCACCTGTAGAATCTATTTTAAAAAGAGATTATTAATACCTGGCATCTGAAAATATTGATCTAAAAGGAGAGAGTAAAGTTCTCCTAGAGGAGGTACTGAATAGAAACAACTGGAGGATGTAGTAATTTGAACAAAGTGTCCTTTACTGTCTCAGACATTTGATGCTTGGATCCTCTGTTTACAGAGGTGTGACCTGGTGGGAAGAAGTATATCATTGGAGGTGAGTTTCATGGCCTCCAAGACTCATGCCTTTCTCATTTTGCTCTCTCTGCCAGATGTGCATGCTCAGTTTGCACTCCAGTTGTCTTGTCTGCTTGCTGCCATACTCTCCTGCTGTAGGGATGGTGATCTTTTATCCGTCTTGAATCATAAGTCCAAAGACAACTTTTGTTCTGTAAGTTGCCTTTTCATAGCATTTGCTTTATCACAATAGAAATGTAACTAATGAGGGATGAACTGAATAATAGATGAACAGTATCAGTTAAACAGGTGAAAGAAATTCTTGGGTTCTATTGCAAGTTTGCAGACAGAAAAATGTCAACCATTTCAATTTAGGAAGTAATATTCTAATGTTCTCATATAACATTGTAAATACATGAAAGATACAGATGAAAAAAACACCACTTATCATCGCACAGGATAGCTGTGTTGCTGTATCACATTCATCTACAACTGTCAAAATGATATGATTTGGATTGGAAGTGAAACCTTTGATGTCTTCTTGCAGGAGCAGAGCAGGTTGGAAGGACTCATTTTCTTTAAGGGATGCACTGGTAATTTGACCAGACTTCAGTGAATATATGAGCAAAAATGAGAAGATTCCTTCTTTTTCTTCTCTTCTTTTCTTATTCTTCTTCTTCTCTTCTTCTTCTTCTTTCTTTTCTTCTCCTCCTCCTCTTCTTCTTCTTCTTCATCTTCTTCTTCTTCTTCTCTCCTCTTCCTCCCTCTCCCTCTCCCTCTCCCTCTCCTTCTCCCTCTGTCTTTCCTTTCTCCTCCTCCTCCTCCTCCTCCTCCTCCTCCTCCTCTTCCTCTTCTTCTTCTTCTTCTTCTTCTTCTTCTTCTTCTTCTTCTTCTTCTTCTTCATTTTCTTCTTCATTTTGTTCTTCATTTGGAGGATAAAGGGATCACAGCAGTGAGTCAGTGACCCTAGGAGGACTGAGAAATGTGTATGACTGGGGAGTATGATGAGAAATTCCCAAATAATCTATAAAAATATTACGTTGGAAAGAAATAACTGGTTTCATAAATATATGAGCTGGTTCTTTTCCTATGCTTTGTACTATATTAAGTGACCAATTAATTTTTTTGTAAAATATTAAGTTATAAATTTAAATTTCTCCTATACTTCTTTAATCATATATATGAAATAAGAAGTGACTGAAATACGCACCTGCCTAAAAGTTAAGACTTATCATCGTAAATAGAATGTTTATTAGTATAAATTCAAATTCTCAAAAACTCTAAGAGGAAAAGTTTTTTTTAGAATTACTTTCTAAATATTTAACATCTTACATACTTGCTAAAGAGGTGTAATTAAAGAGCCTAAAAGAGAATTGTGCGACATCTGTTTGAGTACTAGTAATGAAATCTGAGACGATAGGCATGACAAGCAACTTTATGAAGAAATGAAGAGAGGGTATCGGTGTTCATGGAGGTCCCGTGCCTCTCTGCCTTTATGATTTAGCCTATAACACCAGTGATATTATTTCAGTTGGACTACTGAATATTCACAGGATAGAACATAAGCCATTTAAATAGTATTCTCACAAGATGGTCCACAATTCAACCCATAATTAAAATTTATTATACTGTAAATCTTATTCTGTAGAAAGTACACTTTGAACATTTTCCATTGATTATTTCTGGAGCTAGATATGCTGTAAATTTGTAATTACCATTATAAAAATCTGAGCCTCAAAATCAAGCATGAGATTCATTTGACCCCCTCCTTGTTTTATTTTTATAAGTAGCTACAACACAGTGTACAATTCTATTTAAGAACATATATAGGATGTTTGATATTTATTCATTGTACTTCTTCATAAAAGAAAAACTCAATGTCATTTTTTCATAGCAAGACAATGAAGTTATTGTGTAAAGGTTGAGATAATTGAGTTTAAATTCTTTCCAAATCAGGCAATTAAAGCATACAAAGCCAGTCATTATTATTCAATTCATCCTAAGTACAAAAAGAAGTAGGTATATGTCTTTGGAAATCTTATTATATACCAAGAGTGGATCCAAATGAAAATATGTCTTCTGAAATTAAACTGAAATATAAGTAATCTGATCATACAAACTCTATAATCTCAAGACCTTTAGAAAATTCAGACTATAGGTGGTAATCAGCATGTTCCACCTGACAACCAGAGATACGGGTACCCTAACAAAAGAGCACCCTGATGCTAAAACTTCCAGGTAATTTGAATGCTTGTTCCTTCTTCTCCAGCTCTTATCAGTCTGGACAAGCCATCATTTACTTTAAAGACAAAAAAAAAAAAATACAGGATGAGAAAAATATTAGAGAACACACTCTGAAAAGCATGGGTAAATTAAATGACTTGATCTTAACCTATTGTTCACTTTCTTTGGCTTACTTCCTAAACTTTGCCTTGTATCAATGAAACAAAGTAAGTCATGAACTATGACTTCATTGGTTTATTCTTGGAACCAAAGTTGAAAGACAGTGCTTAATTTAATTTTTGAGAAAGGCATTACTACCAAAAGCACTTAGAATTAAGGAGTGGTGTGTATTGGAGGTCCACATTTATTTTGACAGATTTATAGCTTCCCTTGAGAGATTAAGTCATTCCTTGGCATGGAAAAATCGTGGTGCTTTGAGATCTTTTTTCCCTTTACTCTGTGATGGTAGATTGCTTTCAGTGTATAAAATATGATGTCTCCCACTCTATACTGTTTGGATTCTAGTGACTGGATCAACTTTGAAATGTATTGAACAAAGAAAATATATTGTAAAATCAGATAAGGAAATATAAAGACGTTGGTTAATTTGACTAAAATGGCCTTGAATGATACATAAATCACACATCAATTTAAAACAGCCATCAGTTTTTTAATACTGGCCCTTTAATTGATAAGTTTCTTTTTTTTCCTTTGTTTAAATTAATCATTCCATTCTTTTACATCTCAAATGATATTTCATTTCCTGATTACCTCTCTACAATCCATCATCCAATAGCTGCACTCTACCCCCTCCCCTTTGCCTCTATGAGGGTGCTCCCCACTCACCCACATTCCCCAATTTACCACTCCAGCATCCCCCTCCCCCTAACGCATTAAACCTCCACAGGAGCAAGGCACTTTGCAGAATGGCTGTCTAACATATTTACTTCTTACAATCTCAACACTTGAGGTTTCTCAAATCTGTGATTAGGTGACAAATTACTGGTCTCTTTGGAATTAGTAGAATAATCATAAAACAAAATAATATGCCATTACTTTAACAAAGTTCACAAAATGGAAAGAATATCTAAGCTTTTAAAAGAATCTTGTTTTGAATAAGACAAAATTTGATTAGTTTATGAAACCCATTTAGTACTCTATGCTCAGAATATTTGTTTCTAATATATTTTTTCCAAAATTAAACAGTGGTAAACATTAAATATTCATATATGAAGCATTAGTGAATAGCTCAAATGAGACCTACCTCATAAATAAATATACAAGTTCATATAGATAACTATATGCCAACATATAAATTTATTCCTATGGGTTCATGTATATTAAAATAGGTTTTGGCTAGAAATTGTATTGCTGTATGACATTACTCTATGAAACAGCTGGTTTCCTAAAAGGATGCATACAAATTAATATTTGAGTGCTATGTTTCAGCTACCATATATATATGCTGGAAAATCATAATGTATATTTGATTCTAGACTCACATATTTCATTAATTGAGTCTAATACTGTAGATTTTGTACCCATAAAATTGCATTCTTCTATACTGTTTATTTGCAAGTCCTTTGATCAATACAAAATTTAGAAATGTCCACTAAACCACACTTAATTTCTCTCACTATGGTTTGTTGAGTATTATTTTAATTACACTGCCTCAGTTACTAATGTACCTCAGGATACAGCTATTAGATTAAGAGAATTTCTCTCATTCCTTCTGTTAGTTGACTTCGGGACTGTGAATATCTAAGTGGGTGACAACTTACTACAAAGGCTTTCTGTAAATATCCAGATTCAGAGATCCACCATTCCTCGATTCTGTTAATTACCTGTGGTTTGTTTTTACTTTTTTCTTTTTTCTTTTATTGACCTAATTTAATTAAGTAGCTATCAGTGGATAATTTCATAAGAAAGTAACTATTGATGCAGATAGCCATATGAGTTTAATTTTTCTATGTAGTCATAACAAAGTTTCTTAGAGTTCAGATAAACCAGACCTTAAAATCACAGAGGTAAACATAATAATCCTACAAATTACCTTAGGGAAAACATCTAATTAATTATGTCTACATGCTACATTATTATCATGCCTGCCTATTAGTGATTTCCAAGCTGAATGCAGAAGAATCTTTTCTCATAGTTCCAAAAGTATAAATCAAAAAGAATATGCCACAAACATTTGAGAATAATAAATATGCTTTAAGATTGGTTTTGATATTAAAACCTTGTTACTATCTTTGTATTTTGTTCTGGAGTGAATCATGCACTGAGTCTAGGCAGTGGAATCCAAAATTGGACACAAAAAGAAAATGACAAATATCTCAAAACTAAAATGTACACCATTGTGGTAAAAAGTACAAGGAGGGTTATTACCACACCATACTAGCAGAATGTCATTATCTATCTTTACTGTGCCATATTCAGCCTGGTTTTGATACATCGATGATTTACTCATAGGTAACAGACCTTACCTATTTTCAAATTTTCAACTGTTTAAATTCACATTGGCTCTGTTAACTATCCAGATAAGTGTATTTGTGATACACCTATTTATTGTTACAAATTGTGCAAGGTTTTCTAAAAAGCCAGTGAAGATACCTTTTCTGCCAATCCATGACCTGGACATACTTTGCATGCAGATTTAAGACATGCAGTAGTAAATTTTATGTCATGGCAACCAATAAAATTGACAGTGACTACATGGACAAGAGAAGGCTTAAGCAAAGAGCTTTTTATTTATCACTTTGGGGCCGCATGGCTGAAGAGCTTAACTGTGAGCAGAGTTATGGTGATGGAAGTCTTGGGACAGACTTCACATAGTGTTAGAGTAGGATGAAGAGCGAATGGGGAAGGGTAGATTGCAAAGATCTTACCTTAATACATACTTTTCCTAGTCAGGGATCAACTCTTAAGACATCACATATTTCAAGGTAACACCACAAACTTGACAAAGCCTTGAAACACAAGCTTATGAGAAGCATTCCATCCCAAGCTGTGATACTAACTTTAATTTCTTAGAGGACACCAACCAAAGAAAACATAGTCCAGTTTCACTCTGAAATAATTTGGAGTCCTCTATTTGGAGACTGGACTTGAGAATTATGAGTAAATCTGACCTATCAAAATTTCATACAAAAAAATTTTTGCTAAGAAATCATATATGTGCCTTGGTGAATAAAAATAAATCCTCACATAAATATATAAAATGGCAGTTAGAATCCAGAGTCCTTGTCATTTTCCTAGCCTTGTTATTAATGAGTTCTCCTAAAATATTAAGAGGGGTTTCAATAGTTCTGACAGAGCTACAAATTCTACCTGGTCGAATTATTGTCATTTGGTCTAAGATTTGTGATTTTTTTCATGCAAATCAGATTGTAAGATAATGGTGAAACTGTCTATAATTAACGAGTAGGTTCAGATTCTTTAAAAAAAGGTAAAATTTTGACACTTGTAAGAATTTACATTTAATGCATTTGAAAGCACAAGAGATTAATTTTTGATACAGTTTAGGCTATCTATTAGATTTTCATTATCACTGAATGTTTGTCATCATGCCTAAATCCATATGTTAAATGTAATGCACAGAGAATACTGGACTATTGGAACTGAAGACATACCTAAGCATAAAAGTATGGATCCCTTATTAACAGTGTTATTATCCTAGGAGAGTGACCCCAGGGTGTCTCTTGCCTTTTTTCTATGTGTGTGTATGCTGCAGCAGGACAACTGTCTATATCTCTGAAACTAGAAATGAAATGGGATTCTCACCAGACACAGCTCATCCAAAATCCTTGACCTTGAGTTCTGCAGCCTCCAGGACTGAAAGAAATAAAATTCTGTTGTTATTAGTCACCAAGCCTATAACATTTTATTATAGCAAACTGCATCAGGGATGCCATGATTCCTAGAGATATAGTACAATTCAGCTACACCCAAGGTAACCCAGGGACAAAGAATGATGTTAAAATAAAATGCCCCTTATATCTGCATGAAGCAAAAAATTAGAACTCGAAGCTAATATCTGATTCTTTTAAGGCAGTATCAACACCAGCTGTCCTTCTGCCTTATCTGGACTGTCATCTGGACTGAAGATTTTTCACAGAAATATTTGGCAGCTAGAGCAAACTAGGTAATTATATTTTTCTCTGTAAATTGATATCTAAGAGAAATAATTAGTACTGTATATTGTAAATTTTCACTAATAATGTGTGTGTGTGTGTGTGTGTGTGTGTTGTGTATGTGTGTGTCTCAGTGAGGATGGACTTAGTTATTCATTAATATAATTCTGAAGTCTAGACCAGAATTATAGCTCAAGCTATTCATAAATTACCATTTCCCAAAACATTTGTTTCTTGGCACAAATTGTTGATGGAATCATTCAACTGGTTGTTCATAATAGATGAAATAATATTAACAACTCATTTCTGTCCCTGAATTGTTTTAAGTAAGAAACTCTTGTGGCTGGAAAAAAGACTCAGCATTGAGAATACTTGGTTCTGTTATAAGCACACCACATATCTATCACAATCGCTCATAACAGAGGCTCTGTTCCCCACTTCTGACTTCTGAAAGGATCAGGTAAATGGTATATATAAATATAGGTGCAGGTATAATATGTATTACATATATATAATGTATAATATATTATATATATAAAATGATCAGAACATGTATTTTATGATGTATAAAATGAATAGAATGTGTTGTTTATTTGTAAGCTTGTGTGTAGATTGGATTACAGAATGGAACAGAGACCGAAATAATTAACATGATGAGGCAGAAAGTTACTCTACTGAGGATTTTGCTAAACTGCAGCATGCAGGATAACACTCACTTCCAACTGGGTTTTCTTTCAGTGCAGGTGAAGAAACTTAAGAGACAGAGTTTGTTCTAGCCAGGAGGATAAAAAAGTAAATTAGAAAGCTTAACAATTGCTACCAGGGCTGACTTGACAGTCATTACTACCCTAGTGAAATTCGAGCAAAGAGTAGATTTCTGGCCATGTTTCTAGAGACGAAGAGAGACATTAATATTTTTAACCACATTAATTTGAGCCAGGGGCATTTTCTAATATTTGTAGATATAAATCTAAGCTGGTAGGACTTAGTGCCTCATTATTGGACAGCAAATCCCCCTGTGGCTTTGCTGGTGAAGTTCTAGGGATATCTCAGAACACCATCATTACCACCAAGAACTTGACATAATTTGTTCAAATAAACCTGAAAAGGAAAATAGGTTTATTCACTCAGGTAATTTTGAAAAATGTTACACCAAGTTACACAGTAAAAACACCTCTAATGTCCTATTATGTCATTGAATACAGAGAATGTAATGAAGATCAAATGATTGCCATTCTAGTTTATTCTACTAATCCAGTGAATTTTGGTTTTGTTTTATAAATGGCTTCTGCATAGTTCTGTGTCATGATGGTAATCACAGTCTCTCTGTATATATTCTTCTTAAACTATTAAGCCTTTTAAAGATTGACAGATGTTAGATATTTGTAAATTTGTGTGTGATTGCTTAGTTTTCAAGAGTTTCAGTTGTGTTGATCACCTTTGTGTTAAGCATTATAGCTAACTTCAATAAATTACATGAGACCTGCATTTTTGTAAATACTCATAATTAAATGGCCTATTAAAATTCTACAGAAGCACAACTTTTATCAAAGGAATCCATGAAACATTTTCTAGATGATGGGACATTTCCCATAAGATAAGCAAAATGGCCTTCATATATGTTTAACTGAAGAGTTATCCTGCTACACTTATTGCTTAAACCTGTCCTAAGGGGTTTATTGGCACTACCTTTTTGACATCTCTCACTTACCCCTGTAATGTAGTATCAAATGAGACCAACCAAAAAGAATGTATAGTATAGCCCTGGAAACATGGACTATGGAGGGCAAACACAGAGATGGGTAATGAGCAATGTCTTTGGAAAATATGTCCAAAGACAAAAGAAGGAATTTTCAGAACTGAAATAGTCACACTTCCTGTGCTAGTGTTGCCTCATACTTCTAACATTTAGGAAACTGAAACAAGAAGATTGTAAGTTTAAATACAGCCTCAGATTCATAATGAGATTCTGTATCAAACCAACAAAATGGAATTACTTGTGCCAGGCATTCCAAATTAAGAAAAAGCTAAGAGGTTACAAGATTGGTCTCATGTGAGGCTACTTGACTATAACCAAATATGCTATCTTTGAAGTACTCAGATAATTACCAGATATATATAAGTCTTTTTGGGGTGGTCTGTGGTACCTGCTCCCAACAGAATAGATGATCTCCATGGAAAATAAGGATGTTAAAAAGAAAGAAATGGACAGAGGGAGAAAGATTGGAAGGAAAGGAGGGAAGCAGGGAAGCTTTTCCCATCTCCAAAGTTTCTTTTTCTTTGTATTCTCTTTCTGTTTGTGTTCAATTTAGTTAAAGACAGCTCATGTGAAAGGCTTGCAAGGGAAACTGCTTTGCTGATGGAGTGCAAATGGAGTCTTGAGTGAGGAATAGCCACAATCTGGCCTGCGTTATTGAGCAGAAAACAATATTTTTTTAAACAGCCTGAGTAGATGGTAACGTAAGTATCATTAAAGATTTAGCTTCTCCAGAAGTAAACAAACAAACAAACAAACAAACAACCTCATTATTTTAACAAGTTTCTTTCAGCCAAGAAGTCCTCAAGAGCATCATGAAAGGACAATTACAGATGTATTTTGATATTTAAGAGTACACTTTATAAAGAGCTGCCAGGTTTACCACCTGGGCAATATACAGAAAAATTAACACAAACTACACAATAGAGGTCAATTTCATTTATTTTCTAACTTCCTGAAACTCTTCCTTTGGTCTCTATTATATACTGACTTCATTTACTAACTTTTTTATATATGCGAATTAATTTTTATCTATATGCAATTTTTATCTATATGAAATATAAATATAATTGTTTTAAGCATATTAAAATACAAGCATAATATACAGAGGGATAACTATATTAAATAAGATGTTGCTTTTGTTAGTGTTCTACTTATACACAAAGTGAATTGTAATTAGGTGAGTTGATAACCAGTAGCATTACTATGAGTGGAGGTCTGGATAAGAATGGCCCTCAAAGAGTTATATATTTGAATGCTTGCTCACCAGTGAGTGAAATGATAAGACTGGAACATGCAGCTTTGTTGGGGGAAATGTGTTATTGTGGGTGAGCTTTGAGGCTTCATAAGTCCATGCTGGCCCACTTCCTGCTCCTTCTGCTTGCAGATCAGGCAGCAGCTATAAGATACTGCTCTGGTGCCATGAGTGCTGCCATGCTCCCCACCATGATGACAATAGACTAAAGTTCTGAAGCTGTAAGACACAACTAAATGCTTTGCTATGTAAGATTTGCATGGTCATGGTTTCTTTTCACTGCAAAAGGACAGTGACTAAGATACATAATCATCTTACTATGTACACATATATTGATGTAATACATTATATATTATATTCTTTAGATATATACAATATTTATTTATCAATTAAGTCCAAACCTGAAAAATATCAAAGTCTAGCATAAGTGTGTTTAGTTATTAATTTAATTATTATGAGAAATTGCAAGCAAATATACATTTTCATGTGCATTATATTTTGATTGCATATAATTAGAACTGAAATTAATTCAGAAATCTTTTTATGCATGGTGGTGATTAAGGCTTTTGTATATATATAATCATTATTAATTCTTAAACATATATATGAATATTTCAAATTTACACACTATTATAATATGTGGTAATCATTTATACATCATTTCAAACTTAATAACTAGTATAAAATGATAAATTGTTCAATTTATCTTTTACCAGAATATTGATTTATAATATATAATATGAATCATTTACTTTCAGTAATTTGCTTTTGAAAATTGATGACAAGTAGATAAGCTATTACCCATTAATTTACAGAAATAATAATTTTGATTTATTTATATATCAACTTTAATCAGTTCTTTAAAATGTAACTAAAACAAATGAAAATGCCTTTATATAGTTTCAAATAACTGTCATGATTAAGATGTTCAAAGCATCACTTTCTAGTTAGCAGAAACTCACAAGTATTCATCAGTCGCAATACTTAAGAAGTGTCTGTTTAGAATCTGAGTTTCTGCCATGCACAACCATGTAGATTACTTGCAGGTAACTCTTTAAACAAGTATATTTTGGGACAGTGAGATGGCTCAATGAGGAATGGCACTTGCCACGAAGCAAGACAATAAACAATTTCTCAGATATACATGATATAAAAAAAGAATCAATCCACACAAGTTGTTCTTTGACCTCCATATGCAAGACATTTTTGGAGAACTGCACACATACAAACACACATACACACAAACACAAATAAACTTAAATATAATGATATCTAAGTATAGCTTGTTTCAATCATTGTTAATATGAACAGTTTGCAATGAAATAGTTAATAATGTTTGGGTAGAATGAAAGTCCCTTTGGCATATGCCCAGGTGGTATAGGTGGATATTGAAATGATTGATTCCAATTTTCTTAGCAACTTAAGTTTATTATTCGTTGTTGAAATGGTACTATATACTGTTACTCATTGGGGATGTTTAAGTTCTGTGATTTTGCTTTTTTGTATAATCACAAATTGCAGCACGTAAAATGTAGTGTGTATCTAAAAACTAAGAAGAAAATATGAGTTTACAAAAAATAATTTTTTGAGTTGGTTGGAACCAGAGCAGTTCCTGTATCAGTTTCTGTGAGTTCACATGTGCATCAATCTTGATATATCTAGAAGACATTTTTTTCCCTTTGAGTCATCCACATGTGTTTCTTATAATGGTTTGCCTCCTGTTCTGCATTGATCCTTGATTTCTGAGTGGAGGGACTAGTATTCAAAATACTTAGAGACTTAAAAATCTAGACACACAAAAATAACCAAATAATCTAACTTAAAAATCAAGTAGAGATTGAAACATAAAATTCTCAATAGAGGAAACTCAAATGGCTGACAAACATTTAAGGAAGTGTTCAACTTCCTTAGCCATCATAGAAATGCAAATCGAAACTACATTGAGATTCCAACTTACACCCATCAGGACCAAGGAGAACAGCACTCCATGCTGGTGGGAGTGTGAACTTGCATAGTCACTACGGAAATCATTAGACAGTTGCTAAGAAAATTGGAATCAATCTATTTCAATATCCACCTATACCACTCTTGGGCATATGCCCAAAGGGACTTTTCATCCTACCACAAGAACACTTATTAAACTATGTTCATTGCAACTCTGTTCATATTAACAATGAATTGGAAACAAGCTAGATTTCATTCAAGAGAAGACTAGATAAATAAAATGAAGTACATTTACACAATAGAGTATTGCTCAGCTTTTTAAAAAAATTACTTCTTGAAATTTGCAAACAAATGGATAGACCTACAATCAAAATCATCCTAAGTGATGGTGTGTATTTGTTTATCTGTGGATATTAACCATTAAATAAATGATAACCAAGTTACAATCTAAGGGGATGTAAAATATCCAGAGAACAAGGCAAAGCTCATATGAACTCACAGAGAGAAAAACAGCAAGTACAGGGCCTACATAGGTCTTCACTCTGGTACAGCTTTCAACTTAGTACTTTTCTGGGACTCCTGAATGTAAATGTGACTTTTATTGGCCTGAAATAATTTATGTCTTGGAGGCTTACTAACTCCTTTGCTAACCTAGGCCTAGTTCTGCAAGCTTCGAGCCTCTATACAATCTAATCTGGGAATATAGTGTTTTCAGCCTCTGAGAGTTATGTCTATCTAGATAGTCCTACCCTTTCTACCTCTTTCTCAACTCTGGCTGGCTTGTTCAACTCAGTTGTTCTGGCTCAAACTGATCTCCAAGCTTGACTGATTCATCTGGAATGTTATAGAGACTTATATCCGATGTTACAAGACGATTCAAAACATAATCTAGATATACTAGCTTTCTTGTATATAGACTACATTTTATTAGCACATGGCTCAGACCAATCTATCTGAAATGAAGTTATAGAATCATGTTAGAGGTTCAAAATCAATCGATTGCCTAGACTGAAGATTGGACTTCTAAATCAACTGATGATACTAAGACATCAGGTTAATTAACATAATAATATTGTATATGACACATGACAATTCAGTTGAGAAAGGAAGATCATGAAGAGGAGGTAGACGAGAGGACGTGAGAAAAGGATGTTACAGGGAGAGAAGAGTTCAGAAACAATGTAATATGACAGCTTTCTTGTATATTAGAACTCACAGTGTTTATGTAGCACATAGGAGACCAAATCATATCAGCAAAAATTATAGCATCATTGTTTGGAGAGGGTGTTTCATAAATTCCAATCGATGGCTGAGAAGCTATTGGCTTCTAAACAAGATGACTACTAAAGAAGAATCAGTTAAATTAGAGCATAATACTTGTAAATGAATGACAATTAGTTGGGAGAAGGAAGGAAGGAAGGAAGGAGGGAGGGAGGGAGGGAGGGAGGGAGGGAGGGAGGGAGGGAAGGAGAGAGGGAGAGAGAGAGTAAGAAAGCAAGAAAGCAAGAAAGCAAGAAAAAGCAAGCAGGTAGGCAAGCAAGAAAGAATTTATTTGATTAAAAGGAAGAAGAGTTAGGGACGTGGGAGGGATTGGAGAGAAACAAGTATAGTTGATATAGTCAAAACAGTATATACTTCTATAAATTTTGAAATAGTACATAAAAAACATTTAATATGTAAAAATGAGTTGCCATCCTTGTACAAAAAAAGGCAGAAATTTGAAGGAAACAAAAAGATATCTAGAAAATGAAATTTCCTTTGGATAAAGGAAAAGTAATGGAGTTTTATTCACACTTAGGGCACCAGAATTCACCACAGTATTCTTGGAAAAGATACTGGGAACAGAACTGTGCATAGAACTCTCCATAAGAGTAAGTTTTCTTCAGGGAGGCAGCAGTTTGACTGCTATGCAAGCACTCCTACAGGGTTCTTCACTCATGCAAATACATGCAGCACTAAACAGAATGAGTTGATTTAACAAAGGAAGAGCACATGGGAGGAAACCTGGTAGGAAGACATGAGAAGTTAAAGAGTGCTGTTATGCATTCTATCAAAACACTTTATATGACTTATCGAATGCTCAGATAATAAAAATAAATAAAAATATAAAAATAAATATCAAACTGTGCTTTGCAGTAAATTATTGTTCACTAGTAGGTTAAAATTAAGTGTGTTAGGTTTGCAAGCTTTCTCAAGCATCCTAGCTACAGTAATGTAAATTTGAGCCATCTCAATTCACGGTAGTTTCTGTGTCATGTTTTGACAAGGTTGAGTGACTCAGTACCAGATTTCCTTTATGTTATTTTCCATCCCTTTGTAAATAAGAATAGCTCCAGCACAGAGGAAGAGAATTCAAAGTGAGCATTAGACATAAAAGAAAAATATTTCTGTTTTGAAAAATCCTTCATCATTATAGTTTACTTGTGTTGTTGTATTGAAGACTCTTATATCAGGAAATCCAATAGTCTAGAAAATAATACAGTTTTATAGCAAGAAAAGTATTTCTTTTCTAAAAGTACTCACTTTCCTTTTTCAGTGATAGAATTGTTTTCCAACCATGTATGGAACACACACATAAAGTCAGATAACCAAACACAAATCATTTTCATTGGTATTTCTTTGGAAAGTACAGAAACAGTGAAATACAGAACCATGAAGAAGGATGAATGGTGATATAGATGCATATTTTAAAATTAAATATAAAAAATAATTTAGCTCAGAAAAATATCACCAAGGATCAGACCAAAATGGCCTTTATAAAAAATAATTCAAGTTATTCAAATTTTCAGTGCTTATAAGGGAAAACGAGGCTTCAATGAATATTCAAGATTCTGAGTACACAGACTAAACAATGAACCTTCATTAAATTTTATATTGTAAAATTACTTCAGACACAGGTTTCACAGTTTTTTCTGTCTTTTTTTCTACTTTATTGAAAGTCTGAACTTTGCCATGATTTGTTACTTTCTTCCATCTTCTTTCATAACTAGGTTTCATTTTCTTGGTCTTATTTTTTAATATTATTTGATTTTCTTTTAGGAACCTACCAGAACAGAGCTTATCAGTTTCTTCTTGATATCTTCTTCTTACGAAAACTAGTTTTCTAAAAATGTGTCTCATTAGATCCAAGTCATTATAAGGAAAAAAAGAAAAATACTAAAATGCCCATGGTATCTTAATTCATGTTATTATTGATACATGGTGAAAATATATTCTATAGCATTGTTAGCTACTTAAATTAATCAAAACTGGCAAGCTTAGAACAATTATATGATTAAATTCAATTAATTTTTTATAAATTATGGGTATTCTTTTCTGTCTGTATGTATGTGTATACACATGGATATAAGTGTATGTTGTGCCAGGAAAGGATATTGGGTTTGCCTGGAGCTGGAGTTACAGATGGTTGCAACCCACCCAATTTGAGAACCAAACTTGAGTTGAAAAGCAATAGTCACTCCTAATTATTGAGCCATTCCCTTATATGCTACTTATAATAATAATGTAATACATGAACAATTTTATGAGTCTTCCATTTTGTACATGGTTGGTCTGAAGCAATGAAATACAGTTATAGCTAAGACCACTGTGAATAGTAGTAGGACAGTCAGCTGACTCCTACCTAGGAAGCCAATTATGTCCCTCCTGCCACCTAGACAGCTATTATCTTTGAGAGTGACAAAGTATATAGGAAGTGAAAGGTTAACTGAACAGAGATACTGTTGTTAACCTTCATGGATGCATCACAGGGATAAGGTGAAATTTCTTGGTGATGAAGCTGTTCTTATCACTCATATCCCTATTGCTCCTCGTACTTGATCCTCTAGTTAAGCCCAATCAATTGGTTGACCAAGTTGGTATTACATATGACTTCCCCTTTTAGCCTGTCTTTGAGGCCTCATCTAGAATGAACAGACATTTGTTCATGATTGCAAAAGCAAAGCCAAGACTTTAAGTCCTTTTAAGAAAACTAAAACACTATCACTAAAACAAAATAACTAAATTTCAAATACAATCTTGAAATGATCATTCTCTTTTTGAATGCACATGATGATCTTCTGAAGTACTATAATAATGGGATTTTTATTCTCCAACTATATGATATCAACACTGAAATTTTTCCCTCACATCAGAGATGTTTCCATTCTCAACAGTTGGTCCCATGCACACTCAGTTACAGGCTCTACTTTCCACAGTTCTGCTCCTCCTTGTCATTTCTCATTAATACACTGGCTATGTCACTGTCACTCCTTGACTACTCACTGTCATTTCACTGCCGGAGTTCATTATTTCTAATTGCTGTTTTATGCCACTCTTTGATCCATTCGTTTTTAATGTTCCACTTAATTGACTTCTTTGTTTAAATGATGTGAGGAAAACTGCAGATAAATTTGTCGTTTATCTTATGAGATCTGATACAAGAATGTTTAATTTGATTGTACATTTCCTAAATAGAGAAAGTAAGGGAATACTTTGTGCATTTGATTTATATGTCTGTCGCATCAGGATATCCTATGACCTTTCTGAAAGTAGCTTCAAAGGGTTTGGAAAAATAAGAACATGCTGGTTTTGTTTGTTGTAAATGGGTATAGTTGGTTCTTAGAGTTTTAATCTGAAATATTTTTACATATAAATGCATTTAAAAATTATATCTATAGTCTTTACATTTTCATTCAACTAATCTGAAAATAAAAAAAAATGTAAAAGGTAAGCATAACATATCACATCATTTATATATATATATGAATATATATATTCCTATGAATATTTGTTGTAATCGCATTCATAAATTTACTTCATAATATTTATTGAGTTATCAGTATTTTCAATATATTATTATGAGTACCAGACTTTCAGAAGTGTATAAATCCATGTTGTGACACCATAGGCAAACTTTTAGTCAAAAATTAACATACAATATATTTGGAAAAAATCCTAAGAACTATAAAGAAACAAATAAAGAAAGGAGAATGTGCAGTGAGGGAATAGTTACACATAATGTTAGGTAAAAACAAAATTTTAAAATATAAACAGGAATATGTTGCTAAAATACTTTTCATGAAATTAAAACTATACATTCTTTTTCATGTCAACAATCTAAATCATGACAGATTAAAATGTACCAAATTGCTATAAAATTGTCAATAACCATGTTCCTCCTTAGAATAGATTATATGTAAATGTAAATACTAGACATCCGCTTTTCACTCCAAATGGAACAAAATGAGCTAAAAAATAATTTTATATATTATGACAAATGAAATGTATACACTCATATAGATGTGTATTATATTGCAATTACTATAAAATAAGACAATCCATTTTCTCCATTTCATATGTATCCTCCTGTCTGCAGTATGTCTCATTGATTGGAGACTTGAAGTTTCTCTTCCCCTAATGAAGGGAGCCTACTATAGAACCACAATAACCACTTTAGAAATTCTCTGTCATCATGAGGTAACCAGCTAACAGATAACAATACTACTAAATACAATTATACAAGGATGTTAGAACTTTATTGTTCAAATAAAACCTAAATTGTCATATAGAGGAAAGTCCAATAGTCAGACCATAGCAATATCTCTCCATTTACAGAGTCTGATTAATCTACTCCAGAAATAATTTGTGGTTTTTACTCTAGAAGACTTTCATAACTGTTTGTTCTTCAGGTTCTACTCCTTATGCACAGAGAGCATCAACCAGCACCTCTTGGTCTCTAGTTCTTCGCTGCCTTTATCTTTCTGCAGTTTTAGCTAGTTCTTCAGTACACATCTCTACTAATCCAAAATGTCCTCCCCTCTCAAGCTCTGTATCCCTAGCCCTTCAATTCTCAAATTGTTAGCTGGAAACTCTTCACCAGGAGCTGAGATTGTTCTTTAAACAGAATAAGAATGTTTATAAACATGCTCATTGAATTCTGTTTCTCTCAGAATCAATTATTGATAATAATTTTAATAATTTAAAATTATAAATTTATTCTTTTTCCATATAAATAATATTTTATAAAAATTAGAAAAAAAAACATTTTATAATTTGTGAACATCTTTCTCAGTAGAGTCCAATAACCAAAAAAATATTCTTCAGAAAAAGTTTTAGAATCTCTTGAATTTATTTATAATTTCATATCTCCTACTAAATTTACTTTGAAATATTTAAATAACTAGAACACTTGCTCAACTGTATACATATCAGCTTTATTTATAACAACTAGCAAACATAATGCTCCTCAACTGAAGAATGGATAAAGAAAATGTGGTTCATTCACAGAAAAGAGTACTACTTAGCTGTTAAAAAAAATCGCATCATGAAATTAAAACTATACATTCTTTTTCATGTCAACAATCTAAATCATGACAGATTAAAATGTACCAAATTACCATAAAATTGTCAATAACCATGTTCCTCCTTAGAATAGATTATATGTAAATGTAAATACTAGACATCCGCAGTTCACTCCAAATGGAACAAAATGAGCTAAAAAATAATTTTATATATTATGACAAATGAAATGTAATTTGCTGGCCAGCAAATTGATCGAACTAGAATAATAAAATCTTCCCAAATGAGCTTACCTAGACCTGGAAAGATAAACATTGTATGGACTCACTTATAAATGGTTATTAGCTGTAAAGTAAAGGATAACCACCCTACAGTGTACAGACATAGAGAGGCTAAGTGCAAGGGCAACTCATGAATATCTCTGGGAGGGAAAATAGAATAGATATTGCTTGTATTGGGGTTGAGTGTAGACAGGACCTGGAGGGATCAAGTGGAAGAAGGATGAAGGAAGAGAGTTCTGAGAGAGACATTTGAGGGACAAGGTAAAACCTAGTGCAATGGAACCTCTAAGGAATCTATGAGAAAGACCCTAGCAAAGAGTCCTAGTAATGGGAAATATGAAGCCTGAATTGGTCATCTCCTGAATCCAGGCACGACTTCCAGTGGTCAGCAACCCAACCTCAAAACCCTCAACCTACAATTTGTTCTACCTACAATATGGACAAGGGTAAACATAGCACAGAAATTGTGGGAAGTGGCCAACCAATGACTGGTTCAGCATGAGACCCATGCCATAAGAAGCAATTCATCTCTGATTCTGCCTGGAGGGCCAGGACCAAAACTCTTGATAGCCCCAAATCTAGACTTTAGAAGCAGATGCAGAGACCCACATCCAAACACTAGACAGAGTTCAGGAAATCTTGAGGAAGACAGAAAGAAAGGATTGTAGAAGACAAATGGGTCAAGAACACCACAGAATCAACTAAGCAGGCCTCATAAAGGCTCACAGAGACTGAATGGACAATGAGGGAGCACACAAGGATCTGACATAACCCCTCTACATATACGTTATGGTTATGTAACTTGGTCTTTTCATGGGACTCCTGACACTGTGAGTGGGGGCAATCTCTGACCTTTTGTATGTTTTAAGGACCCTTTTCCTCCTATTAGGTTACCTCTTCCATCCTTAATATGAGAGAAGGTGCCTAGTCTTACTGCTGCTGACTGCCATGTTTAGTTGCTATCCCTTGGAAGCCTGCCTTTTTCTGAAGGGAAAGAAAAGTAGTGTATTACGGAAGAGGGTAAGTGGGGGAAGGGTCTAGGAGGAGATGAAAGATGGGAAACTACAGTCAGAATGTAATATAGGAGAGATGAAATTTTGAAAATTGGAAAATAAAAATAATTACTGTGATAAATAAACATGCATCCTCTAAGAACTTTGGGAAATATTTTAGGTAACTTAATAGAAGTATTTTAGGTAACTTATTTCCTTATCAGGGGGTTCTCAAACCAAAACTTTCAAAGACTATCAAGAATCAAACTTAATATAACAAAGAGTAAAATATAGTCTGCTCTGTTTTGAAAGTCTTATTTTTAATGTACCCTAAAATATTTTTTCTATAGTGATTTGATCGTAGAAATAACACATATATAACTATATGAGTTTCAGATCTTTAGCTATGAGGAGAAAATAAACTGATGAAAAATTTTATCATTTTTGCTTTCCTAATGCAAGCACATTAATTTTCTTTAAAAGATGTCTAATACTACTTAACTAGTGAATACAGAAATAGAATCAAGTTATCATTATACTGCAGACTTACTAACTTTATACAGAAGATACAACTCTGTTAAGTAAGAATAATTAAAGCAGCATCATTATAATTAACTAGAAAAGAGAAAATAGCATCCCAGTAGAAAAGAATTGCTGAGCATACATCTTACTGAAAGTTATCTCACACCCCAATCCCAAAACAGAACCAAAGCAAAAACAGAACAATTATCTCAGTACACCTAATGCCAAAGCCAAGATAGAACAAGCATATAAAAATTGTAGGATATTGAAACTTCAGCTTTTCATTTAGATGTGTTTCCCACCTTACCTTCTCCCATCTCTTTCTGACCATGATTATTTTTTAGATGAAATTCTCTAAGATCCTTCTTGGTATTCTCAATCCCTGACTTTCACACTTCCAAATTGCTTTCAAACTTCTATCAGCCTAATTTTCACAAGACCGTCTTCCACATCATGTCCTCTGACCAGGCATCAGGATGATTTGATCTGACTGCCAGCACTCACTGAAATCCAGTACCTACACCGAAGGTTATTATCTAACTGCATTCCATATGGCTCTTTCCTTGTCTCTAAAGTGAGCCACGATTAGTCCACTCAGGGCAGATGTAACTTGGAAGCCATATGCATGTTCGAATGCCATATTTGCTCCTTTATGGATTAGCCAATAAGCATTCCCAATTCTCAGATGCCACTTTGGTACTTAGTTACCAAACACATGCAGATGAAATCATCTATCCTCTAGACAGGCTTTAAGGTTTTTTTTTTTTTTCCTTTGATTTCCATTGCATATAGTATCCTAAAACATAAAGGTGTTTTAGTGAAATATCATGCTTCACACTTCTGACCCTATAGAATTTGTCCAGTGCCTCAGAAACCAGTCCTCTTCCTCACTCTTTCTTCAGTTTGTTGACAAAGTTACATCGTACTTTAGGGAAAGCAGAAATCAAGAAGCAAATACCTATTTTCCTCAAATTAAATCATCCAGGTCCTATCTTTTACATTAGCGTTCCTCTTTCTTTCTTTCTTTCTTTCTTTTTCTTTCTTTCTTTCTTTCTTTCTTTCTTTCTTTCTTTCTTTCTTTCTTTTTACTTTCTTTTCCTTTCCTTCCTTCCTTCCTTCCTTCCTTCCTTCCTTCCTTCCTTCCTTCCTTCCTTTTGTCTATTGTTTTGGAATCTACTATATTTGGGGTATTCAATAACTTTGCCTACTCATCACCCTTGATAACTCCTTGTTACAAGATAAAAAATATCCAACATAAAACAAATAATCTCAGCATTTTTTTCTCAAGAAAAAAAATAGACAAAGCCTGCTTTTCTTCCAGTGTTTCCTTCTGTGTATCACAATCAACACAAGGTTAATTCATAATCTGCTCTGTCTTTTGCTCTTTCTTCCCACATAATAGTGCATCACAAGTTAGGTAAACTACGTCAGCATCCCTCAGCGACAACTTTATCCTCTCTGTCTCCAACTCCACATGTTTGTAAAACATGTCATCCTTTTCCTTTGGATCTGAGCAGTACAGTTTAGCTTTTGTCCACAGAATCTTTTACAACCTTTCTAAAAAGTCCAGGGATGGTTGTTATTAAAGCAAAGATTTTATTTACCTTTATTTATCTGCTCATGAAGTAATAACACTGTTTTCAGATCCCATCCTTCTAGAAACATTACTTTTCCTTGTCTTCTATGAAGACTCTCAGAGATCTAATTCTCAGATAAACTTTCTCATTTTACTATTTTCTCTATTAACTGTTCATTTAAAATTGGATATTCACAAGTTACCCTTCCTTCCCAACATGGGCTCTTCCATTATATTTTCTTATTTATGCTGTCTTATTTATGTTGACTACTTAAATATACTACTCTATCTAACACAATGACAATAGAGTAAATCCTTTTACAAGAAAGCATTCCAGAAAAATTTTAAGAGGCAGAGGCAGTCGGTGACCACAATAAAACAGTGTATACGGAAGCAAAACAACTGTTAAACATATTAATGTGCAGCTGCTATGACTGTGTACACAAGACAAACATGAGATGAGGCCAGACAGGAAGACAGGCAAAAATCCAATCTCTAGCTGAGGAGTTATTGGCAATTGATGGCTACTTAAAGAGAATCAGTAACTTTTCTTCAAGGGTAAAGCCCCGGAGAGAATATCTAGGTACCAAGAGCATGTCCTGAACACATGAGGAAAGGACAGAGTGGATTCTAGGTATGGAACAGGAACTATGAATTCTGGAAACAATACTCAAGAGGGAGATAAAGAAGAATTACAATGGAGGAATGGAAGTAAACTTGATTTTTAATGTCTTGATTTTACTTTTGATATTATAATATAATAACCACACTTCTTCATTACCTTGTCTCCCTTCAAACCTTTCCATATAGTCCTCCCATTCTCCTTCACATACATGGTGTCTTTTTTCACCAATTTTTACTACATTCAAATGCATATATATATGCATGTGTGTGGATATACTTATATATTTCTAAATATAATGGTTTAGACAATATGTTACTTATATCTATGATTTTTATCAACTTAATTTAAAAATTCTAAAAAGCATAAGTAAATATTTTAAAAAGACATTGTAAAATTATCCAAGTAAACTGAATTTCCTTGTTTTAATACCATATAGCTTTTAAATAATATTTACTATTTACAAGGTTAATATATTTTTGGAATCTTCTATTATTTTCCCCATTTTTGTGGTATGGTTTACATGAAAATTAATTTTATACTTTTATCTTTAATCTTACTTTTGTTTCTGTTATATACAAAAGTCCTAGAACGTCAGTTTTGCAATTAGAGATACTTATTGATATTTTTCAAGTCAGTAAACAGTATATAATAATATACATTACAATGTTTAATGAATTCAGTTATGATTAGTACTTGATTTTATAATTTTTAAAAAATAGACAATGTTGCTTGACAATATATAATGTAACCATAATTTTACAAAGATAACAGCTTTGAAACTATAAGGTATTTTTATTAGTTTATGGTGGCAGTGTTGTAAGCTGTTGTATAATAGAGGTACTTCAGATATGAGGATTAATATACTGCACACTAAACTAAGTTATGTCCTAGTTTTTAAAACTTGAGGAATAAATAATCAATTGTATCAGAATAGAAACTTTTGTTGTAAATAACCTTACAATGCAATACTAAATAATTTTGACACTAACAGAAAATACTCTCATTTGTGCTCCAAAACATTACTAGTTTTATGCTTAATGAATTATAAGATAAATTATTTCAGTGGCATAATCTTCCTCAAAATTGTAGAAATCAATACTGGACAACTAACATAGCACACCAGGCCTTTTGATCAGTATATTCACTTTCTTCTTAAATTCCATTCAATATTAGCATTTGCTTTACAGTCATTAACAATAAAATCTATATTCAGAATCCTCATTGTAATAGGCTGTTTTAAATAAGTCATTTATCTATAAAAATATTATTGATACTATTGTATCTTGTATATGGATCTCTACAGAGTCAAGGAACTCACTCATTTAAAAGAAGATTGACTTGGGATGTTGTTTTCCCAATAAAGCAATTTCATTCTCTCTAAGATCTGCTTCTTTTATTTTAGCTTTCAATATTTAAAGAAACCTCCTGCTTTCAAAATATTACCATGTTAGTATGTATATTATGGGGTCCTGTATAATATTTCCATAATTGCATAGAGGATGTTCTGTTAATCATGTTTATCTAATAGGACAGACTAGGAAAGATAGAAGGTGTGTGTGTGTGTGTGTGTGTGTGTGTGTGTGTGTGTGTGTGTGTGTGTAAGAGGATTTATTGAATTAGCTTGCATGATATGGTTGAGATAGCCCAACAGTGGGTGTCTCACACTAGAAAGGATGAAAATCTGGTGGCTGCTCAGTCAACAATTCTGGATGTCTCAAAATTCCCATTTGACTGATTTCTACAATAATAAAGATAGAGATTATAATAAAGAATCTCTGCATTTTCACTGGATCAATCCCTTCAAGGTAGTTATTGTCTAAAACTCACGAGCCAATACCTATCAGCAGGTCACCTGTACTTGTCCCTTATTAAATAATGGTCTGCTGGAATCTGTCAAAAACTCTCAGATTTCCTGTTTGCCTTGACACACCTCTACTTCTCTAATATCACTGCATGCTATTGACATTTGTGGGTCTTGTTATACTTTCATTAAAAGCTGTGGCAGTAGGTGTTGGCTCATTTAGCTTAGTATCTTAAAGATTAATTTCTTTAGTGCAGTGATTTCCCCAGTAGCACAGGTATTGATAAATGACTTATGATAATGCAAGGGCATTTTTTCCTGAATTGCCATGTATAATTATCTTTGAAGTTAACACACACTAATTAGAACCCAACCTTCCTTGTTATTGTGATAACTGAAGATCAATTTGCTAATCACTAAATGACACAAGAGCATGACAGGGTTATTACAGATTATCTCAGCCTGATAGGCTCCAGCTTTGGCTGATGTCTGGAAGCCTGCCAGGACTTTTGGACTTAAGTCAAGGTTAAAGCAGCAAACTGTCCAATTGGCACAACAGGTACCAGAGCATCTGAGCATCCAAGGAAAGCAGGAATGGCTTCCCTAGGAGGTACATGTTCTCCTGTAGCCCACTTTGGACTATTTTTCAGTGAGACATTCCTATTCAACTGGTGCTGGGACTTGAAAGTCTCTCAACTTACTTTTCGATTCGTAAAGAAGAGCACATAATGCTTCTAGGCAAATTTTGAGAACTGAAAGAAATGTATTTATGTTTATTCTGGTAGTCAATTTTCTTTTTTAGTAAAAATGCAGTCATCCAATATTCTCACAAAATTTCAAGATGGAAATGTGATGATTGGAAAGTAAATTTCCAAGAAAACATCCATTTAAACAATATCATGTTTTTCAGGGACTACTCATCCCAAGACCATTCTTTTATTCATCCTTTAATGTTTCATGTTTACATAGTACTAATACAAATATAACATATTAAACATTAAAATTTCAGTTCAAAAATTATCATAAAAATCACAAATATATCTATATATTAAGAGATAAATTATCAATATTTATTGAAATATTCTCTATAAACTAGTTTCATCTATCTTCTAGATATTCTTTGCTATATTTAAATATATATTTTATTATTTATTTACCATTATATCTCTCAAGTTTATTTTCTTTCAGTACAGCATATCAAGATATTTTTTTTGCTATTTCACAGATGTAGAAAATATATTTTCTAATTCATTACATTGCAAGCATTATTATTATAATTAATAGGGTTAGGAAACAATGAGTTTTAGATTATTACGATTGCATTCATGAAATCTGAAAATATCACTGGAAATTCAAAAACAAAATATGAAAAAATCGGCAAATTAAAAACTTCAAATCTAGTGAAAGTCTATCGCAAAAAGTCTATCATAAAGTTGTGAAGACCTAATCAGATGGTCCAGAAATGTCAAATTATCCATTGCAATATAACTTGTAAGCGTGCAGTGGAATGAAGACAAGCAATCCTGACTGCTGGATAGCTAGTCATCCAAACTGGTGAAATGATCGTGCTAAAAGTGGAGATGAAATGGAAGCCAATTCACCGGAACTGCCTTACTAGTCTACCAAACAAACACACACACACACACACACAAAAGAGAGAGAGAGAGAGAGAGGAGAGAGAGAAGAGAGAATAGAGAAGAGACAGAGAGAAGAACAGAAGAGACAGAGAGAGACACGAGAGAGACAGAGAGAGAGAGAGAGAGAGATGTATACATACGTCTACACATTTAATATAAAACAGAAGCCTCTAATCTAATGTCCCTTAATGACTCTAGTCATAATTTTTATTTTTATGTAGTATTTTTCTATCAAATGAACTGATAGTTTAAAGAGGTATGTAAATGAAGGCTATGTAAATGAGCCCTAGAACCTCAGATTGGAACACCCAACAATTTCTTCCTGAAAGCCCAAGGGAACAGAATAAACGAAAGTTCTACCTTCCTTCTATGCACTGGGCAATCATGTACATAGAAGGCAAGACACCTGCATCCTGAAACAGCAACAGTCACTGGATTTCTGCAACAGAAGTTAGCTGAGAAGGGATTAGCATTACAGAAAAATTAAAACTCATGCTGGAGCAAACTAATTTTAGAACAACCTTTGAAGGAATCAAGTCCAGTTTCCACCTGTGCTACAGACCTAAAACGTTTGTAATCGCTTCAAAGCCTCTCGTGTGTTGTGTGTGTGTGTGTGTGTGTGTGTGTGTGTGTGTGAACAGCGTGCACAAACAGCAATCACAGGCTAGTTGTGAATGTTGTTGGGTGTGGGGACTGATGAATGAAGTGGGTGGGCAGCGACAGCATTCCTTCAATTAGCTTTCTGTAAGGAGTGATGGCTGCCAACTCACTTTGTTTGGGAAAGATTGCAAAGCTGTACTCCTACTTAATTATTGCAGCCTTCTTTACCTCAGCTGCTGGGTTTGGCATAGGTTCTGTGGATTTTCAGTGCGATCTGCCAAAGCTGCTTCTGTTGTGTTGGCTTGCTGAAAACTCTCCTGGAAAAAGCCCAAGGACAAGGGTAGCCTTACCACAATGGTGCCAACTGAATACTCATGCATTTTCCTAGGCATCTATCTTGTTATGGGGTGCAATGAAGAACTTTTTCCCTGGGCTCGTCACAGTGTTAGAAGGTTCACTGAGTAAGGCCTTTCCCTGGGCATCTTCATCTTGTTATGATGTCCATGAGTTTTGAGAAAGAGTTTCTAAGCGACACAGAACTGATCCCTGGAGCTGGTTCAGTACATTGACAGACGTCTTCACTTAACCTTTGGGTTCCAATGATTGATCCCCATGTACATCCAACACTGTGTCCCCTTTCTAGACTTACATTTATACTCTCCTAGAGAGCAGTTGTAACAGACATGACAGGAATCCTTATAGCACAATATTAGATGATTCTGAGAAACAAACCTTGTTTTTTTATCTTACTAGATTTTAGTCAACTCATATCTCACATTTGATTTGTTTTAATATTCTACTCTAGAAAAAATGACTTAGTATTTTTCAAATTTCCTTGACAAATTCAAGCAGCTTAGATTTTGAGAATTATAGAAATCTCACATGTTCACAGTGGCTCAATAATGGATTTAATGTGAGATGCTAATTTTGTTAAAGCTCTTCACTGTGGTGTCTGCAGATGTGATGGATCCCAAGGCGGGGCAGTCTATGGATGGAGCAGAGACTGAAGGAAAGACCATCTAGAAACCTACTTTTAATAAGGATTCTCAAATGCTTTGACCCACGTTCTAGTCCATTGTCCAAAGGTAGAGGGAAAAAGACAGTAAATAGGACAAGGGAATGTGGAACTGTTTAGAAGTAGTTTCTTGGGGGCAATTCCAATCTCTGCTTGTTAGGATACCAGCAGACCAGTTCAGTAGTGCTAGAATAATGAACATGAATCACGAGCAGTGGGAAAATCTGACAGAAACTTCCAGGCCTCCACCCGATCAGCATCAGTCAGAGTGAGCAACAAGGACCATCAAGAACACCAGGAGAAGTTCTCTGCCTTGCTTCTCTCAATGAAGCGAAAATCATTGAAGACAAAAACACTAGACCAAGGAAGTGCTGCAAGGCTAGCTATGTAAGCACACAGTCACTGTCTGTTGAGTCCTATACATACTTCCCCCAAACACAGTGTATCCTCCCACTGGTCTTGCCTCAGCAAACACATGAGTAGCCCTCACCATCTGAGTCTGCATTACATGACTCAAAGAAACTTCCACTGCATATCCCCCTTTTTCTTTAAAATTTGTCTTTTTCTCTAACATTAGTTGACTACATACAATAAGAATAATTATAAGAATCAAAAAGAAGAACTTTATATCATATTTTAAATAAACATCTTATGAATAATGTATTCTAATAAAACAACCTAAAATTTTTATTCATGGACAATAATGCTAACAAACAACTTTTAAAATGCTATCTGTATAGGATTTTGGCTACAGACAAAATGAGGGAGATTGGCAAGTTCAACAAGACAGGTAATATATGTGCTGATGCTGCTATTTGAGAACAGCTCTGAAACATAAAAAAAAAGTCATTTCATAGCCAATTGATCTTATTCATTGCAAAATTCTCAAGACTTTTCATACTATTCTTTTAAATGAGATATATCTATCTCTATATCTCTATCTCTATCTCTATCTCTATCTCTGTCTCTATCTCTATCTCTATCTCTATTGATATTACAATCTGAGATAATCCAAACTAACTTTTATAGTAAGACACTTGTCTTTCACCTGCTCAAAGAGTGGGTTAGCATCCTTAATTTATCTGAGCATGCTGGACATTCCATACAAATGGCTTTATAAAACTATATATTGCATGTAAGGTTTGTATGTTGCAGAATGGAAGTTTAGGAGGGCATCCCTGACAGGATTCACCCAGGAAGATGATGACTTGCTATTCCCGCTCCCTGCTTGATCCTACTTCAACTGCAATAAAGCTGTTTCCTCTAAAGACTTGGCTTCTGGGACATTTTCAACAGCTAGCTCACTTGTTCCAGCATTTCATATTGTTCCAACTAGGAATTCATGTATGTCTGCATTTTCTCAGCTTACACGGGCTGGACACTAAATGCTGTACTTAGCTTTCTTAAGACCAAACATTTTTCTAATTTCCCTTCCCGCCCCGCCAAAAGGAATTCTTACTACAAATCACCAGGAAACAATTACAAGAAGAATGTGGTCCCAAACCCTTAAATTTGGGTGGATGGTTTGGGGTACTTTATGAATTATAGATATGTTGTCATTTTTAAGGATGATTACAAATAATTATGATTTTCAAAAGGGAGGAAAGAATATAGGAAGCTAAGACTCAGGGATTTCTTTTTTTTTTCTTTCTTTCTTTCCTAGTTAAGGGAAAGAAGGTTGAAAGAAAAAGGGGGAATATAGAAATATTTTAATAAATTAGACAAATAGGAGTAGATTACTGAATCTATTCTTACAAAAGAAGGATTTTCTAGCTATAATCTTACATTGGTACAAAATTTTGTATATTGATACAAAACTAAGGCTATATTTTATTACATTGGTAGAGAATTCTGTATATTGATAGAGGTTTAATGTTTTCATTACTATAAATCTTTGTATATTGAGACAAAATTTATGATTAATTTTGTTACATTTTTGTTACAATTATGTTTCAACTCTTAGATAGGCATTGTTCTATGCAACTCATTTGAAAGTCCAAGGTTTAGTCCCATTCCTTTTTAATAGCTGCTATTACAAACTGTTTAGGGTAATTAAGTAATGCATGTTATTAGTCAGACAATCAAACTCATAATCTTGTCAGATACTAGTCTGGATTGTCACAAAAGTATACATCCTTGTTTGTACAGATAATATGTAGCTGGAGGTAGGCAACATTTTCTTATTCAGATATTCTCTGAATAGATAGATGGTCTTTAAAAATCTCAGTGACTCACAGAATATGCATTTAAAGATGTTTTTTATTAATTTAAAGTCTTTTTGACATTGAGATGTGTCAACTCCTGGCAGCACCTTGTTCAAGCTGGAAGAAGATGATAGAGTTCCTTCAACTGTGGTAGGCTAGCCACTGGGCAAAGAAAATGCTTTGAGTTTATCTGCAGACAGAATACTGTCCAGAAAGGACAAATGGATGCAAGAAGTTTGACTGCCAAACTCTGCCAATCAGGGTAAGCAAGTCCTTCATAAATCCTGCTTCACAAACTGTCAGACATTCTGGGCCAGAAGGCTAAAGGTAGACACTCGGTGTTTTAGAGAATTTTGAGGACTGTTAAGGAGGTCAGCTGTCTCTGTGAGTTCTATATATTTGGAAGCTACATCCTTGTGCTTTGTGCTTATTCAGGTAATATTTATTTCCTTCTCAGGCCTTTGATTGGGTTGAAGGCTAAATGTCATAATTTTGCTATAAGTTTACATTGTTTAAGATTTAAAATGATGTTCTGGGTCTAAGATGGTAATTTTAGAAGTGTAATACAAGTTAGGGTAGAAATTGATTGAGATACAGAATTCTGAACTCACTGTGATATGATAGATAGAGTGCTTTCTCCTGGGTTTCCAAATATGAACAGATTGGATTTTTTTTTTAATGTAACTCTTACTTAATAATTTTCATAATAATTTCATTATTGTTACTAGGGTATGTTGTTTATAAGACATACCCTTTTGATTTAGACAAAAAAAAAAAAGAAAATTGTTGAGGTTTGGTCTGTTGCTATGTATCATAATGCTAAATTCTATACCTGAAGGGTCTAGGCCTATGAGTGACATCATGTTTACACACTTTGGTTGTGCAAATCTTTTTCTTTGATTTAAAATATCAGTTAAATAAAACTTGCTACAGCCAATTACAGGAAGGATTAGAGTTAAGTGGTTTTCAATTATCTGGTTGGGATAGAAAAGAGAAATGATTGAGGAGAGACTAGGTAGAGAAAGAGAAAGAATGAGAACAGAGCAGAAAGCTGTCATGAGATAGACCATGAGCATGTGGACAGGAGAAACAGCAAGTATGTGAAGGTTAACACTGGTAGCCAGGCCAGCAGTTAGAAGAGTAGGTTAGGGATTATTCCTCAGTAATTGTCAAAGCCAAATAAAATAACCATAGCCTGAGTCTCATTTCTTTGTAAATTAGTTGGGGATAAGCTTAAAGTGGTTGTACTACAAGTTAAGTTCATTAGCTACTTCATTTGGCATAGATTGACTTAGAGGGGTGGAGAGGTAGACTTGCTGCATGTCTCTGTGATGCTTCCAGAGAATATTTACTGAAAAAAGAAAACCTAGTAAGAATACATGTGGCACAGTGCCAGGAGCTGAGAGTCCATGCAGAGTAAGTAAATGGGAGAAAAATGAGGAGGGTAGCTAAGTGCTCATATTCCAATATTTTTCTGCCTTCTGATCCATCATGATAAGAACTTCTCTTCTGTCAGGACTTGTCTGAATGGGCTCTGGAAATCTCTTCCTCTAGGGTACTGAAACCTCCACAACATAAAAGCAACTAATATAGACATTCTTTCGTAGATTCAATCTTCAATTTCATAATTTAAGAACTACACATTTTATCCATTTCAGGTAAAATTAGAGATTAAATTTAGGATATTACCAGGTCCTGTTATACTGAAGGTTGATTTATGTACTTATATTACCGACCAATTTATTCCAATATTTTTTAAAAATTTGTTCATTCTATAGTTAGAGAAAAACATTCTATTTTTAAATTTTTAATTAGTTTTTATGTTGCCAGGTTGGCAAGGTGTTCTTAAGCAGTTTTGGCATGTTTTTGCTTATGATTTCAAATGATCTGTCAAAATGACAAGAATTTTGATGGCATTTTCATAAATAGTGAAACACATTATACTTGGTGTTTCAATTTTAATCTAGAATTAATGCACATTAGAGCTCATATATTATTTTTTAACTAATTCATGTTTGCACTGGTGTCTTTTCCAGTATCAATTCTTTTATACTCTAATTTCTTTCTTCACTTTAAGATACTTTCATGTATGATATGAGAAGTGATGATTTTGTATCTGACATATTTAACTAGGTTTCCATTACTAGAACTCCTCAGGGCTATACCTTTCTGCTTGTTCATTTTTGTGATTGCTTGATGCAGTCTAGGGTGGTCCAGATTGATCTTCAGGATACCATATAACCAACCTTGTTTCTTGGGCTTCTTCTTTCATTTCAACATGTTAGCAGTCAATAATAAGTATTTGCTCTTCATATTTACATGTTTGCTTTCTGTTTTTATTAAGACATTCTAATTCATAAATATTTCATCAACAATTCCATATCATTAATTTTCTGCTTAAAATTATGTGGTATATTGTATTATATTATATAGTATTGTATTGTATTATTGTATTGCTATCTAGTTCAAGTGAAAGATTTGCTATTGCAAAAAAGCTAGTAATATTTTTCTCTTCACCCACAGTTAAAGTATAGAATTTAAAAACTTTATCTTAGACTTTGTCTTGTCAACTGGTTATTGGGAAGGCTTGGAATAGCTTCTTTATGTTTTGGTTTCCCAAAAACATTGTCTCCTCAGAGTTTGCCTACATCATTATATGAGCTAATACTAAAATGCCACTTAAAATGATAGATATCAAATATTAATATCTTATTTATAATTCTAGCTCAGCTTTTTAGTCATTATTTTCCAGTTAATTTATCAATATCAGCCTTGGTATTATTGTATTTGAGGAAACATTTTTCACTTTAACTATATCTTTAAAATCTTTAATATAATGTCTTTTTATTATTTAGTATATATAGTTGTAGGCTTAGATTTGTTTAAAACCTACTTTTATTATGTTCAGAAATGTCCTTTGTGTCCCTAATCACACCAGACTTTTGTCATCTAATTTTCTGTGTCTAATGAGATGATAATGTGTCTTTTATCTTTCAGTTTGTTTATTTGGTAGACTACATTTATGTTTATTGATTTACATATGTTTAGCCATCTCTACATTTCTGGAATGATGCCTACTTGATCGTGCTGGATGATCTTTTTGGTGTGTTCTAGGATTTGATTTGCAAATATTTTATTGAGAATTTTTGTACCTGTGTTCATAAGGAAAATTCGTCAGTCATTTTTTATTTTGTTGAGCCTTCTGGGGTTTTGGCAACATTCAATTCTAGAAAGCTTTCCATTTCTTTCTTGTCTAAATTTTCATTCAAAAATAAGTTGTTCAGTTTCCATGAGTTTGTAGGCTTTCTATTGTTTCTGTTGTTGATATGCATCTTTAGGTTTTCTAGGAATGTGAAAATAAAGTGTTTCTATTGTAATTTAACACTGGATAGGTGTCTGAATACATCATGAATGAAGAATTTGTCCTGCTTTAGTTCAAAGTGTTGAACAACGTCATAAGAGGAAATTCACGATTTGAAATGTAGAATCATGATATCGAATATTAACATTCCTTTTTATACCTTAACAAGTAAGTAGCTGTTCGTACTGACTGGAACATTACTGAAATGTCTGGATGGCCAATAAACAATTGTAGTTTTAAGAAGTGTAGTTTAAGAGTGTTTTGTTTTTTCAGTGCTGTAATAATTTGGTGTATATCTAAAGTCTAACACATAAGCTACCTTATTTTTGACAGTGTTATGTATGGCATAATATTAAAAATAAAGAGTGTCTTCTCTATTAAATACTGGAGGTTATTAGTATATATCTCTTATCAGATGCAACTTCTAAGATGTCTTGTTCAAATGAAAGGTTTAAAACAGAAAAGCCTGGAACACAGTAGGTAAATCAGGCAGCTTGCAGATAGGCATGGGGTAAATAAACTGACTAGATTAGAGGAAGAACAATATTTGCACAAATCAAGAAAGCTAGTCGTCATGAGCTTTGTCTGCCAAGAAGCCTTCCCTGAGAATCACAGCAAAGGTACTGTTTGTCATTTACAGGCTCCTGCATCTAATTGAAACAGATGAAATTATAGTTAATGACAGCTTTTTAACAAGCCCCTACCTACGCTAGGCAAAACTCCCTAGACTGACAAGGAGTTAGGTGTAGGTGACCAATAAAACCTGAAGCTGTATCTTAGTAGTTATGACAAAAATTAGATCCTCTTATGCAATTAAGACAAGAGTCATAGTAAGTCACAAGCAGTTTATTTAACCTGGAAACAAAGAGAAGATACTTTTGTTAATTACTAGAATACTTAGACAAAGCGAAACAAACAAAAATAAAACAAGCTAAGATAAAAAAAAAAAAAAAAAAGAATGAACAAGGGTTATCAGACATGTGATCATTCACCTAAATTGACAAACAGCTCTTAACTGTCTTGGTGGTGGGGCCATAGAACATCCCCAAAGCTTATGAGCTTTGACTTACTCAACCTTCATTATACTGAGAGAATTAACCAATCCAATTAAAAATAATTTAGTCTCTGTTTAAATTCTGTCGTATCTTCTTAAAAGTTCCTCGATCAGCTAGCTGTTCATCAGTTATGGCCCCACTTGGGACCTCCCACCACATTCTCAAGAGTCTTTCTCACTTTTATTGATTAATCATACATTCATTTTTGCTCATCCCCTTCTACACTTTTTGTCTTCATCTTCTTGAGATAATGAACCCAACAGTCATTGACTGCCAAGGACAGGCTGGGATTGGAGAGGGGTTCTGAAGAAGGAGTGTCTGACAGCGCAAAATAAATGGCTGGAAGTCAAATTGTGGGTCCAAGCTGATGTCCTATGTTCTGCTCAAGACAGCTTTTCAGATTGATCTCTCTTGTGACAGCTTTCTCTTGGTATTCTAAGAACTCTGGATAGCTCATCTCTTATAGATCAAAAGTTGAGCCTTTTATTTACATATCAATTCAGCCATTACTCCAGGTTCTCTTTTGATTGTTCCATGAATCAGCATCCCTTGTTCCCAGCCCCTTGATTATTTTTTTTTAATTATCTTTAATTTTATATTTTTTTTTACAGTCCAGTCATTATCCCCCTTCCAGTAAGCCCCTCCAACAGTTCCTCACCCAAGGGCATCCTGGAGAGGAAGCAGCTTATTATTCTTGTACCTTGTAGACATTTATCCAGGGAAGTCAGAACAGAAACTGAAGGATGTAAAGTGGAAGCAAAAACACAGCAGTGGCTGTGGAGGACTGATGCTTACTGGCTCTTTCTTGATGGCCAGTTTCTTATAAATTCTAAGACCACCTGTACAAGAATGGTAACACCCACTAGTCAACCTACATTTCCATTGTTTCTGCAGGTTGACACAAAGGAATGTAGGTGTACTATAATTGAAGGCTAAGAGGATATCTGCATAAGAGCTAGTGGGATCAGGGTCTGTACCAAAAGGTAGTGTCCCCAAGCAGGGAGATATTGTGGGAGGACAAATTTTAGTAAGTGGTGAAGTAAGTCTGGAAGAGACTGAAATCAAAGATATAATGAAGTAATTATTATTCTAATAAATGAAAAGAATAATGTGTTCAACATTTTTGCTTTGAAAAGTAAATGTGGCTTGGACTTTTCAGAAAAAAAAAAAGTCTTTATTTAGATATTAGCCATTACATCTTGGCTATTCCTGTTGTTTCCCTAAAGCCAAAAAAAAGCATTAATTGAGAAAGATTAATGATATATATCTCATGCCCTGACACTTTGAGAGCAAACAAAAAGCATGTGGTTTTGTTGTTATTGTTTTTTGTTTGTTTGATTTTTTTTTTAAGTAAGATATTTTAATCATTATATTCAGGTCATAAAATGAGCATTTACATTCCATAGATTCCAAGATTATTTATAAAGTGCTGTAGATCTTGAAACTAATAAGTTCATCACATTTCAATAAAAAACTTGTTTACATTAATTTTTTCTGGCAATTTAGTCTTGGAAAATAATAATCTGGCTATATACTCAGAAATAAAAATGAATGTTTTCACATTAAATCTTGAGTTTATTATTAACATGCTAGGATCTGTAATAAAGAATTCTTTACAATGCTATCAATGTCAATACAGCTACCAATATCTAATAAAATGTCTAATACAAAAATATATATACTTTATGTGGGAATTATTTTTCAGGATATAATATAATAACAACATTCTTCCCTTTCTTTCCTCCCTTCAAAGTCTTCCTTACCCTATCCTGTCTCCTTCAAACTAATGGTCTTTTTTTTCCTTAGTTGCCATTGCATGCATGTAGGTATATGTGCTTATTTTGAACTACAAATTAAGACATACAAATTCAAAGAGATTCATTCTGCTGGCCCTCAGAGCTTCACTTGTGCCCACCCACTACCTGATCACCTGATCGTGTTGCCTCTTTCCTCTCCACCGCCCCACCCAGATCTCTCCTCCCTCCTGACCACGGCCCTACCCAGTGGTTGCTTTCTTTCTCCATCCCAAGTGAGACTGAAGCATCCTCACTTCGGTCCTTTGGTTTCTTAACCTATTGGTTGTGATTATATCCTGGGTATTCTTTACTTTTTTGGGCTAATATCCACTTATTAGTGAATACATACCATACATGTCCTTTTGGGTCTGAGTTATCTCACTCAAGATGATATTTTCTAGTTCCATGCATTTGCTTCAAAATTCATGATGTCCTTGTTCTTTTTCTTTTCTTTTCTTTCTTCTTTTCTTTCTTTTCTTTTCTTTCTTTCTTTTCTTTTTTTTCTTGGATATTTTCTTTATTTACATTTCAAATGTTATCCCTTTCCCAGTTTCCACTCCAGAAACCCCCTATCCCATACTCCTTTCCCCTGATTCTATGAGGGTGTTCCCCAACTCACCCACCGACTCCCAACTCCTTGTCCTGTCATTCCCTACACTGGGGCATTGAGCCTTCATAGGACCAAGGGCCTCTCCTCCCATTGATGCTGAACAAGGCCATCCTCTGCTACATTTGCTGCTGGAGCCATGAGTCACTCCATGTATACTCTTTGATTGGTGCTTTAGTTCCTGGAGCTCTGGGGTGTCTGGTTGGTTGATATTGCTGTTGTTGCTGTTGTCATTAAATTAGAAAATTTGATTGTAATGTGATAACATTGTTTTCCCTTTTTTCTTTCCTCCCATAAATTCTACTCTCATGCCCCTTACTTCCAACTGCATTACCTTCTTATACATTAATGTGTTAGTGTTTTCACTCAACACACACACTCAAATACACACACATGCACACACACACATTTTATAGAAATACAACCTGTTTTATCTTTTCAGCAATGTTTGAATATATGTACCTACATGGATGACCTCTTGATATTGGATAACCAATTATAGGTTCATCCCTGTGAAAGACTTATACTTCTCTCATTATTCCTTGGTTGGCAATGGTTCTTTTGTAAGATTGTATCCCCTGAGATTTCTCCTTTCATATTAGCATGTCTATAGGTATTGTCCTTCTTCAAATCCTATTTAGGCAGCCATATTTTTGAGATTCGTGGTGAAGGGTTAATAGAATTTTTACTTCTAGCAGACTAGCAGTAAAAAGTACCAGGAGAGCAGGTTGGCTAGTTCTAGGGCTCTGTGCTCCAAGAACAAGAACTTGGCTGACCACGAAGTAGATGATGTAAATGATATGATTGAATAAGATTGAGCCTTGAGAAAAAACCTGTACTTCCCTATAATTGTTCCTTGAACCCTGTCACTTGTAGTTTTTTTTTTCCTTTAAGTACCCTACTCTCCCCAAGCTGGGGGTTGGCTGCTCTATCCCTGCGTGGGTTACTAGAGACTCAGCCTCACTGCGCTGATTGAAATATACCTCTTGCTGTTGAGTTTCCAACCAGGCATGATCTTCCTTCTATGAGTAAGCTTTAATTCTGATTTGCCACCTGTTGGTTTCCACAGGACCTAAGTGTCACTATTGCACTCTTAAGGCCTTGTTGGTCATTTTTCATTGATCATAAGTGTGGATCGGTCTGGATAGGACTATTGATTCCTTCACTCCCTTGGATCCCAGCACTATAGCAGCTAACAACCAGGGATGAGACTTTTAGCACAACACCAGGTCAGAACTTTTAAGTTCAATTTCCAAAGTACAAGGTGTCTTCAGGATGAGGCTTTCAGAATATATGCAGCTCAGACCTAGATTCATGTCCCAAAGATAAGATGTTTTTAGCAATAAAGTTACATTTGCCTTTCAGAAAATTAAAAGTAACAAAAAATAAGTTATAATGTTTTAAGAGTTTTGCAACTCACTTGACCAACAACTTAAATGGGAAGTTTCTCGACTGGTACTGGGTTTGTCATTGATCTATGTTCCTTAGGGAGAATAATATCTCTTCATGTGAGAGAACACTATTTAAACTCTGAATAAACATACCAATACAGAGATACATACATACACACACATACACATACACACTCACTCATAAGTATATACATATCAGTTACAATGTATTGGGAGCTTTATAGCTCACTTGACCAACAACTTAAATTGTTCTTCTGCCTGGTACTGGTATTGTTATTGATATATATCCTAAGAATGAATATATATATATATTATTCATAAGAAAATACAACTTGTAAGTCACTTCCTAAGGCCTAGGAAAACAATGTAAGTACTGTAGCACAGCTGTTTTGACAAAGTAAGCACAGCTGAGCCACATGTGATGGTTGACCTGATGCTGTTTACTTCCTGTTGGAGCCTCTGCCTCTTCCACTATTGAGGGGCCAATAGCATAATGATTCACCCATGTTTCCTCTGACAAAATTGTTTCTCTAGTCGCCTGAGAAAATCCTGAATATACTATCCATTGCTATCAAGGAAGTAATCTTAATTGACCCTACTTGGAAGTATTCTCTTCAATATTCCTCGGAGAATTTTACCTGCCCCTAAGGAAACTCATGAAACAAACTAATTAGATTAGGTGAACTCAGAGAAGGCTGACAAGCAATTCAGAGTGTAGAACTCCTTTTAGAGTATATTTAGAATTTCTCAGAATTGTCACCCACAAGATAAAAGACCATACATACTAAGCCCATAGTAAGAATCAGAAAAAAACTAGAACGAGTAAGACAATAGCATATATAGGTGGTATAAAAGAATGTAAGAAGAGTTACATGTTAGGATTAGTCATTCTTGGAAAGATTGCTTTACACCAGGTTGCTGTAATATTAATTAATTTAGAAATAAAATTATTCCCTTTTAAAACAAATTCTTATAAGATTATAAGTACAAATAACAGCTACAATGATTCCTACGCAAATAATATGACTAATCATTAAAGGTTAAGAATATACTATTTAAAGCAGGGTAGTTTGCCTAGAATGACTTGGAATCTATCTATTCTCTATCTAAGCATTTTGAAATGCAAAATGCTGCCAGCCTGAGAATAGGATACTTGCTTGCTTGCTTCCTTGGCTTCCCTGCCTGCTTGCTTCTTGGTTAAGCTAATCTGATTTATAGGATTTTAAGAATAAGGATATGGGATTGATGATAATAAAATCTTTCTACTTGTGCTTAACCTGTAACCCTGGCCATTCTAGAAAGTCATGCCTGAGATAAAATTATATGATATGTATCTCTTGAACTCATGAATGTTTTTTTTGAATCTGTATAGATAAAGAAATTTTCTAATTGCTAGTCAATCAGAGTTGCAAAGCATCCCAGTCTTGGTGCAGTTTGCTGCTCCTAATCCTTTCTATGCTGCCGTTACTGAGATAATTGTCACTGTTGTTCCGTTCTTAATAGGTAACAGGTTGACTCCTGTCCATATAATCATCAAGAATGTTTTCTCACCATGCTATGGCACATTAACCACTGCAAATGTTGATTACTTAGTAGCTACATCTGTACAGAGAGCCCTTAAATAGTTTATATCCATCACTAGATAATATTATGGTTTAGGGATAGACCTAATTCTTTGTGACAGTCACTTAATGTCTCACCAGGCTTAGGGTTTTTATGTTATTTTTATTTTCATCCAGAGTTATGCAAATACTGCATATGGTTGTTGCTCTATTAAACACAACTCTATTAAAGTCCAATGTGAGTGACGTTGCACATCAACTCACCATATTTTTCCAAGCATAGGTGTGCTGTCAGCTTTATGACATGGATGTGGCAGAACTAGAAAACCTATGGAAGATAGTTTCTACAATTACTTAAATTCCATACAGTTAAAATCCCCAAGATATATCAAAAGATATAAAAGACTGAGACATTTAACTGTTGTGCCTTCTATTCTGCTTTATCTTCACATCCTTGAGAATCTTGATTTAGGCTAAGTTCATCATTAATCTTTAACATATCAACCCAAGAACACAATTAGAGTCAAGTAGAATAATGAGTGGTATTAAATGAACACAGATGAACATGCCCAAGAACACATTCAACTACTGCGTATGTGGCCTGATTAACAGAGATTCTTAATCACAGAGATATAGAACCTTTAGTACTTGGTTAAAAAAACAAACAAGAATTAGCAAAGCATGTATGCTACAGCTCAGATTAAACTATGTTAAGAAGTTTTATGGGAAAAATGCTTTCTGTGACAGCTACACCATGTTGCCACTATGACTAAAAAAATTACCTCAGGCAATTCATAAATGTACATGGCTGTTTCCTATCACACTCCAGCTTATAGGCAGCAAATTTGAATTAGGTATAATTACATGTGTCATTATATTGCTTTTTTAACTTTTTCAAAGAATTAAAATTACAAACAAAACACGTTGTAGGCTGAATTTGGCTCATTAGATCCAGTTTCATAATCATCTCATGTACTGAACTCAGAATATTTTAATTTAACGGGTGTATTAATACTTCAGTAATGATAGAAATTATTAATTCGTAATATAAACTATCTCAAGGAATACATATTATAACAGTATTTTCTTATAATAAGTTGCATTACCTCTCTAACAGACAGAACTTTTTATTTATTTATTTTATTTATTTTATTAAATTAGATTCTTTTCTCATACACTATATACTGATTACTTTTCTCTCCCTCCACTCCCAGTTCCTCTCCTCCTTCCCTATCATCTGAATCTACTACATTTCTGTCTCTCATTAGAAATGAAACTGGCATCTAGGAGATAACTACAAAATATTACAAAACAAAAAAATTATAAGCTAAAACAAAAACTATCACATTGAAGTTAGACAAGGCAAATTAATAGAAGAAAAAGAGCCCTCAAGAAAAGTACAATAATCAATGACCTACTCATTCACACACTCAAGACTTCTATAAAACTAAACTGAAATCTATAATGTATACACAAAGAACTTGGTGCAGACCCACGTAAGTCCTCTGTTTGTTGCTTCAGTCTCTGTGAGATGATATGAGCTTTGCTCAGTTGATTCAGAGGACCTTTTTCTCTTGGTGTCCTCCATCTCCTCAGGGTTTTACACTCTTTCTGCTTCCTCTTTCAATAGGTTCCTGAGCTCTCAGAGGCTAGATTAGAGGAGACATCCCAATTAGAGCTGTACGTTCCAAGGTTTCTCTTGCTGCGTAATGTCTGACTGTGGGTCTCTGCATTGTTACAATATGCTGCAGGAGAAGCTTCTCAGATGATGACTGAATAAGGCACTGATCTACACGTACAGCAGAACATCATTAGGAGTCATTTTATTGTTACTTTTACTTCAGACCACAAGTTTTGTTTTTAAACCAGTAGTCTTTGGTTTTACCCTAGGTCTCTGAGCTATCTAGACTCTGGTTCCTGCATAGCCAAATGGTTTTGTAAACTTGACACAAGCTGTAGTTATCACAGAGAAAGGAGTCTCCCTTGAGGAAATGCATCCATAAGATCCAGCTGTAAGGAATTTTCTCAATTAATGACAAGGGTGAGAGAGCCTATTGTGAGTGGTGCCATCCCTATGCTGGTAGTCTTAAGAAAGCAGGCTGAGCAGGGGTGGGGGGAAGCCAGTAAGCAGCACCCTCCATGGCCTCTGCAACAGCTCCTAACTCTAAGTTCTGCCTGTTTGAGTTCCAGTCCTGACTTCCTTTAATGATGAACAGCAATATGGAAGTGTAAACTGAATAAACCCTTTTCTTCCCAACTTGCTTCTTGGTCATGATGTTTTGTGCAGGAATAGAAACCCTGACTAAGAAAATAAGTAATACCAGGTATGGGTTTTCACTCATGGAGTGGGCATAAAGTCAAATTGGACATTGTTAATTAGTTCCATGAGCTGTTTGCCACACTTGCCCTAGCATATTTTATAGGCAAAGTAGATTGTGAATCAAAGGTTTTAAGGCTGTATTGGTGTTTATGTTTTTCTTGGTAGCCTGTAGTGTGCCTTTCTATACAGAAGAGATTAGAACATAGGGGTTAAAGTTAAAGCTCAACCTCTCCATGTTCAATGAGTTGTGTGTATGTTCTCCTTGCAGTCAGATTGAGTAGAGCATTCTATTTTCCTGGCCTGGATTGTTTGGAGATATCCATGGGACTTGTAGGGATAATATTCAATATGCTGCTTGCTAGTAGATATTTTAACAATTAACCAATTTCTACACCCCGAATACCGTGAATGAGAAATAGGTATCAGTACTGTTCTAATCTCACTGAATGACAACCAGAGCTGAACCTCAACAGTTGATACCTGAATAGAGCAAGAAATAGAGACTCATGGGCTGCTGAGCTGTGGATTTGATTTTTCCTGCTTGGTAAGAATAAAGATGCATAATGTATATATTAATAGTAACAGTCATAAGCTCTAAAAACAGACCAGAGGCATTCCTAAATTTTTTTACATATGCAAAGCAACATGGACTGCATCAGAAAGCATAAAAAGGGAAAAAAACTCATCATCCTGACTGCCTGTGGATTTTGTTTTGGTCATAGTCAGTCTTCGTCACCTCGGCCAATTTTTATGATGAATCCCAGAATCCTCCAATCTTTTTCCTATATTCTCCAACTCTATTGACACACATTAGACTAACAGTTAAGAGATCCTATGGCTAAACTCAGAATAAGTCATTAGTGAGATCTTACAATGTACTAGTATTGAAAAAAGACTGTGTCTTGGTATCATATGTTATTTTAATGATTCTCTACCATTCAACAAGCATTGTCCAACATATAATAATATTACAAACAGTGTGAAAAAGTAACTCCAGCTACATATCAAATATGTAAAATGGTTATTGTAATATATATTAATACTGCACTTTAAAAGTGATGAGAAAACTAATAGAGTACTAGGTCCTAAATGGGACATCTTCCTCTAATACCTACCGCCACCATTATTATTATTACTGAGGTTTATAAAACATCAAGGAAATGGTCAAAAAGATTGTAAGAGCCCTCTAATGGGCATCACATGGCTGTTGTACTCATGAACTTGCATCAGTGATGGTCACATAACAGACTCTGCACAAGATCAAGTCAGTCAAAATTCTGAAATAGTTTGGGAGATGTTTCTGCACTGGGAAGGAGAATCATGTTTTGGTTTGTTTTTTAAATATATGACCACTGGTAGACTTAAAACTCTTCAGTGGATGGCCTCAATCACATGCACATGTTCACAGCACTAATTGACACAGTCTGTTATAAAAATAAGAAGACATGAATATAAAAGGGAGGGATTTAGGAGGGACTTGAGAAAATTTGGAGTAAAAACCTAACAGGTCGATAGATTCATATTTCATTGTACACATTCTTGAAATTCTCAAAGACAAAGGAATAATAAAATTAAAAGGCATACTAAATGATTAGATTTTAAATATTCTCACCACAAAAATGTAAAGTATTTGCCAGTTGGCTTCGTTTGTCCAATCTAAAATGAATATATACATTTATAGTGCATAAATATATATGTTAATGAATAAAACAAATTAAAATTTAAGAATTAAAATGTAATTTGTTGAGAAAATCAAAGAAATAAAATGAAAATGGTTTCTACATGGCAAAAATACATCTATGTATTCTGTTTTCATATAAAATACGTAAACATAATATTGTCTCCAATTACATAGCATTTATTTCCTATTTTTTCCTAAATATATTTGAATATTGTGTGTATAAAAATTCATTTACAAAGCTTTTCTATTGCAAATGACTTGTTTCCAAGTATGATACAATAGGGATATTGATTTTCTTGCTATAACAAAAGGCTTCTGCTCTTTGAATCAACTGAACCAAAGCATAAACTTATTAATAACGGTATTATGCTATTAATAGAAGCTAGATACCACCCACAGAAAATAGAAAAATAGTGTAAGGTGGTTTTTTTCATTTGTTTCTTTGCTCATTTGTTTGTTTTGTTTATTTTGTTTGTTTTGTTTCTTGTTGCTTTGTTTATTGTACTTGAGCTTTTTAAATATATAAACATATGTTTCTAAATATATATGTAATATACATAAGCAAAATCTTAACAAATTATAACAGGTACCAGTTCAGAATGAAAGAATCAATAAACCCAGGAAAATGCCAATTTTTGTAGTCATCAAAAGAGAAAGTTGATAGCAGTGGAATTACTATAAAATTTGAAAGTTCTGTTGATATTTCCTTCAGTATAAGAACTATTAAACTGATCATGTGGTTCCCAATGGAGGAGTTAGAGTGAAGACTGAAGGAGTTGAAAGGGTTCGCGACCCCATGAGGAGAGCAACAATACCAACCAACCAGAGCCTCCAGGGTCTAAACCACCAGCCTGCTAGTGCTTAGGGAGGGACCCATGGCTCCAGCTATATATGCAAGGGAGGATGTTCCTGTCAGGTATAGGTGGGAGAAGAGATCCTTGGTCCCATGAAGGCTGTGTGGGGGAATTTGAGGGTGGGGAGGTGAGGTGTAGGGGGGTAGGTGGAGGCAAACCCCATTGAAGCAGGAGGAGGGGGATGGGATAGGGGGTTCCTGGGAGGGAAAGGGGAAATGGGGTAAGGAGAGAATGTCTGAAATGTAAATAAAATATCCAATAAAAATATCAGGAAAAAAAAAAGAATTTGTATGTTCTACTAATCCTGAGGATGGATGATAACATTTTCAAGTAAGCCGCAGAATTTTAAAACACATAAAATATATTCCTCTATGGGGGTCGGAAATCTCTATATTGAGAATCAGAAATGAAAAATAAAAGTTTCTCAAGTTTCAGATACATGGTTCTTTCACAGAATAAAAAAAAAACTTTAATTCACTACAAGCACAAAAAATCATGGACAAACAAATTTAAAGTCTACCATGGAAGCTTCTAGAATAAAACGTGGAGATACTCAGATGTACTCCCAGATCAGCTCTCTTTTCTATGTCCTTTCTTTAGAGTAATTCAGAACTCTGCTGCCTGCTGGAAAGATACTCATCAAATATGACATCAGCAATTCAAGTCACTTTTTCCAGTGATGCCCGTAAAGCACAGAAATCCATTCTCTCCACACTATAGTCTCCGCATTCATTAAAAGTTCTTGCAAGTTTCTTGAGGCTCCACTGGTGCAAGAACTTCTGAGTGTACATGAGATTATTGCAATTTCTTCCATGTATCTTTTTTTTTTTGACACTGGAGACAAAACTACCATCAGTTCTATTTAAAATATTTGTCTTCTAGAGTTCTCTTGAGGCCTCCTATCTTCAGATAGTTAAGACTGACTGAAATAAAAACTGAAAAGGAATTTCACTTTAACCACTACTGAACCTATTTTTCTAGTGAGGGGGTGTACCTTATACCAGCTTATTCTCTAAGAAGTCTAGAGGAGTAAAAATTTCTTTAACCTGCTCACAACTCTGAGATGCGCTATTGGTTAAGATGAAGTATACTTCCTTAAAACTATTTTCAAGTCATGGGCTACCTGATAAATACTACATGCCATTGGAGTCTATATCAACATTCTGAATTATTCTAGTAAATAAAAGAAATAATACTACATGGCAAGAATTGTTTTTCAGAGAAGAGCTACATAGTTTGCCACTAATTTGTGCTCTTTTTAGTCATGTCCTGGTTCATAATCTTTGTACTGATTTGATATAATCATATCAACAAGACTAGGTAAATCTGGATATCTTAATAAATTTTCTAATAAATCTTTAATAAAAGTCACTATTTCAATCACTGAACAGTTACACGTTTTTGCTACACAAGGATCTTGGTTACACTTCTTGGTGCTGTAACTAAATACATGACAAGAAGTAAATTTAGGAAGAGAAGAGTTCTTTTGGTTAAAACAGAGTCAATTAGGGTATAGGAGGCATGACAGCATACAGTGAATGCTGCTGGTCACATCATATCTACATGCAGCAAGCAGAGAACAGATAGGATTTGGCTATACAGTTTCAATCCTGATCATAGTGATCCATTTTATTCAGCAAGTCTTTATTTCCAGCCTGAATGTGCCACAAAATTTCAAAGCATCACCACCAAGTCAGATTCAGGTGTTTAAATTTACATATGCCTATGACTACTATTTCATATTAAACCATAGCATCAGATAATGGAAGAAATATTCATAGCAGGATTTAAAGTGTTAGGAATGAACACTTGTGATAAAAAATAAAATTATCTTATACAATATGATCCTGATTTTTTTATCTTTTTATTTTTTAGTTGAGAGGGTGGAGTCTCGAATAGAAACTTTCAAGAACTTTTAATGAATGCAGAGACTATAGTGTGGAGAGAATGGGTTTCTGTCCTTTACTGGCCTTGCTAGAAACAGTGACTTGAATTGCTGATGTCATATTTGAGAACATCAAATGTTTTGTTGGGAATTTATTTACATTTCAAATGTTCCCCTTTCCTGGTTTTCCTCCCAGAAACCTCCTATCCCATCCTCCCTCCCCCTGTTTCTATGAGGGTGCTCCCAACCCACCCACCTACTCCCATCTCCCTACCCTGGCATTCCCATACACTGAGGCATCGAGCCTTCACAGTACCAAGGGCCTCTCCTCCCATTGATGCCCAACAAAGCCATCCTCTGCTACATATGCAGCTAGAGCCATGGGTCCCTCCATGTGTACTCCTTGGTTGGTGGATTAGTCCCTGGAAGCTCTGGAGGGTCTTGTTGTTTGATATTGTTGTTCTTCCTATGGAGTTACAAACCCCTTCAGTTCCTTCAGTTCTTTCTCTAACCCTGTCATTCAGGACCCCATGCTCAGTCCAATGTTTGGGTGCTAGCATCTGCCTCTGTATTTGTCTGGCTCTGGCAGAACTTCTCAAGAGTTAGTTATATCAGACTTCTGTCAGCATGCACTTCTTGGCATCCACAATAGTGTCTCTGTTTGGAGACTGTATATGGGATGGATCCTCAGGTGGGACAGTCTCTAGATGGCCTTTCCTTTGATCCTGTTTTTTTTTAACAATAGCATATATATCTAGTGAACATGCAAGACTTTCAAATCATGATATTTGAACATCTACTAGTTTAGAGGAGGTGCTATTGTGCTAAGATAAATTGGGTCCACTTTTGCAACAAAGATATGTGACATGATATAAGAAAGCTTTCATTAGTGATTCTTGAGGTTGAGTCACAGCATGAAGAGCTTCTCTAAACCACTCAAGTACCAGTTCTTAGATAATTAATTAATGAGTAGATAAACTCAGTATTCAGAATAACTGAAGCCTTAACTGGATTACATAGTCACTGGCCTTGTTAAGTTCCCAAGGAGATAGTTAGACTATCATAGATGTAGTGAAGAAAATATAGACATGGGAATTTAAAACAAACAAACAAAAAAAGTTGAGAAACTGTTCTATTTATTCTACAGAAAATAGAATAAAATAAATAGGATTAAAAACTTTATCTTCTAATGGTCAGAAATGTTTAATTTCTTTGTATGTTGTAAGAACTCAGATACTTACCTTATTTAGTTGAATTATGTCTTAGGTGGCCTTATGTATCTTGAATATATTTATGCTTTCCTTTGGAAACTTTATGCTCTTTCAGATACTAAATAGTAAGAAAATCAATATAATCAACAAAAGGCAGTTAACTCCATGCATAAGCCTAGCAATGCTGTTAAGGACTATGATAAAGAGTCATCCTTTGATAATCCAGACAGCTCACTGGTACTACCAGGAAATTGAAGGAACACTCATTCATATGAAGCACTCTGAAACATATGGAATACAATATAACACAGAATACAATATAGGTTGTTAGAAAAATTATGTAAGGAAGGGAAAAGTGACTACATCAATATTTCTACAGATAAATCTGTCAATTAAGATGATAGTCTCTTACATGGAATGTACAAGCTATGATGAGCATCATTTCTTCTAAGTTTTTAATATTATTTCTACCCTGTCTTCCAATTATACATTTAGAGTGTATTTTCTCCCAATTTTCAAAGAACCAATCTTCCTCAGAACCCTGAGATAGACATGTAGATGCTATTAAGTCAATGTCCAGAATATCTCTGGTCAAGGAAACAAACACAGTTGTTTTGCACTTACTCTGAAAATTGTATAGCATGTATGATGTCTCTGGGAAGGATAAAATATCTCTCAACAAAGAGGACTGAAGAGAATTGTTATAGACAAAGATGGTGAAATCTTTTACCCTCAGAATTAGCAAGAAAGTTTTTAGGACTTTTTAGAAGTTATCATCAGCATTTCAGTATAGTTATAGAGCTAGAACATTTGGAGGCCCTCAGTCATTAAACTATGCTATAATCCATAGACTCAAAGAAGCTAAGTAGGAAGGATGGCCCAAAAGGGGACACTTGAATCTTATGGAGAAGGAGAAATAGATTAGACATTGGGGTATATGGAGGTTGGAGCCTTTGTAGGGAAACAGGTGGAGAAAGAAAAAAATCAAAATGAATATGTGGAGGAGACAATGAATGGAAGAAAGTATCAACCACTTGATAGATCCTTGAGAAATAAAACGTGCCCTAGTATTTCTCCCACATAGATGATAGCACTCAGAAGAAGTGAAAAGGATTAACATGTGTATTTCCTTAGTTGGATATATTCAACACACATTTAAGTGCTTCTCAGCCAGCCATTAGAGTTTCCTCTGTTGAGACTTCTTTGGTTAGATCTCTACTCCATTGTGGTCTTTTAAAATAGTTTTGGCACCCACGAATTCACATGTTTTGAATGCTTGGCCATTGGGAATGTCTCTACTAGGAGGTGTAACCTCATTGAAAGAAGGTTGGCATTGCTGGATTATATATGTCACTCGTAGATGGGCTTCAAGGTCTCCTGTGCTCAGGCACTGCTCAGTGTAGAGGAGAGCCTCTTCCTGGATGTCTGCGGAGGACAGTCTTCTGGCTGCATTCTGATCAAGATGTAAAACCATCAGATCCTTCTCCAGTACAACATTTGCCTGCATGCTACCATGTATCCTGCCATGACAATAATGAACTACATCTCTGAAAATGTAAGAGAGCCCCAATTAAATGTTTGCCTTTGTAGCTGTTGCCTTGGTCATGTTTTCCCTTCACCATGGTGAAACCCTAAGACATAAGTTGCTTACCAAGGATGAGGGGATTTCTGTGATAGGCCTAACCATGCTTTTGTTTGGAGGAATGTGGATTTGGGGACTTTGGAAATCAGTGGAATGCTTTAAATGGGGCTTAAGTGTCATACTAATAGAAGCATGGAAGACAGTAGTGGTGAAGGTGATTTGAATTGTGGGAGCCTGGCTCAAGAAATGTCAGTGGAGAAGAATTTTAATATGTGTCCTAAAGACAGTTCTTGTGATATTTTCCTGAAGAATGTAGTTGCTTTTTGCCCTTACCCTTGACTTCATTGACAAAGAAAATCTTAAAACAGTCTAACATATATTCTGCCCTGTGATTCATTTTGTGAATAGCCTTTTGGTTAGAAATATCAAACTGAGAAAGGAAAAATACAAAACAATTTCAATGATGAAAGGGGCAATAAAAAAAGGAATGGAGCTAATATAGTGTTCAAAGACATTAAATGGAATTAAGGGAATGGGGCAAGATCCCATGTAGTTAAGCTTATTGCTGACACGTTTGAATTTAAACAACGAATAGTTATATCATGGTAGTTATTGTGACCTGGTTTTTGTTTCCATTTGGATATAAGGAGATATGATTATGTGTCAAATTGACAAAGGATTATTGTCAACTTCACTATCTATGGAATGAACTACAGTCCAGAAATAGGGGCATACCTGTGATCCATATATTGAGATTGGTAGGCAAAGGTTTTTAATCTTAACATTGAGATGGCACACAACTTTGAAACGTAATTAAAGAAAAACTTAGGTCCAGGCACAAGCATGGTAGTATACATCTTTGCCTCAGTTAAGGTTGAATTGCTGTGAAGAGACACCAAGACCAAGTTAACTCTTATAAAGAACAACATTTAATTGGGTCTGGCTTACAATTCCAGAGGTTCAGTCCATTATCATCATTGCAGGAAGTATGGCAGCCTGCAGGCAGATGTGGTCCTGAAGAAGAAACTATGAGTTCTGCATCTTGATATGAAAGCAGCCAGGAGACATACTTTCACACGGGGGAGAGCTTGAGCATAAGACCTCAAAGACCATGTCAACAGTGACAAACTTCTGCCAGCAAGGCTGCACCTACTTGAATAAGACCATACCTCGTAATAGCACCGCTCCCCATGACATAAACTAAGCACAACCAAACCACCACAGCCTTTAATACCAGTACTCAGGAAATATAAGCATGCAGGTCACTGAGATTAAGGTCAGTCTACAGACCAAGTTCCTGGACAGACAAGCATAGGCAGTGAAGGAAATCACTGAAAACACAAAACTTGTGAAGATGTAATAGAACAAGGGACCATGCTCCAGCCCAGCAAGCAGGAGAAATTGACAACATTAACCACAATAGCTCTGGCTTCAGAGTCAAGAATAGAAGGGATTACTGAGACAATTTACACTGGCTAGCTAGAGCTAAGAAATTACTGGTAATTTAGAAGAAATATAGATTACTGTGATGAAATATTATTGGAAATGTTTTCTGAGAGCACAACAGCTGTGTTTCAGAGATAGACCTTACGCTGACAGCCAAACTTGGTGATGTGTAAGAATTACCCAGGTGGATGGACTTTGAAGTCAAAAAGGGATCATGGAGAGCAGCTCAGGTTTGGCATATGAGAGCAAGTAAAGGCCGTTGGTTAAGGTGCAGCCTCAGTGGCAGTTAAAGGTCCACAAGTCAAGAGGTCATGCAAAGAACTTGAGGCTTGGCACCAAAATGAGTGCTTATGCTATTGGTGAAAGTGCAGCATAGTCACAGTGAAGACCATGGCATATTGGAAATTCCAGTACAATGGTATGACCACTAAGAACAGCAGCAGCAGTGCAGTAGAATCATCCAGAGCCTACAGTGATACAAAGGACGGAGCTATAGATGTGATAAAGCCCTTTGAGGGAGCTCAGAAGATCAAGTGTGGATCCCAGTTATTGGAATAGAAGCTATGAAACTGAAGTAGCCTTAGAGACCCCAAGGCTTTTGAGATACCAGAGATACCAGTGGAGGAAAGTTGCTAACAGGGAGTATCACCAGCTGAAGACAAAGAACTGTTTTACAGTCAACAAAGCTGAAATGAGTTGGATGTCAGACATGTTGCTGCAGAATTTGGAGTTTGCCCAGGTGGCTTCTGGGTTTTCTTTTGTACAGTTTTCCTCACTCCGAGAGTTTAAATTGGTAATGTATATCCTATGATGGTGAAAGTATATGACCTGCTTTTGTATTTTGATTTTATAGAGTAAAAGGTTGCCTGAATCTCAAAAGAGACTTTGATCCTTGGCCTTTTAAATATTGTTCAGACTGTGACAGACAATAGAAACTCTTGATGTTGGACTAAATGCAAATTTTATTATGTTATGGCTACAAATCTGTGGGAGCCAGGCAGTGGAATGTGGTGATTTGAATACTTTTGGCCGCCATAGATTCATATGTTTGAATGCTTTGCAAAAGGGAATAAACCATTAAGACATAAGGCCCTATTGAAAGAGATGTGACCTAGTTGGAGGAATAAAAAATAAAATATTCAATTATCTTTTAACAACATTATACTATCAAATGTAATACTGTGGAAAAAGCTCAAGATCTATAATAAAATTATATATGTCTGACTTAGAAGAATAAAATAAAATCAGACAAAATCAGACTGAATTTTATTAAAATTGCTATGAAGTAAAATTATGTTGATAAAGGATTTATTGAAAAAATTAATCATGTGGACAGCTAGGTTTTTACAAATTACAAAAACTATAATGAAGAAGAAAATAAATTTAAATATAACTTCAAAAAATGTGAAACTGACAGAAATTGTGTTTTATTCCTATAATAATATTTAACTTAGGGTGCTAAAACAACATTATAAACTTACATATATGGCTTATATTGCAAAGTAGGGGGCTTGCACATACATAAAAAATTCTATTTAGAAATTATAGTTGATATTATTGAGTGTTGAATGATAATGTTTTATATGTCAGTAGGTAATATTTAGGTTGATATTACAAGCACAATTTTTGAAAAGAAAAAAAGAAATATAATGATCTAAGTTTGGATTCATGCTAAGTAGGTATAAATACATAATAACTACCTATAATATATATATATACATGCATGATATTTTCTCACTTTGGGACATGCCATTCTATCAAAGTTACTCCAACAGAATGCAATATTGTTTTCAATTATTTACCTCTATGTTATATGTTCTTTTTTGTTCCTGTAACAAAATACTTAAGACTAGCTCATTTGTAAACAAAGGAGCCTTACATTGGCTTAATATGATTCTAGAGAAGTAAGAAATCAAAGTACATGCCACTGGCATCTACTTGGTTTCTGGACAGAGTCTGGGGATACTCTAAGAAGAAATCATCAAACCCAACAGATTGAATACAGGAATTAATTGTTGTCTTAACTACTTAATTTGTTTTCAAAAATGTATTTATTTTTATTTTATGTCTATGGATATTCTTCCTGCATGTATGTCTATGCTCCATGTGAACTCAATTAAAGAGGATCTTGAATCCCCTGGAATCTCAGTTATGGTAGCTATTAGCCCCGTTGAGTGTGCTGAGTTTGAATCTGGATCTACTGCCAGAGGAGCCAAAGCTATTAATTGTCATCTCTCTAGATCCTAACTAATTTTATGAGTGGCTTACATAGCAATATCTACTTTCACAGTGAAAATGTGATTTCAAAGAAAAAAAGATAATTTGATAGTAGCTGCCTAAAGCAAATAAATACTCTTCGAGGAGGTTTTACTTAGTTTCTGCCCTCTACAGACTTGCAGTAAATGTAATCACACTACATATATAAAAACTAAACTTGTCAGTTTTTTAAATTTGTACTACACAGTTATTTTCTCATATTCCCTTCAGAAAATGCAGACCATAAAAACCAGCACACACTTACTCATAAGAAAATATCCTCTCATGAAACAAAATCAAAACCAGGGTCTCCCAATACTTGTATATCTCTGTTCCAGTCCAGGCTCAGTTCATTTCCTGGGGCAAGATTTTAACAAAGAAGAAAATCTTGAAACAGAGGTGATAATTACACATGCAGGCAACATTATCACACAACAGAACAAAGGAAAAAGTGTTACACTTCCTAAGATTAGACTAGTTGACTTACCCAACATAGAACACCTATATAAGCTACTTTTAGTTATTTTCAAATGAGGTTACACATAACCTCTGAACTTCATTGTCATTCCAACTCTGCACCAAACCTAGGTCCCCAGAACTCAGTGGTTTATGGTTAAGTGAGTACACTCTATGACTGTAGACAGATATAATCCTCAGTGAGGTATCTGAATGTCAAGATAGGTTATTCACTGCCAAGCATTCAGCCTTAAAACACACAAACAAGAAACACTAAATGGAGTCAGGGGATGTGCATGTGTGTGTGTAACTAAACATGTCAATAATAAATAAAAACTTGTGCACTGAGAAGAAATGAGGGGACAATAGAGGAGGTGGGGGAGACATAGTGGTAGAAATAATAGAAAACCCAGTACTCATGTGTCTTATGTCGAGTTTCACTGCTGTGAAGAGACACCATGACCACAGCAATTCTTCTAAAGAACAACGATGACTTGTGGCTGGCTTACAGGTTCTGAGGTTCAGTCCATTATCATCATGGTGGGAAGCATGACAGTGTCTAGGTAGGCAAGGCACTAGAGGAACTGAGAGTTATACATCTTGTTTCAAAGGCAAACAAGAGAAGATTGGCTCCCAGGCAGGTAGAAGAAGGCTCTCAAAGTCCATCCCCAAAAAGACACAGTTCCTCCAACAAGGACGCACCTACTTCAGAAAGGCCACATCTCCATAAAGTGACACTCATTCACTGGGCCAAGAATATTCAAACTACCACATTATGTATGGCATTTTTAAAAATAATTTAATAAAAAACCTTATATAAATACATTCATTTTCATTTATAAATTTTAATTATGTGTAAATATTTTATATTATAAATTATATTATAAATTTTAAATAAATATGTATATATTTATAAACAAACAGAGACCATGAATTTTAAAAAAATAAGGAGCATTTTATGGTCTACCTTCTGATTGTTCCACATCCATACCTCCTCCCAACCACCCTGCTCCATGAAGATGTCCCCCCTCCTGCACCAAACCTCTAAACTCCCTGGGGCCTCCAGTCTCTTGAGGGTTAGGTGCATCTTCTGACTAAATCCAGACTCAACAGTCCTCTACTTTATATGTTTTGGGGGCCTCATATCAGCTGATGTATACTGCCTGGTTGGTGGTGCAGTGTTTGAGAGATATCAGGGGTTCAGATTAATTGAGACTGCTGGTCCTCCTACAGAGTTGCCCTCCTCCTCAACTACTTCTAGCTTTTGTCTAATTCAACCACAGGGGTCAGTAGCTTCTGTCCATTGGTTGTGTGACTATCTGCATCTGACTCTTTCAGCTGCTTGTTAAGTGTTTTGGAGGGCAGTCATGATAGGTCCTTATTGTGAGCACTCCATAGTCTCAGTAATAGTGTCAGATCTTGGAACCTCCTTTGAACTGGATCCCACTTGGGCCTGTCACTGGACCTTCTTTTCCTCAGGTTCCTCTCTATTTCCATCCCTGCAACTCTTTCAGACAGGAACAATTAGGGGTCAGACTTTTGGCTGTGGGATGGCAACCACATCCTTCACTTGATATCCTGTCTTTCTGCTGAAGGTGGGCTCTACAAGTTCCCTCTCCCCAATGTAGGGGCATTTCCTCTAAAGTCCCTCTATTTGAGTCCTGATAGTCTCTCACCTCCCAGGACTCTGGTACCTTCTGGAGGGTCCTGCCAACCTCCTACCTCCTGAGGTTTCATGTTTCCATTCTTTCTGCTGGACCTCAGGGTTTTCAGTTATTTTCCTCTACCTAATACCAGATCATGTTACCCTATCTGCCCCCATCCCCATCTCCTTTGCCTCTCAGGTCCATCCCTCCCTGTTGTGGTTGCTTTCTTCTCCCTCTCAAGTGGGACTGAGGCATCCTGATACACAATAGAACAGAAAGTGAGAAAGAGCCTTGAACTCATTGGCACAGGAAGAAATTTCCCAAACACAACTCCAATGGCTTAAGATCAAGAATTGATAAATGGGACCTCACGAAACTGGAAAGCTTTTGTAATGCAAAAGACATAGTCAATAAGACAAATAGGCAACCTACAGATTGGGAAAGAAAATCTTTACTAACTCCATGATAGAGGGCTAATATCTAAAATATATAAAGAACTCAAGAAGCTAACCACCAAAAAACCAAAGAACTCAGTCAAAAAATGGGGTATAGAACTAAACCGAGAATTCCTCCTCACAGCAGAGGAATCTTGAATGGCTGAGAAGCACCTAAAGAAATGTTCAAAGTCCGTAGTGATCAGAGAAATGCAAATCAAAACAACCCTGAGATTTCACCTAACACCAATCAGAATAGCTAAGATCAAAACCTCAGGTGAAAGCACATGTTGGAGTGGGTATGGAGAAAAAAGAACACTCCTCCATTGCTTGTGGGATTGCAAACTGGTACAACCACTCTGAAAATCAATCTGGAGGTTCCTCAGAAAATTGGAAATAGATCTACCTGAAGACCTAGCAATATCACTCTTGGGAATATATCCAAAAGATGTCCCACCATGCCAGAGGGACACATGTTCCACTATGTTCATAGCAGCCTTGTTTGTGATAGCCAGAAGCTGGAAACAACCCAGATGCCCCACTACAGAAGAATGATTACAGAAAATGAGGATCATTTACACAATGCAATACTACTCAGCTATTAAGAATGAGAACATCCTGAGTCTTGCAGGCAAATGGATGAAAATATCATCCTGAGTGAGGTAACTCAAACTCAAAAGGACATGCATGGTATATATACTCACTAATAAGTGGATAGTAGCCAAAAAAAAAAAAAAGTGGTGAAAACCCAAGATACAGTTCATGGAACTCAAAATGGTCAACAAGCTGAAGGGCCAAATGAGGATAGGATTGCTATAAATCTTTTCTGATGTCAAAATTCAGTGAGAACTCTTCCATTCTTCAAGTGTCAATACTCAATTGCTTCTGAGATAGCAAGCAGGCATCTCGTACTTAGGGCACATTTCAAGAGATTATAAAACAATTTACAAAAGGTCATTAAAAGGGAATTAAGGATTTGCTACAGATGCAAGGACTGAAGATAAAATATTGACTGGGTTTGTCTATAAGAAACTTCACTAATAACTTAGTACAAAAATTATGGTTTCTATCTTTCAATGAACCTGTTGAGATAGTGACAGATAATGAATGTTTATCCCGATAATTACTCCTGGCAATTAATCTTTTGCTAAATTCCCTGCTGTTTTATGATGAGGTGCTAAATGACAGAGACTGCAGTTTCTGACCTCAGAGGAACTCAGACAGACAGGTCAGCTACCACAGCAAAGTGACTTTGACTTAAGACAGGTAAACATTTTATTGTTAAAGAGCAACCCTAAGCCAGCCAGCGGTGGCGCACCGCTGCAGTTGCTGCACTCTGGAGTCCAAGGTGGCTGTCTCTCCCGAGTTCGAATCCGAGCCTGTTCTGACAATCACCGGAGGGGGGTAAAAAGCAGCAACCCTAAATATATCACAATACTAAGTCTTGCCACTGTCAAGGCTCTTCCCCCTTGCCTTACCTCAAAAAAAAAAAAAAAAAAATCAAGAAAGAAGAATAGCAGGGCTGGTCTCCAGTACCCTTATATTCTCCAATATATTCTTCAAGTACTACAATGTCCAAGACCTTTTATAACCTCCTGGTTTCTGCAGTTACTCCAGGTGTTATACTCATAACTATCCTAAAACTCATATGAAACCAAAAAGACCATAGGTAGCCAAAAAAATTTTAAGAAAAAAGAATAATTCTTAATACATTATTGTTACAGATCTCAAGTTATAATATAGAGTCATACTAACAAAAAAAATGTATTGATATAAAAACAAACAAATCAATAAACAAACAGATATATAGATCACTGGAGTAAAAGTGGTGACCCAAACATGAGCCCATGTAACTTCAGTTATTTAATGTTCAACAAAGCTAAAGGGAAATACAAGCTAAAAGGGAAAAAAAAAAAAAAACCCAACTTCAACAAGTGCTGTTGGAAAAACTAAATGTCCACATACATAAGACAGAAATTAGACCTTTATCTATCCAGTTTCACAAAAAATAAACCAAGCAGATCAAAGACCTGAATCTGAGACCTAAAGCATTGAAACCGCTATAAGAAAATATAAGCATTACCCTATATATACCCTACATAGGTATAGAAAAGAACTATTTGGATAGACAACTAATACTGATAGTTGACAAATAGAACTTCATAAAACTAAAAAGGATCTGCACAGCTTAAGAGAAAATCAACCCAGTGAAGATGAAAACCACAGAATGGGAATCTTTACTAAATATAAAATTGTTAAAAGATTAATATTTACATATATAAAAAACTCAAAACAAGGAATCAAACAAAATCAAACAAGCCATTTAAAAAATGGGGCAAGGACCTGCAAGATTGTGCTCATAAGAAGAATTAAAATGGCTCAGAAATATCTCAAATAAAATTTTCCTTCAGCCCAACAATCAAGAAAATGACAATATAAACAACTGTGACATTTTATCTTACCCTAAGAGAATCACAAATATCAGCAAACAACAGCAAATGCTGGAGAAGCTATGGGGAAAAGGAAACCTCAATCACTCTTGGTGGGATTACAACTGGCTAGTCCAGCCACTCTAGAAATCAGGAAGCATTCTCAATAAGTAAATCAATCTGAATGCTATAACCCAGATACACAACTTCTAGTCATATGCTCAAAGAACTCAACATCCTTCTTGCTTAGTCATGTGTGTTGCTGCTGTGTTCACAATACCTATGAATCAGAAATAATCTAAAAGTCTTTCAACTAACAAACTGATGATATGTGGTATATATACACAATGGAATGATTTTCAGATGTAAAGAAAAATAAGATGTAAATAAAGGTTTCAACAAAAAATTATAATTACTGAGGAGACCTAACCCCCCCAAAATTAATATTGCATACTCTCTCATTCATCTAAGATCCCTAGATGAAATCAGCCATAGGCCTAAAATCAGCAATAGGCCTGACATACATGCATGCTAACACAAAGTCTTGGGTCTCTGTGGAAAAACACTGAAACAGAAGGCTATAAGCTATTGTAAACAGGCAGCTTCTGTGGAAATTTACCAGCCCGAGTACTCATAGGTCTTATGAATAGGCAGCCGTGGTGGACAGTACCAACTTAGATAAGGACAAGTGAATCATAGGCAGAGTCATAGTGACCTGTCCCCTGAACCTACACCCAGCTGATACCCTGTTCTGAATGGTATCTGTACTCCCCTGAACACCTATGCTCCGGTGCCATTCCCTTCCCCACATCCTGTTTTTTGTGTTTATAACCTCTGTGTAAATAAGTAAATTACGATGTGATTTAAATAACTAAATAAATTAAAATAAAATAAAATAAAAAATAAAAAAAAAGGATTTTGATCTTCTTTTGAAATTGTCCCTCACATCTTATAACTACTCATCTTTTTCCATTGAAGACATTATATCAGCTCTTTTAGGTTTGAGGTTATCTACCTGGCTTGTGAAATCAGGGCCATAAAATTTTCCTAAATGTTTTCTTTTCGCAGGCATCCAGAATGTTCCATAGGAGTTCCATCAATTGACAATTTCGTCACAATATGCCAGAGGAAGGAATAAAATCTAGTTTTATTTACTTTAAACTAAATTCTGAAGGTCAGCTCTCTATTGTTGCATAGGCTCAGCATGACTATATTGATATTTGTGTTGATTGTGTTGGTGTGTGTGTGAGTGTGTGTGTGTGTGTGTGTGTGTGTGTTGTGAGTGAAAAACAAAAGAACTACCCCAGCTTAAAGGCATAGAATGTTTCTTCAATAAAACCATAGAATTAAAATTCCTAAATCTAGGGAAAGATATGACCACTCAGGTAAAAGGAGTACTTGAAACACAAGATTCAGGAGATAAGAATGGAAATCTCTCAGTGCCACCTTTTAGTTCAAAACATTAAGTACACAGAACAACAACAGCAACAACAACAAAAAAGTATGGAAAACTGCAAGAGAGAAGACACCATTCACATGTAAAAGGGTGTCCATCAGAATAATAGGTGACCTCTGAATGGAAACTGTACAAGCTAAAAGAGTTTGGAGCAATGTGCTTCAAATTATGAAAGAACATAGATACCAACCCAGACTTCTTTTTAACTTGGTAAAACTATTAAAATGAAGGATAAAAAAAAAAGCTTCCCATTATAATAAAAAGTAAGGTGAAGAAACTTATGACAACAAATTTAGCACTATAGAAACTATTAGAAGAAATACTTTGAATTGAATAAAGTAAAAATCATCATATATAACATGATACAAAGGAAAAACTGATTAATGCTATAATAGTGTTTGTAAATATAGGACTAACAAGAAGACACCACAAAATCAACAAAATGTCAGCAGCTTACTATTATATAGTGAAAATGTCATGAATACATAAATTCATATTCTACAAACTGACTCAACCAAATGCTAAGCATCAACAACTCAAAAACAAGAAACTAAACCCAAAACTTATGGCATGATGAAACTAGCTGTGAATTATTTGTAAGAAAAATGTCGCAAATGGTAAAACATACTGACAAGGTCCTGAGGCAGAAGCAAGTGCCTTGTATTCAAAGCTGAGAAGAACAGCAGCTAGGATACTGAGAAACATTTGTATGGTGGAAAGGTGAGATGAGTATGGAATATAAATATTGATTTATATGTCATGGAGAACATTTTTGAATTTACTTTTCATTGCTTAAGGAGAAAAATGCAGTAGCAACAACTGCATCTTTAAAGATGAATTTGCTCTATGGATAGCAGACGAAGGGAGCAAGAATAGGAGAAAATGTCAGGCACCATATTGTTGAAAATTAGATGCAGAGATTAGAAACCCACTGATAATCTTGTAATCTTTCTTTAAAAGATAACACACTGTTCTTTCCAGAGATGCAACACTTAAAGAATGAGCAGTGGTCTGTAGATAATGAGAAATTCTTTTTTTTTTTTTTTTTTTTTAGTGGATATTTTACTTACATTTCAGATGTTCCCCCTTATCCCATTTTTCCCCTCCCTCCCAGGAACGCCCTATCCCATCCCCTCTCCTCCTGCTTCTATGAGGATGTGCCGATGTCCAGCCTTCATGGGACCAAGGATCTCTTCTCCCACCTATACCTCCCTTGCATATATAGCTGGAGCCATGGGTCCCTCCCTAAGCGCTCCCAGGCTGGTGATTTAGACTCTGGGGGCTCTGGTTGGTTGGCATTGTTGTTCTCCTCATGGGGTCACAAACCCTTTCAACTCCTTCAGTCTTCACTCTAACTCCTCCATTGGGAACCCCATGATCAGTTCAGTAGTTAACTGTGAGCGTCTGCCTTTGAATATGTCAGACACTTGCAGATCTCTAAGGAGACAGCTATGTTAGGCTCCTGTCAGCATGTACCTCCTGACACCCACCCACATCAGCATCTACACATGGAATGGATACCCAGGTGGAATGGTCTGCAGACGGCCCCTCCTTCAGTTTCTGTCCTGCACTTTGTATCCATATTTGCTCCCTTGAGTACTCTGTTACTCCTTCTAAGAAGGACTGAAGCCTCCTACTTGGTCTTCATTCTTCATGAGCTTTATGTGGTCTGTGAGTTGAATCTTGAGTATTTCAAGCTTCTGGGCTAAAGTCCAATAATCAGTGAGTGAATACCATGTGTGTTCTTTTGTGATTGGGTTACTTCACTCAGGATATTTTCTAGTTCCATCCATTTACATAAGAATTTATCGAATTCATTGTTTTTAATAGCTGAGTAATATTCCATTGTGTAAATGTACCACATTTTTTGTATCCATTCCTCTGTTGAAGGATATCTGGGTTCTTTCCAGCTTCTGGCTATTATAAATAAAGCTTCTATGAACATAGTAGAGCATATGTCCTTGTTATATGTTAGAGCATCTTCTGGGTATATGCCCAGGAGTGGTATAGCTGGGTCCTCAGGTAATGATATGTCCAATTTTCTGAGGAACAACCAGACTGTTTTCCATAGTGGTTGCACCATCTTGCAATCCCACCGACAATGGAGGAGTGTTCCTCTTTCTCCACATCCTCTCCAACATCTACTATCATCTGAGTTTTTGATCTTAGCCATTCTGATTGGTGTGAGCTGGAATCTCAGGGTTGTTTTGATTTGGATTTCCCTGATGACTAAGGATACTGAACATTTTTTTAGGTGCTTCTCGGCCATTCGCATTTCCTCAGGTGAAGATTCTTTGTTTAGCTTGGTACCCCATTTTAAATAGGGTTATTTGATTGTCTAGAGTCTAATTTCTTGAGTACTTTGTATATATTGGATATTAGCCCTCTATCAGATGTGGGATTGGTAAAGATCTTTTCCCAATCTGTTGGTTGCCGTTTTGTCCTATTGACAGTGTCCTTTGCCTTACAGAAACTTTGCAATTTTAATAAGTCCCATTTGTCAATTCTTGATCTTAGAGCACAAGCCATTGGTGTTCTGTTCAGGAACGTTTCCCCTGTGCCTAGGTATTCGAGGGTCTTCCCCACCTTCTCTTCTATTAGTTTCAGTGTGTCTGGTTTCTTGTGTAGGTCCTTTATCCACTTGGACTTGAGCTTTGTACAAGGAGATAAGAATGGATCAATTTGCATTCTTCTGCATGTTGTCCTCCAGTTGAACCAGCACCATTTGTTGAAAATGCTGTCCTTGTTCCACTGGATGGTTTTAGCTCCTTGTCAAAAATCAAGTGACCATAGGTATGGGGATTCATTTCTGGGTCTTCTATTCTATTGCATTGATCCTCCTGCCTGTCTCTGTTCCAATACCATGCAGTTTTTATCACTATTGCTTTGTATTATAGCTTGAAATCAGGGATGGTGATTCCCCCAGAAGTTCTTTTAGTTGAGAATAGTTTCGCTATCCTGGGTTTTTTGTTATTCCAAATGAATTTTTTTGTTTTTGTAAAAACACATTTATTAATTGATTGGACTAATTCTTTTTTTTTTTTTTTTGGAATTTTTATTTACATTTCAGATGTTTTCCCCTTCCCCCCTTCCCCCTCCCCTCAGGAACTTCCTATCCCTTCCCCCCTCCTCCTGCCTCTATGATGGTGTACCGACACCCACCCTCCCCAGTACCTCACCTCCCCACCCTCAAATACCACCCCCCAGGATGTCCAGCCTTCATGGGACCAAGATTCTCTTCTCTCACTTATATATAGCTCCCTTTTTTAAGATTGCTCTTTCTTATCTCTGTGAAGAATTGAGTGGGAGTTTTGATGGGGATTGCATTAAATCTGTAGATTGCATCAGCAATATAGCCCGTTTTACTATATTAACCCTTTAATCTATCCATTGCCATCAATGTGGCAGACATTAGGGAATCCTTCAGTGTTCACTTCTCTTCAGATTATACTGTTGTTGAGAAAAGTAAACACATTTGTGTTGTTAAAATTTTTTATTTACTATCTTCCACATATCTTTTCACTACTAATTACAGTACTTACAAAGATTTTAATTCATAGATAAATTGATCAACAACATTCAATTCTTTGTTTTTTTGGGGAGTGTCAATGTTCTTTTTATTTAAATTATGTATCGATTGATTCTACTTTTTATTTATGAATGGTAATGATACAAAATTTATTCCTTCGCTTTTTAATTCTGACCCACCCCATATACTTCTCCTAGCTCTCCTTCAAATTCAATTAAGTTTTTCATTAATAGTTGTTGCATGCATATTTGTGTATATATGCATACATATATTCCAAAATATAGCCTACTCAGTCTGTATAATGTTACTCGTTTTTATGTTTTATTTATTTATTTATTTATTTATACTCCAGGTTTTATTCCCCTCCCAGTCTACTCTTCAAATGTTCCACATCCCACACCTCCTCCCTGCTCCTCTGTCTCCATGAGGATGTCCTCACTTCACCAGACCTCTAAACTCCCTGGGGCTTCCAGTCTCTTGAGGGTTAGGTGTATCTTCTTTGATTGAACTCAGACACAGCAGTCTGCTGCTATATATGTGTTGGGGACCTCATATCAGCTGGTGTAGGCTACCAGGTTGGTGGTCCACTGTTTGAGAGATCTTGGGGGTCCAGGTTAATTGAGACTGCTGTTCCTCCTACAGGGTTGCCCTCCTCCTCAGCTTCTTCCAGTTTTTCCCTAATTCAACCACATGGGTCAGCAACTTCTGCCAATTGGTTGGATGCAAGTATCTGCATCTGACTCTTTTAGCTTCTTGTTGGGTCTTCCAAAGAGCAGTCATAGTAAGTCCCTTTTTGTGAATGTTCCATAGCCTCAGTAATAGTGTCAGGTCTTGGTACCTCCCCTTGAGCTGGACCCCAGCTTGGGCCTGTCACAAGGCTGTCTTTTCCTCAGGCTCCTCTCCATTTCCATTCCTGCAGTTCTTTAAGATAGAAACAATTATGGCTCAGAGTTTTGACTGTGGAATGGCAACTCCCTCCCTCACTTGATGCCTTGTCTTCCTGCTCGAGGTTGGCTCTATAAATTTCCTCTCCCTACTGTAGGGCATTTCATCTAAGGTCCCTCTCTTTGAGTCCTGAGGTATCTCACCTCCCAGGTAGATCTCTGGTGCATTCTGGAAGGTCCCCCCCCCCCCCCCCCCCCCCCCCCCCCCCCCCGCCCAACCTCCTACCTCCCAAGGTTGCCTGTTTCCATTGTTTCTGCTGGCCCTCAGGGCTTCAGTCCTTTTCCTTCACCCAATACCAGATCAGCTTCCCCTCTCCCTCCCCTACACCTCCTCCCATGGGTATCCACTTTCTTTCCCAGGTTCCTCCCTCCCTCCTCCCATGTTATTCTTATGCATTTTATTTTTATGAATAACCATTTGGTATGGGATAATCCACTGGTGTGCTCTTTATTGGGGAAGACTATTTCTCCTGTTTTCGTCATTTCTTAGTTGCCTATAGTGTTTCGTGTGTGCGTGTGTGTGTGTGTGTGTGTGTGTGTGTGTGTGTGGTTTTGTGTGTGTGTGTTGTGTTGTGTGTGTGTGTGTGTGTGTGTGTGTGTGTGTGTGTGTGTGTAGCTTTGAAGCTGCATGAACTTTCTTCCATCTACTTTAACACATCTATTTGTATGATTCTTTTTCAGATCATGTTTGGTAATCACGTCAACCAGACATGTATGTAGCTTCTGACATATAGACTCACAAACAATTTCTGGTTTTTACCCCTTCTTCTGAAATATTCCCTGAGCTTTACATGCAGAGTGATTCTGTAAATTTATTGTTGGAACTGAGTTCCACACTCTGCACTCTGTTTAGTTGTGGTTTTCTGTAATGATCTCAGTCTGTTGCAAAGAGAAGTTTCCTTCATGAGGGTAAAAGACTTCACTTCTCTTCAGATTAGTAGAAATATTTAAATTGTTTCAAAGGATTATTCTGGTTTAATAAAAATAATTTCAATATTTGTTTACAATTTTATGTCTATAAATGAGTATACACATGTGTACCACATGTATAGTGAGGTCTGAAGATGACACAAAAGGATATCAGATCCTCTGGAACTGGCGTAACACACAATTGTAGATTGACAAGTGGGTGTTGGGAACTGAACCTGGGCCCTTTGTTAGAAGAGCAAGTACTCCAATATGTAGGCATAATGGTTTTGTATACTGTGTAAAATTTACTCTTGTGGTATTCAAATGCTGATTCTTTTATCCTATATTTTGTTTCAAGGACACAGTATTGTAATGCTTAGACCAAGAATCTCCTTAAGTTTATGTAAATAATTCTTACGATTTATTCTCTGGCGATAAATGCTAATCACTCAATGGCTAGGTAGTATTTAGAATGGGCTGGATATCTCCCAGCCAGAAGAGTAATACAGGGAGAAAGGAGGACCAGATCAGCCTAGAGGATGGAAGAACTGAAGCCATGAGGAAGGGGCCAGGAGAGAAATCATAGAAAAGCACCTGAAGCCCAAAGGGCTGTATCAATAATAATATGAAGTATCATGGGATGAGGCTAGGAGGTAGCTAGATTAGCATAGGAGGTTAAGATAAATCATTTAACTGCTCAGCTATTAAGGTGAAGTTTTAAATAAATTTTGGGTTTTCTGTATGATTATTAGGGACTAGCATAAAGTAAAGAAAAAACAGCTACTGGATTAATTCACTGCTTATATTTATATTAAAAATAATTTTTTACACCTATATGCTAGCCAACTCAGCAGTGCATGATATTCACTGTTAATTGCTATGTTTTGCGTTATACTTACCTACTCACTGTTACACTGAAACTGTATATTACTGCCCAACTCCTTGTGATAGTCGGTCTTGGTGTATCATAAATGGTAGGCTATTTAAAATGGATAAAGAACTAATTATTCCAAGTAAACTTTAAGCTTTTATACTTGATGTTAAAGTCTCACAAAATTAAAAGTGATGAGTGATGAGAGAGAGGAGAAAAGAGGAGAGGATTACACTAAACTAAGGATGCAAATATTTCACTAAGTATTTAGATTTAATTCACACATTGGTTATTATCTGTTTTGACAAAGTATTGTGCAGAGAAAACAATGCTATTAAAATTAATCCAGGACTATTACTATTTTTACAGAGTAGGAAATGGCCGTAATATTAAATTACAGTAAGTAAATGATTCCACTAACTCAATGAGGCAGATCTAGGTTAAATGTATATACTACTCAACACAGTAAAACAGAAAAAAACCTCATTTATCTTTTTGTCTTTGCTTTAATGTCTTATATGTTTACTTAATGTAAGAAAATAATTAGAAAATCTCACTATATGAAAGCAGAGCTGAAACAATGACAACAAGTATGCCTTTACCAGAAAATTATATCAATGCATGGGGTCTAAAACTGCTCCCAGAAGTCCATAATATATTTATGTATTTATATATATATATATTTGTATTATCCATCTTCTCACATTTACAAATTACTTAGATAACTAACCACTACCACTACATCTCCTTTTGTTGACACTGCATTTTGAGTTGGAGGTAAAAGTTTATAGCTACTCTAAGTTTATTTTGTATTTATATAACACATAGAGGATATATAAATAATCTACTATCCTGTTACTGTATCAAGAAAAACTCATATGCATCTATGGCTACATGTACCAGATAAATATGTAGGTAAATGAAATAAATATTTCTAGGGATACCAATCGATATATATATTATGAACCTGTTTATCATATTATTGGTGTTTTATTTACTGCAACTAAACAGAAAAAAAAAGACACAAGTATATGTAAATAAGAAAGAAAATTAATGAGCAAAGGAGAGCAGAAACAGTACTCTTGAACAAGATAAACTATCTAAAAGCCCCAGGTTATTGTGGAAGCAGAAACTTCACAGAGAACTTTGGGCTTCAGAGACTCAAATGCCACATGCTATTAAAACTGTAAAGATTGCTCGTGAAACTGTTTATTCTGAGAGCGAGTGGGGAAATCTTATGACCAAAAGGAAACAGCACAGAATGAGTTTTCATGGTGTCTTGGGATTTGAGGTTTGCTTTTCACCTTATTTTCTCACAGTGAAACACGAAAATAGGGAGAGAAAATACTAGTGTTTGGCTCTGAGATCCAAAAAGGAGGAAAAGGTGGCAAATTTAGTTAGAAAGGTCAAAGTCCTCCGGAAGAAGTTTGTTTTCATCTACACTGGAGTTGAGTTGGTTGTTTTGATGTGTGAAATCTTTTCAACTTTCAAAATCGTCAAGAGTGAAGGCAAAGTTTCTAACAGAAAATGCTTCATTTTGCTCAGAGACTTCTGAAGTCAAAAGCTTTCCAAATACAGCTTTACTGTTAGGATGGTCTGTACAGAAATACAACGGAAATATGTTATGAATGGTCTAAATTTCTTAGAGGTAATTTCCTAAATTAGGTTTTATTTTGTTTGATAATAAGAATCATAAAAAATTAATCATTAAAATTGTTACGATATAGTTGGAGTTCTTAAGGCTTTTCCTTTCCCCCTCCCATATTTCTTTGCTAACACTTCTCTTAAATACATTCTCAGGACCCTCTGTATGGTCTGCCTTGTGTATATGCTTTCTTTCTAGGCTATTGCCCCTCATGATAACTATAGATTCAATCACCAAGTGGAAGTCAACAACCTGTATGTAAGAATTGAAACTGTCACAGGTTCTCTCATCATTCTGTAAACTGTATCACAGGAAAATCATCAAGAAAGAATATTCCAGATAAGAGAGAGTTTCAGTGGTGGTAGTAAAAGAAATTTTAAAGATGGAGAAAATTGAAATTTCTGTTTTTATAATGAAAAATTACAACCACAATTTCAGGTAATCAATCAGTAAAAATCGAGTTGACGTGAACCATTACTTAGATCTTACTGTTATTGTAGTATTTCATCATCTAAAGCTAAGGCTATTGATAAAACATGAAGCAATTTTCTACATAGTAAGGAAAACTGCCTTCCCTGATTAAAAAAAATAATAATTTGGAGAACCTCAAGTAAAACACAAAATATTTCCATTTTTGCTGTATATCTTATCCTTATTTCCTTGATGAGCACTCTTTTGCTCAAATAACTAAACTGTGTACCTCCTTTGATTCAGATTTATGTTTAGTCAAAACTCTAATTTATATTATTTCTATTTATAAATAAATATTCCATAGATATTTGAAGACATGTTTATCTAAATCATAAACTTTCTCTAGCTTTTCCCATTAAAACTGACAGCATAATTTAACCAATTTCAAAAGCTTATCACAGAAAAGGGGGATAATTCTTCTCTTTCATGTTGTTAAATTAGTGATGACTAATCTTATGGCACCATGAAGATTTTTCACACAACTGTGACTCTGAAATGATGGGAAGGGCCTTATTTCTGGGTTAAATGTAAATGCAGAAAGGGAAGCATTGTAAGAGGAAGAGGAGAAAAGAGTAGAAAGATAATTTTGATATGTTTCTGTTCATATAGAACTAGCACTATGTTTTGAAAAAAGACATTTCAATAGTCTGTAGTAATTTTAAGAATGTTGACTGGGTGTACCTTTTGTAGGTCTTGTTCAGGTCACCATAACTAATACACCTAATGAAAATAAGTTGGTAGAACTACTAGACAAACAACTCAAAAGAATGACTTTTATTTTATTTATTTCATGTTCATAGATGTTTTATCTGAATGTAGGACTGTGTTCTACTTGTATAACTGATGCCTGCAGAGGCCAGACAAAAGCATCAGATCTTCAGAAACTGGAGTTACAGACGTGAGGTACCATGTAGGTGTTAAGAATCAAAAGTCTCCAGATGGGTGACAGAGACTTGGTATAAGGGAGGTACACAAGAATCAATGGAAGTGACCTTATCTGTGACACACAGCATTGGGGATATAGAACCTGACATGAGTACCTCCTATAACCAGGAAGGAACCACAATGGACAGATAGACACCAATCCATGCATAAAACTTTCAACCCAAAATTTATCTTGTCTACAAGAAATGCAAGTACCTGGTATGGAGCAGAAACTGGGAGAATGGACAACCAATAAACAGCCCAATCTCAGACCCATCCCATAGGAAAGCAACAATCTCTAACACTATTAATGATACTCTGTTATGCTTGTAGACCAGAGCAAGTTGTCCTCTGTGAGGCTGTACCCAGCAGCTGACTCAGCCAGACACACACAGTCAAACAGTGGATGGAGCTTTTGGACTCTTATGAAAGAATAGGGCAAACCATTGCAGGCCTTGATGGGGATAGGCTTCACCAACAGCCTCTTACAGGCTCTCTTCATGATGTGCAGATTCAACTCCTTTGCATTTCCCTTTCAGTCCTGGGCCATCAACTGCAACTGAGACTGCCCCTTCACCAACAGCCTTCCATGGCCTCTCACAGTGCCAAACCTCAGCTGCTCTTCATGACCCCTTCATGCCTTCATAACCAGTACCACTTGGACAACTCTTACACATTACCAAGTCCAGCTGCAGCACAAGGTACAACCTTGGCTATCTCTAGAAAACAGCTTCTTTGTGCTCTCCGAAATCACTTCCCAGAAGATTTCACCTCAGTGATGGTGGTCTCTTCTTAATCACCACTAATTTCTTAGCTCCAGCTAACCAGTGCCAATTGTCCCAGTAGTCATTTCTATTCTGGACTTTAAATCAGAGCCACATGGCCAAAGCTGCCAAGTTCTGTTGCTTGCAGGAGCTGGAACATGGCCCCTTGTTCTATTAAATGGTCACCAGCTTTTTGTTTTCCATCTCCTTCACTGCCTAAGCTTGGCTGTCCTCAACCTTGCTCTGTAGACAGACTTTGAACTCATAGATCTGCATGCCAGTCTCCCCAGCACTAGGATTATAGTTGTGGTCCACCAAGCCTGGACTGAAGCTTTTCTTCCCCTAGAACTTGTATTCTAGGCTTGTCTTGAACCAGAGTCTGCTTGTCTTTGCCTCTGGGATTAAAGGCTTGTACTACCATGCCTGGACTGAAACTTAGTTGGGTGGAATCTTGCCACAGGATCACTACTCCCTTAATTCAACTTAATATCCTTGAACATACGATTCAGCTCCATTGCACTTCCTAGTGTCTCGTTAATACCATATGTTTTAAGGTTTTTCCTTTCTAAGCTTGCTATGCTTGTTCAAAATGCTTTTCATGAGACTTAACCAGACTTTCTGCTGGGCTTTTCAGAGATTTCCTTTGTCATTGTAATTAATATAAATCTCTTTACCTTAGACTCAGCTAGACTCTTCACACAAGGGCAAAAAGCAGCCACATTCTTTGCCAAAATCCCACAAAAATGTCACTAGGTCACATACTGAAATTCTCCACTGAAACCTCTTGGGCCAAGTTTGCACAGTTCAAATTACTTTCAGTAACAAAGTCTTCCACAGTCCTACTAGGATAGCCAGTTAAGCTCCACTTAAAGCACTTCACTCTTTTCCAAATCCAAAGTCCCCAAATCTACATTCTTCCAAATGAACCCATGATCAGGCCTGTCACAAAAATACTCCAGTACCTGGTACCAACTTTTTAGTTAGGGTTTTATTGATGTGCACAGACACAACAACCAAGGCAACTATTATAAGGACAACATTTATTTGGGGCTGGCTTACAGGTTCAGAGGTTCAATCTACTATCATCAAGGGGAGAACATGGCAACATCCAGGTAGACATCGTGCAGGAGGAGCTAAGAGTTCTTCATCTTCATCTGAAGGCTGCTAGCAGAATACTGACTTCCAGGGAGCTAGGATGAGGGTCATAAAGCCCACACCCACAATGACACACCTACTCCAATACAGCCACACCTTCTAATTGTGCCATTCCCTAGACTGAGCACATACAAACCACTGCAAAATGTATTATTATGTTTAAAGATACAGATTAGTATCAGTCCAATAATAGTACATAACACTGCAACCAATAATATTGGAGAGTTGAGAAGCCCAGTCCCAATGAGTATATCTACAAAGTATCCTACAACTAAGGCTCAGAAGAGGGGGCGAAAAAACTGAGATAGACATGATAAAAATTTTTTCTATGAGATTTTCTCTCCTAATAATGTCAGAAGCTACATCCATAAAGTCTTACCAACATGACTGCCCAAATATGAGTTTGACAAGGATGGCAAAAATAGACATACCAAAGTATATGAGGGCAAACCCATAAGGCCTAAGCCCTACACAGAACTATAGATAACTAAGTGGAGTGCAATAAATAGTCTTATTCAGGGAAAAGAATGCACACTAAAATTGGTTATCCTATATAAAATGGCCATCTCTGTGGTCATACATGAGTGTGTCATGAGGCAAACAAAACAAGTTACATTTAGAAATACATATGTATATGCATATACCCACATGCATGTAATAACAATGAAAAAGGAGGTCTTGGATTTTAAAGAGAACAAGGAGTTATATGTAGGTAGGTTTGAAAGAGGGAAAGAGAAAGGACAAATGATGTTATTATATAATCATTTCCTTGGCCATCCCAACAGAGCAACCTGCATCCTACAGCAGATTGCACTTGCAATTGTTCATTGTGGTTGTTTCTACAACTTGGCCAAAACTATTCCTTTGGTTCTGGTCTTTAAGACATATAGAAAAGACATCTTTATGTTGTTCTTAGAAGCACATAAGTGGGAATTGTGATCTGCTTGATGTGTCCAATCTCTGTAAAGTCTGCAGAGGACTCTTTTCTTTATTAACATAGACATATACACTGAGTATCTTATTGGGTGACTTTTTTCAAAACTTATCTGAATTCTCTCCTTCAATCTTCAATCAATTATTTTCTGTTTAACTATAACTGCACTGTGAAATTTTATCTTGTCCCATTTTGCTGTCCAAATCCTTTTTTTTTCCCACTGAAGGACAGCGGGATCGAACTCGGGACAGACAGAGTGCCCTAGTGACAGAGTGCGAGCACTACAGTGATGTGCCACCGCAGGCCGGTTGTCCAAATCCTTTTAAGTGCTTAAAAAACTGTTTCTTTTTTTTTCTTTTAATTTATTTAGTTATTTAAATCACATCGTAATTTACTTATTTACACAGAGATTATAAACACAAAAAAGCAGGATGTGGGGAAGGGAATGGCACTGAGCATAGGTGTTCAGGGGGAGTACAGATACCATTCAGAACAGGGTATCAGTTAGGTGAAGGTTCAGGTGACAGGTCACTATGACTCTGCCTATGATTCACTTGTCCTTATCTAATTTGGTACTGTCCACCGAGGCTGCCTATTTATACGAACTATGACTACTCGGGCTGGTAAATTTCCACAGAAGCTGCCTGTTTACAATAGCTTATAGCCTTCTGTTTCAGTGTTTTTCCACAGAGACCCAAGACTTTGTGTTAGCATGCATGTATGTCAGGCCTATCGCTGATTTTAGGCCTATGGCTGATTTTAGGCCTTTAGTGTATATGCAGGGCTGCTCCTGACATCCCCTCCCCAACTTACTGTTTAGGTTTCAATAGCTGGTAGTGGTTTTCTTACCTTTACATTTTTATTGTGTTTGTTATAATAAATCTAATGTCACTCACACATATAAACGTTGGATAACACATCTGTAGGAACCATAATTCATTGGCTGTGAAGCATATGCGTTCCTCATAGATATTCAGAGTTCCATACTCAGTATTGTGTATATTCATTATGTATTAAATCTTAGCATAACATGGATTCCCTAGGTTCCCAGGCAACTATCAATATTTATAGCAACTGATTCCCTAGGCTTTTCTTCCTAGTAATAAGTTGTTAGTTTTAAAAGTAGACTTAATATTTGCACTCATAGTCATACTTATTTTTAAAGTTTTTCTCTAGCAAAGGTCCTTTATATTGGGCTGTAAATTTCTCAATTTAATTGCTTTGCAAAATGTACAATTATAGAGCTGATCAAAACTGTCAGGTACTGAAATTCTTGGACTCTGACTCATTTTTCTCATCAAGCTTCCTACTTCTTTGCATAATAAAAACTACAATTTAACTGTGCACTTGGAATAGACAGGAACTAGAAGTGGGGTAAATCCACAGTGTCTGGCCTCTCTGCTCCAGGCACAATGCCATTTGCTTTGCATTTTTATGGAGTCTTTGGAGCACTTTCTTAAGCAGAAATTTTTAGCATAATATAATTCACAACACCAGTCTTCAGAAATCAAAATCATACTTCATCATGTGCATTGCTATTTCAAAGGAAGAAAACCTGCTGTTTCATTGTCAACAGGATAAGGATGCATCTAACTATTTCTTCATTTAACAACAAAAATATTATTAAAAGTTATAATTAACTCCTCAGTTATTAGAATTTTTAATTTATTTTTAATTTTTCAAAGATTTTCCTTAGTAACTCTTTGACATTATAGCTGTACTATTCTATAATGCTACATTAACCTGAGTGTTTTACAGACAAAGAGGATAGTAAACAATAGATTCTTCAAAAATATACATGTTAAATAACTGACTACATGGGGGCCTAAAACATAAATTTTGATATTGAAGTATTATCCCTTTCAACAGGACTTTTTGAACATGTTATGATTTCTTTTCTAATCACCAAAGTCATTTGGCTAAGTTCAAATGGCAAGTGTGCAGTTGGAAAGAGGTGGTGTCCACAGGCAATGTTTACTTGCATTTGCAGCATTCTTGTTTCTGCTCTTTGCACACTCACAGTACACAGAGATCTTAAAGGTGGGAAAAATCTATGGTCTCTGGCTACCTCGCTTCAGGCACTGTGCCATCTGCTTTGCATCTTTATGGAATCTCTACAGCATTTTCTTGAGTATTAATAGTACTGTAATTTACAACACCCTTCAATTTGCTGAGATACTCAGAACAATGCACTGTGTGTATCACCTTAAAACTTGGAGGGAAATATGCTGTGGTGACAAATTGCCCAAGATGATAAATACACAAAGCATAAAGTTTTGTATTCCTTCATGGAGGTAATACTCCAAATTTCCTTGGCTGTGTCCTTTTGGCTGTGGTAGATCACTGGATTACAGAAAAAGCACATAATAGAAGATTCTTTCACCACATGAAGGCTGGAGTGCATAGACAGACACATTGAGGCCAGATTCTCAATACTCCTCCCTTCAAGCACATGTCTATGATATGACTCATTCCTACTATCATCATTAAACAAAGTTTCTATATCTGTCCAAAAGGACAAGTTTGAAATCAATCTTTTAGCAGATGAACTTTGTAGAGACACTGAAGATCCAAAACCTGTCTGGAGTCTCTCATAATCTCCATATTCATGGGATTCCCCATAATTTTCCACTTTAAAAAGCTGAAGGAATAATATATAGCTGAGCAAAACCACATTAGCTGGTTTTCTTAATTTACATCTACAAAATTGCTTTTAAAAATCCCAAAAGTAATGTGGAAGTATGACATGCAGATTGTCATTTTCAGAAATACACATTGCTAACCTTTTTAAAATATCAAAATTTTAAGTATTATTCTTATGAAGAGTGGAGCCTTCTTGCTATAATCAGAGCAAAAGAATTGAAATGACTGTAATAAACCAAAACAAAGTGCTTCATGCATTAAGTACTTGCTCTTAATTTTGTTTTGGTTTATTAATGGAAATTGCTCATGATGGAAAAATTCTTCCTAATAGCCTGAATGGGAACAAGGTACATCTTTCAGTACAGTCCAGAATCTAATACCACTAGAGATGACATCACTAGGAATTTCCATCCCTGAAATATATTGTATCTGTGTTTCATCACATTGATGACATTGTCTTCACATCTCTGCTTGAGTCATCACTTTCCTCTCCTAGATTAATAATGAACAGCTGATTCAGAGGCCATAAGAATAGTGTATCAAGGGAAGCAGAACAATACAGTTTCTTACTCTTGATCCTAAAATTGCATGTATGATTTCATGAACTCAGATTTACTCATGCAATGTAAAAATTAGTAATATACTTTCATGGTTTTACTAGCTTGCTTATGAACATTTTTCATTTGAAATTAATGTTAATTTTATATCTGAGTTACGTACTAATAAATTATTGGGGATTTCATATTTAGAAACAATATCTAATATATAATGAAAGGTAGTTATGGAAATAACAACAGATTAAAAACAGAGAAATACTCATAGAAATAAAGTATAAGGTATTATATGGAGTAAATATTAAAATGTAAAACATACACAAGTGTATATAAAATTGCAAATATATTTTTTTAAAAAACTATAGTGGCTTTGAATAGCCTAAGAGGAGAATCTTCAAATAACATATTTCTAGAAAGGTCACATCCACAGCGACAAAATTTAAGATGCTGGCATATCTTCTGGGGAACATAACTTAAACTAAATAAATACAATATACACTCATTTCAGGAGAAGGCTGCAGGGTATAGTCAACCTGAAACATTTGAAAGACTGATAGGATGAACCATTACTTTGATGTATCAAGGTCAAAGAGAATAATAACATGAAATGAAGTTTCAGATGAAGGAAATCACTTGGTGGTCAAGGTAGAAGTGAGTAAAAGCATTTGAAAGGTTTGTGATGGCAGATATCTTAATTTTACAATGTCATAGTAACTTTTCAGCACTGGAAACAATGTGTTGGCAGGCCCAAACTTAATCTGAAGCTTCCAAGGGAGAAAGTTTCCCTGTTTTTTCCAGGGATCAATGTTCTCTGAATTGTGGCAATATATTTAATTTCTGTCTTTGTACTTTATGAGGCATTTTTCATGTGTCTCTTAAATTGTAAGAGGGGGCAATATACAGTTCACTATTAATATCTATACCCATCACAAAGGTTATAGGTGTGATTTTTATAATAAAAGGCATACTCAAAAACAAAAGCATAATAAACCTACTTAAGTAAAGTTTTCCATGACTAATTTTTAAAAATTCTTTTGGATATTAATCTGATTACCCAGTTTCAAGGAAATTCAATAGCATTTTGTATTTAAGTTTAATGAAAAATGGACAGTCATAGAGTAATGGAATCAAAGAAATTAATTGAATGGTAATTAAATTTTTGTTCAGATTCTTCTTAACATCTATGTGTGATAACTCCTTTTCTCTATGTATGGAAAAGTGTAATACCAATCACATGAGGATCATGTGACCTATATTCAGAGACTGAGGTTCTGAAAAGTTCCATATGGTAGTTCTTTCTCTAAGAGGAGTGAAATAATGTTATCATAACCCCTTTCATTTTGCTTTCTCTGTTTATATGTCATGTTTGTGGATAGCATGTTTGGAGCATTAATAACACCATGTTCCTCGGATGACTAACACACTCTCTCTCTCTCTCTCTCTCTCTCTCTCTCTCTCTCTCTCTCTCTGTGTGTGTGTGTGTGTGTGTGTGTGTGTGTGTTTCTATGTCAATCTTTCTTTCTTATTAGGACAATAATCAGAAGAGATTTGGGCCCATTCTAATTATATGTTTTTCTTAATCATATCTTCCAATAACATATTTCTAGTAAGGTCACATCTACAGCAACAAGATTTAAGATGCCAACATATCTCCTACAGAACTCAACTTAGCCTAAACAAATAGAGTATATCCTATTTCATGAGAAAGCTGCAGAGTAGAGACAATCTGAAACATTGAGACGACCGATAGAATGAACCATTAATTTGATGTATCACGGTCAAAAAGAATAATAACATGAAATGAAGTTTTAGATCAGGGCAATCACTTGGTGGTCAAGACAAAAGTGAATAATAGCACTTGAAAGGTTTATAATAGTAGATATCTTACTTTTACAATGTGACAATAACTTTTCAGCATTGGAAACAATTATGTGAACGTGTCTTAAGTTCAGTGGATTATTTTATGTGAAAGGAGTGGATATGAGAGATATGTTATTAAACTATAGCAGTTATGCACATGAAGCACAATAGATGGGATTGACATTATAATGCCAACCTCAGGTTTGGAGATTTTGGTGGTTAATTTTCATTGTCAGTTTTAAGTATATAATAAAATGGCTAGAGGATCAACACTATACACTTCTCATGGCAGATTTGAGGATATTCCCAGAAACCTAATGAAGGGAAGACTTCCAAAAATATGAGAGAACCAAACTACGTCCTGGGGTCTAGATGGAAAAAAATGGAGGAAGGATACCAGCCAATCTACAAAAGCTCCACTCATTCCAGGTACATATTGCTGTTGCCTCCTCCACAGACACCAAACTCTAGCTTCTTCAGCCTTTCTGCATACACTTGATCCATGGAAATATCTAACTTTCTGCCTTGGCTTAGGGCTGCATTATTTGTTCCTCCTGTGCTGAAGAGTACAGCTTCTTGGATTGAGCATCTAGCAGATATTCTAATTTTTTCTGGCATACAGGTGACTATCTTTGAGAAATACAAACTCCAGTAAGTCAAATCTGTCCATTACATCTTCAATAATCTTAGATATATATATATATATATATATATATATATATATATATATATATGTTGTGTGTGTGTGTGTGTGTGTGTGTGTGTGTGTGTGTGTATACATATATGTACATATATGTATATATGTATATATATGAAGATTATTATATATGTACACATATATAAAATACTGAATTATACAGTGATCTTGAATTTCTAATATGCAAATTTATGAAGACAGCAATGTCATTTTGTTGGTTAAAATATATTTATTTTACAAAATTAGAGAGAGCTTTGAGTATGCCAAATGTAGGCCTCTTTAGACCAGACTAAGGAAATAGCAGTACACAGTTAATTAAATATAGAAAGATGAAAAATGGGCAAGTGTAATCAAAATGAATTATATACATAAAACAGAAGTATTTTGCGCTAGTTTGAATATGCTTGGCCCAGGGAGTGGTACTATGAGGAGGTGTGGCCTTGTTGTAATAGGTGTGGCCTTGTTGAAGGATGTACCACTTTAAGGCTGGACTTTGAGACTCTCTTCCTAGCTACCTGGAAACAGTCTTCTCCTGTATGCCTTTGGAACAAGAAGTAGAGCTCTCACTTCATCCAGTGTCATACCTGCCTGGACATTCTATGCTTCCCGCCACAATGATGATGAACTGAACATCAAAACCTGTAAACCAGCCCCAATTAAATGCTGTCCTTTGTAAGAGCTGCTCTGGTCATGGCATCTCTTCATAGCAGTAAAACCCTTACTACGATGTATTTTAACTTGGAAACTAACATTATCTTAAAGCCTTGACCATTGAAAAATGGTCAGTTCTTGTGGGTTTAGGGCAGATAAGTCTAAAAATGGTATTTCTTTGTGAAAGGTGTATACATCCAATTACCAAGCATCCCCTAGGGTGAAATTAGGCCAAGTCACTGAACTAGATTAATTTGATAACAGTCACAATACATTATCTAAGTAGAATTCACTTTTGAAACATTACTGTTTTAAATTTCCTATTAATGATTTCTAAAATAAGAACTTTATATTTACTGGCAAATTATTGACAACATTTAGTATATCAAAATTCCCCTCACAACACAATATACCAATATACAACAATAACCCAAGAAGTACAAAAGAGATCCATACTATGTTACTATACTTGGCCTTCTTACAGTGCTTATTAATTTTCTTCTAGTAACATTTTTGACATTATTGTAATTAGAGCAGAAAAACTTCAAAAATATGTCCACTCCTTTAATATGATACATATAGGATTTATTAGAGCAATTAGAGGATGCTACCAGAATGTCCACCAATGGCTATCTCACACTGGAGAGACCAAGAATTTATCAGTTCTTCAGACTGCAAAGCTCTGAAGTCTCAGTCTGGCACTGAAGGCTGAAGGATTCATAGAAAGCTGTTGGTATAATATTGCTGAAGGAATGTCACAGCAACAGGATAGATGTACTTACCTGCTTATGTTGTGGCGTGGATATCCAGTGCTCAGTGTGTGGCTGGCCAAAATATATCACATACATGCACAGAACTGTCAAATATAAGTCTGAGAAAATCAGTCCCAGAAACTCTAGCTCCTACATTTTTCAGCTCACATGTGGGTTTTTTTTTTCTTTCTCATTCATCAGCTCCCCAAAGAAGATTATAACTGTCATGGCACTCCAGGGATGCATGAACTTCCCTTTCCCATGGACTCTTTGCCTTGGTCTCATAGCATATTTGGCTTAATAGAAAATAGACATTCTTGAGCCTAGGAAAATGATACCTCAAAGTATAGTGCTTTGAAACCCTAAGAACTTTGAATATAAGAAAACTGGGAAGCCTTAGAAGCTGAAAAAAAGATTATGAAATAAAAGAAAGAAAATATCAAAATCAAAGTCTCTCTGAAGTTTGATTTAATAATATTCAACCTCCAGTTCTTATAACTCACTGACTAAACTTCTTTTAAAAGTGGTGAAATTAATTATCTTAAATTCTTTCAGTAAAAATATAAAAATGAGGATATGAAAGTGACCATAGCCATTGGGCTACGATGATCTACTACCTGAAAAACTACATGTGGCAGTGAGTTTACAATGAGGAAAAATCTAGGGCTGGACCAGTGACCATCATCTAACTAGTTCAATGCTCTTTAGAGCTTATTAGCTCTCACAATTGCCTGTCTTCCTCTAACTCTCCATATCTTTTAGAAAGGGATATACAAGCATCCAAACGTTAGTAGATTATTGCAGGAGCTAGAGAGATGATTTGGTCTTTAAGACGATGGATGTCCCTACATTAGGCAAAACAAAACCACCTTTGCCTCTCACTAAAATAGAACCCAACTTCCTTTTCTGGCCTCTTCCAACCCCAGCATTTATGCAGACACATTGGTATACACTTTCACTTCCCCAAACCTCGAACATAAAACAACAATAACAACAACAACAACACATACTCATTTGCATAATAAAATAAAAATAAACCTTAAAATTACCATAATTTCTTTAATTAAATTATTGGTAAATATGTGTTGCTTTCCTTGCTCTTCTTCTCTCAGTGAACCTTCACAGAGTAGAGGAGCTGTTCCCCTACAATGATTAATTATGAGCAGACGTTAAAAAATAACAAAAAACTTATAAGTACCCACCATCTCTCTTTGTCTCTGGCACTAAGTGGCATATCTGAGATGGGGATAATCTTTTACCCCAGACACATAGTGAAAGATAGGGGATATAAATATATCACAACAAACAGATTTTACAAGAGAATTTGGACAATTTTATCTTCAGAAAGACACACAAAATATTAAAATTTTCGAAAAATGAATTGCCATTATAATCTGAAATAGCTCTTGGGATATTCCCACCAAGCTAAAGCTCATAGGCGTTAAATTCTTTGTTATCTTCTCTTTCAAATAATTCCTTCAGTCATTACATCTCAACATTTACTACTCAGTTATTACAGTCATGAGCAACTGTAACTGTGACAATTTTCAGAAAGCATGAATAATTTGGGACTGTCAACATTTCATCATGGATTGAGGAGGGTTTAACTTTCTCTTTGGGATGCTTGTCAATTAGCTGTTGATGAAGGAAGAAGTATCATTTTTCTCAGTTGTGTATTGTTCTGCTAAAAATCAACCTAAACATGCTTGGTCAGCAAAAACCAAAACTCTCACACAGAAAGAAGACATGAAAGTAACAGATGAAAGGTTGACAACAAAAGCTACAGTTGGAGATGTGGAGAGTGAGAGTGAAAATGGGGAAATAAATAAAATTAATTATATAAACGCATAAAACTACAAAGAATTTTTTAAGACAACAAAAATACAGTTAACCTACTAAAGGAAACATTATGGCATCACAACTTTCTTGTTAAAAGTACAAACTCTTTCATATATTACGTCTTCTTAATACTATGAAAGGATGCATAAACCAGATATTAATTGTCCCTAACATCCATGTGTGGCCTATAAGATGGAACCATTTGGTGACTAAAAACTGTGAGAGATGAAGCCTTATGGTCACTCTTTGAGTCATTGGAAGTGTGTCTTTAAAATAATTGTGGGATTTCAGCTTGTTCTCTTCCTACCTTCCTAGTTGATCAACTGACAGTTGATTTGGTCATATCCCCACTATTGCTATCTGACATCCAGGTGATCCTAGCTGAGACTCATAGCAGCTGGAGATATGGAGACTGAGGTGTCTACCTCCTGCAGCTAAGGGAAACTTCCAGAGGAGGGAGTGGGATACCCTCCTACAAAACTATCTACCCAAATTTTGTCCAGCCTACAAGATAAGCAAAGATAAAGGTGGAGCAGAGACAGGTAACTGTCAATCAATGACTGTCCCAACTCAAGAACCATCCCATGGAAGAGAGCCAACCCCTGACACTATTAATGATACTGTGCTATGCTTGCAGACGGTAGCCTATGGAAACAGAGGCAGAGACCCACAGCCAAACACAGGGGCAGCTCAGGAATCCTGTGAAAGAATGTGTTAAGGACAACTGCCCTTATCCTACTATTTCTGTTTGGTGTTTTCACAGGATTTTAAAATGAAGACACAAATTCTTAACTTGGCATACGAATGCACACACACACACACACAAACACACACAAAAAACAAAAAAAAAACTTTGTAATTAAAACTGTAGATCAGCCTCTAAAAGAGAAATAGATAAATAAATGATAAGTAAGTTAATAACTGCCTTACTCTAGTGTCCATTGCTTATAGATTGTTTCAAACACTGACAAATCACGACCACATACCTTCTATAAATATAATAAGTCTCTTATTTTTTGGAGAAAGTAAATGAGGTAACTTGGGGTGGGGTCTTCTGCACTGCCATTCTTCCTTTGTTCAGACATCTACTACCTAACTTGCACATGGATAAAAACACTTCGCAGGTATAACTGAAATGGACATGTTAGTGAAAGGAGCTTTCTTTGCTTTACTTATCCGGATATGAGCTCAACTCTAATGAATTCATAGCTCAAAAACTGGTTTCAGTAATATCACACATAGACACATATGTGCAAAAGCACTGACTCCAAGGTTCCCAATGGAAGAGGTTTCACCATTGACGTTTATAACTCTTATCAAAGAGAAGAACAGTGTTAACAGGCAGAGCTTTAAGCCATGGGGCCACACTAGGAAGAAGAAATAGAAGAATCAGAGTTACTCAAGTAAAGGAACTTTGAGATTTCATAGGGGAAGAAAATAAAGCAGTTTTGGTATCCCCAGATGGTAACAAGATATTTGTCCAAGCCTGACTCTACTGATCATTACTTTAGCTCTGGTTCTTTAAGAGGTTCTGGAGAAGTCCTGATTGCTGTCATCACTTGGGGAGAACACGTGAAAAGGGATTGTGGTGGAGCATGGGGCAGCTCGTCCCATTGTCCCTGTAATTTAGAAACAAAGAGGTATGAATGGCAACAACTCAGAAAGGGTGTTCAGATCATGAGGCTCCCAATGTCACAAGTAGATTGATACTGAAGCCTTGAAAGTGGCATTCCTTTGTAATAAAAGTGAGTCCTTTGGCCCATGGTTGTGTTCTTTCCCTATCATCTGTTCCTACCACACTCACGTGCCCACCTGTCCATTCATGTTACACTAGAACAGGTAAGATATTTCCAGACACATTCCCTTCAGTCTTGGAGTCTTGGAGTCCTCAGATTCCTTCAGAGAAGTGAGAAATGACATTTATTTATTTCCTTATTTTTGAGAATTTCATTTATTAGTCTAAGAAATACATTTTTTATTTTATTGTTTTAAACTCTGGGCAGAATGTTCAGACAGTAACATTTTTGTCAGAGCAACAGAAAAGAAAGCAAAGTAGAAAGTTGGTATCGGTAAGTGGAAACTGCTTTAACAAACATTTGAAAACATGGAACTAGCTTCACATATTAAGGATACACTAGAAGACTTTTCAGAAACAAGTCTGAAAAACCCTGAATTCAACAAGAACAAAGCACTATGGACAAATCTAGTCAGGACCAACAATGTCTGAATCTCCTTAGGAATGACTGAAGTGGTCACAGAGTTGGTAGAAATGGAAACAGTTGAGAGAATCCTGGTATGGGGCAATTCAAGATGAAAATGAGAAGGCTTTAGAAACTGTAGTAAAAGCTATTCTTGTAAAATGTGATAGAATACAAGATGTGTGCCATAAGGCTTTATGAAACCTAGAATATAAAGTGATGAACTAGAAGATCCAGCAAGAGAAAAAATACCTTGGCAGTCAAGCATTCAGGCTGCATTGCAGCTACATTTAACAGCATATGGTGAGAGGAAAGTGCAAAGAGAGGACATAGATGGAATTCTTACTTAAAATGGAAGCAGAATGTTAAGGTTGTGAAACTTTTCAGCCTAATCATACAAAGAGTAAAAATTATAAAAAAAAAAAAATGTGTACTGAGGTGGGCTTAAAAGAGGTATGTATTTGCTTATTACTAAAGAGATTCACTGGATTAAAAAGTACTCAAGTGCTATTTATCAATGACTATGGGAAGAAGGAACACATATGGATTTCAGAGGTCAAAGAGGTTGCTCTGTCCACCATAGTCTCAGAGTTCTAGATTTGACAAATCTGGGCTGAGGGAACAAACCCAGCATGCTCTCCATCGCTCACTGCAGAGACCTTGAATATCTGATTCCTCAGTTCTAGGGTGGAACTTCTAGGTACAATGAGCACCTTAACCCATTGTTCCAGAACTTTCAAATCATAAAACTTTCTGATGCTCATATAGTGTTAAACACACAGACATGCAGAATATCAGGACTTAGGGCATGGTTTTCTCAACTCAACAGGGTTTCAGACTATTAAGATATTCCTACCCAGGAAAGTTGCAGAAAGGAACAGAAATATCACACTAGAAAAAAAAAATGTCTACTGGGGCTTCAAGGACAAGCCTTACTCAGAATTCCAGAAGCACAAAGCTATTAGCATAAGTCACAGTCCTGAAAGAATACCAAGCATAATTTCACTCTTTGAAAGCCACCAAGCCTAGAAAACCTTTTTGTGTCCCCAGTGTCCCCTTTCATGATCTACAGGAGTGTTCTCCTAGACAATTATAGGAGTGCTTTTTTCCTCACTGTAAGACTGCTTCTTGCCCCCATCCTCTGGAGTTCTTTTGCCTGACTGTCATTGTGATGTGTTTGGGATATGGACAATAGAATTTTTTTAAAAGATCGTATTTCAGACTTGAGCACACTGTGTCCAAAGTTACAGGTTACAGTCACTCCATTCATCTTACCTTATTTTCATTGCTGAAGTACAAACATCATCCACTATCTGCTCCACAATAATTTGGAAATAAATAACTTGTATTAACCCCAATTTCCTGGGAATAATTTGCCTGAAGATGAACTATGAGTTCACCCATACCTAATTTAAAAAAAAAAAAAGAATCTAGACTTCAAATCTTTGTTTGATTACAAAATCAACTAACAGATTTTTGTGGTTATTGAAGTGGAATTAAATGTTTTATGACAGAGTTTCAGACAACCAGAAGCAGAATAAAATGACCTGAATTATTTCAAAATAATAATAATGTCATTTAATCATTTGTGATGGTGTTGGGAGATGAGATATCTAAGGAGAGATGAGATCACCACAGCCTCTACCACCAGTGATTAATTAATAAACTCGAAGTGAGCTAGTTATTACAGAAGTTGTGTTAATATAAAATTGAACATTCATTACATCTATTGCTGCATTCTGACCATCTTTCTTATACATGCTAGTATACTCTTCAGATTTTTCTGTCAAGTCTTGACATCATAGTATGAAGACTAATCCAAGAATCCTGAACTGTGAGTCAGATACATTTCTTGTCCCTGGTATCTACTAGTCAAAAATTGTACCTAGGATTAATTTTGAACAAACATTGCTACAAACATTGGAAATGAAGAATATTCATGCCTGACATCAGCATCCAGAATGAGTGTCTATAAAACTATGTTTTCATTGCTGAACATTTCTTGGTTACCATTAAACTGTTCTTATAGCATTTGACATTTTAAATAGCCAAGAATTTAAGAAAGCAGTAATAAAAATCTTTTCTCCAAATTGCAGTAGAATGTAAGAACTGCATCAGCAGAGATGCTGCAGTAGGTAAAGTGCAGTGGTCCACCTGTAATTCCAGGTTGCCTCTGCAGGCTGATACAAGGGATCTCAGAACAAGCTGGCTAGTGAAGCTACCCATATTGGCAAGTTCTGATTTGACTGAAAGACCCTGTCTTCGTGATTTAGATGAAAGTACAAATGAGGATGATTGACAACATGAACTTCATCCTTTAAATATACACTTATATTGTGTTTACATACATTCTAGCTAACATTCATATACACAAGCATACCATATACACATATAAATGGAACATGAAAGCAAGAACTATCTAGGCTATGAAAACAAACTAATACATACTCAAAAGAGTGAATTTCCCTAAGACAATGGAAATGAAAAAAGATAATAGGAAAAATATTAGTATGCTCTCCTATTTAAAATGCCCCTCTGTTTTTACTTTCTTCTAAAAATACATTGACAAGAACATTAAATGACAAAACTTTCCTGACTAAATATTTAAATGATAGATTCGGGTGCTTTTCATCATTTCTAGTATCCTCAGCATATTTCTACTTCTTAAGTGAGAATGAGCAAGTTATTAATTATCATCAGCTGTGGGTTACACTCCAAATCAACAAGCTTCCAATATGCAATCACAGTGAGGCATCTATGTAGAACAAAACCTATAATCAAGATAGGACTAGGTGTGGGATAGGTCATGGGTAAGTACAGTAGAACTGTGTCAGGCTGCAATAATCAAAGATTTTGAAGCATAAACCATAGCTTTTTACAAAAGCCAACGCAGTCACAGCAACAAAGATGAATCTGCTTTACTATATTATTTAAGCAATGACCCAGCTGTAGAAAAGGGTGTGCACGAACCATTCAACCATGTCCAAAGACGTCAGTACATCTTTGCAAATGCTCCAGGGTCTGCCATAGCAGCAGGGAAAAATAGTCTGTCCTCCTGTATGGCAGCTCTCACTGTTATAAAGCACCACTCCAGACTGTCAGTGTCTCCTCTTAAGCTTATTGCCTATTATATTTCTTTCCTCAATTTGGTTTTCACCTACATGGTAGATTTGATTTATATTGAAAAGGATCCACAAAATTATAGGGAACAAAAAGTGTTTGGTATATTAACTACCCTGCAGAAACTCCTTCTTGCTTCCTTTGAATAATAATCACATCATGACTGGCATGCCAATACTGTAGACAAGTGGCTTATATTGCCACACAAACTATATGTGGTATGATATGACATAGGATATGATGCTATTCTGGCAAAGAATAAAAATCTCTTCATAATGCTTTTAATATTTTCCCTACACAGAGCTAAGTAGCTGTTCTCTTCACTTACACAGCTAGTATACTATTTTAGAAATTCAGCTATGGAAATCAAGATAATTTGTTTCAGGAAATGACCTTTTCTGACTCTACAGCTCCTGAAGACAGAGCCTCACTAGCACATCCAGCATACTATATAGAGCAGGACTTCTGGGCTTCAAGTTACAGAGCTCCTTAGGTCTAATGCTGAAACTGACGTCAGTGTGCACAGGTGAATAGAAGCTGTCTGACTGTTTTCAAAGCTAGAAAACAATCATGATCTTTATGAACTCTTCTCATATCTAGTTCAATTCCATCTATAATGTGTTAGAAATTTCAGTGCAAAGGTGTACTTTATGAGGCAGGTTTTTTTTTTTTTTATTTCCCCAGGATGATCTTATAACTAACTCCTGATTTTTATTAAATCCCATTGTGATATTTTTCCTGCAATAGAGACTATGAAAAGAACTGTTCTCCAGAAATTTGATTAAGAACAGCCCTTGAATTGCCTCTCAACTTATTCCTGCATGAACTGCTCAGCTTTCAGCCTACCTCCTTATTGACATTCACACTCCTTTATATCCAAGGCAAGAAATTAGAGTTGCCATTTGCTGGCCTCTAAAGGGAAAATTTCTCATTTTATATGTGTTTAAAATCATAAGTATTAGCTAGGGATACAGAACAATTGGAAGCATGTTTGCCTAGTGTGTACAAAGCCCTAGGTATATTCCTCAATTCTGAAAAACATGAAAATCTTGTAGTATTTTTTAAACATTTTTAATTATACAGAATTACTCACTGATGAGAATTTAAAGATACCTTTAAATTGAGACTCCAGTTATTTATAAATAATTTTATATTTCCTAATAATCATAATAAACAGTGATGGCTAATGCATCCTAAATTAAATTAAAAAATAAGGAATATATTCATTATCTATTTGGGGAATATGATAAATTGGAAAATTGTTGATGAATTTCCTTTGCAGAAAGTACTACTTTCTAATTTATGTCATGATATAGGATCAATGTCACTTTAAATATAAGTCTAGGCCACCCAATGTGTTGGTTTTTTGTTCTCCAGATGTATCTCTACTCCAAATGAAGTAATATCTTGAACTTCAAATCTTAAACCTTGAATCTGATGGAGAAGAAAGTAGGGAATATGTGTCAATCTATAAGCATAGGAAATGTGTTTCTGAACAAGACTTGGTAGCATAAGAAGTAAGAACAATTGAAAAATAGGAACATATGAGATCAAAACACTCTGTATAGAAAAGAAAATGATCAATTGAGTGAAGAGGAAGGTTACATACTGGAGAAATCATCAGAATATACAAACTAAAAAAAATAAAATAAAATAAGCAACCTATTTCAAATAATGGGACATTGAACTAAATGAAAGATACAAAAATAATGAAGTAGAAATGGTTAAATATTTCTAAAAATCACTCAAAACCTATAGACATAAGGGAAAGACCAAAACTATTTTTGAGATTTTAATACACATTATTCAGAAAAGACTAATATTAAGAATAAAAAGAATGACAACTACTGGGTGGGTATTGGGGAATGGCATGTTTATATGCTGTTGGAAAGAACGTAATATTGTGCATCTTCTATAGAAATCTGTGTGGAGTCTCCCAAAAAGCTAGACCTAAATCTACCCACTATTCTAGTTATACCTTTCCTGGGCATGTTCCAAAGACTCTGTATCCTACTACAGAAATACATGCATCTTTAGAAGCTGATTGTCTTACTTCATCAACAAATATACTTGAATCTTTATCAATCATTTGCCTAAAACTCACAGGAATATTGATCATATTAACTATGCACTCAAGTGAGCAATGGAATTTCCAAACCTAGTCATGTATGCCTCATAACATATAGGAGAGACTTTTAGTTCAACTCACTATTTGCATTATGTATCAAAAAACCAAAGATTACTTACATTTGCCTTTTAGGATTATATAATCTAACTAGTCAAATATGTGATGTCCCTACTCTGATTGAACCAGGAAAGCAATGTTTTATCATCATCATCATCATCACCATTATTATTATCGCTTTTTACAATTATTTACTTGCTTTACAACATAATATCAGCCCTTCCTCTCCTCCCAGTACTGCCTATTGTAAGTCCTCCCCACTTTCCCCTTAGTAGAAGAAGTTCCCCTCTGTGTGTCAACACCCCATATCACCCTATTCCACCTCCCATCCTTACCTTGCACAGCAAGTTGCTGAGGGACTAGGCACATCCTTTTCCATCAATGCCAGACAAGGTTGTCCATTTAGGGGTATGGGATTCACACAGTCTCTGGGACTGCCCGTACTCCAGTTGTTTGGTGGACATATATGAAGATGAAGCTGTTCATCTGCTGCATATGTACACTGTGCTTATGTCCAGCCTATGCTTGCTCTTTGGTTGGTGATTCACCCTGGGAGCCCCCAAGGGTACAGGTTAGTTGACTCTGTTGGTCTTCCTGTGGAGTTCCTGTCCTCTTGGAGTTCTTCAGTCCCCCATCTCTTCTGTAAGACTTCCTGAGCTTCACCTACTGTTTGGGTGTGAGTCTCTCCCTCTCTTTCCATTAGCTGTTGGATATAGCCTGTCATAGGACAATTATGCTAGGGTCCTGTCTGCAAGCATAACAGAATATTATTAATAGTGTCAAAGATTGGTTCTTGCCAAAGGGATGGGTCTCAATTTAGGGCAGTCATTGGTTGGCTATTTCCTCAGACTCTGCTCTATTTTTGTCCCTACACATCTTGTAGGCAGGACACATTTTGGCTAGAAGACTTTGCAAGTGGGTTGCTGTCCTTATTCTTTACTTCTTATAGCCAGGAAGGACTGCTAGTGGAAGGATAAGGACAGCAACCCACCGACAAAAAATGTTTCATATATATGTTTTTTTCCACAGGAAAAGATTCAATTCAGACAGCACATTTATTTTGTGACCATATTTTTGTGGAAACAAATCTTAAAGAGAACTATTAATAATTTGTAGCACACAATCCAACATCAATCAACATTGTCCACAGTATGCTAGTGACCCCTTTCCAACTATGACCCAGACCCAAAGAGATTTTGTGGAAGGAAAGTGAAGAAGGTAAGGATATCTGCACATTCATCACACACAAGACAACATCTGACTTTTTGCTTAACAAACTCAGGCTGTTGTTTCAGTAGTCCACACTGACTGCTTTGTGAGAGTTCATAGGAAATAGCAAATGAGGTTCCCAATAAGACAGATTATACAGAAACAACCAAAGAAAAGATTAAACAGTATGCTAGGATACAAGTTATATAGATAGAGGAGAGGTTATGGGTGGAATTAAGGGTATAACTTAAATGAACATCTGATAGATTGCCTGTGAAGGATGAAGAAACAGGAGATGTCAGAAGGAGTTGCCAGGAATCTAGACTGAGCAGCTGAGTGGATGAGAGGTTATTAACTGAGATACAGAAGAGATACAGAATAGAAAGTCAACATCCAAAGCTGGTGTCCTTAACTGAACTTTAAAAACTCATTCTTCATGCAGATGTGAAGCTAGCAGCATTCTGACTACAGTAGATATGAGTATTTTCAAAGGAATAAAAAAAATAACTACAAAGTTAACACGTTAATCCTGACTTTCCATTCTCTCTTCTTACCCAGTTCCTGAACTATATAATGATAAGTGTTCTAACGTGTTCCCCTTCCCCTTTACTCACCCGTGACCATGGTTCTATTCCCTTGAGATTTTGTTTGTTTTGTTTTGTTTTCTGTATCTTGGCCTTTTGCCAGAACTGTGTCTACCTTTTCAAATGTATTATTTACCACTCAACATGATCTAAAACTTCCCACTTGTCTGTTCCTGCTCTCAGGCATCTCCTAGGAGTGATATGGGATCATCTCAAGTGTAATATGCTTTAAATTTAAAATCATTGTAAATTGTTCTTGTTCAGCAAAATCTGACTCAAACATTCAGATGGACTTGTGTGGGAGTGTTCTCAATTACAACCATTCTCATTCCTTAGGACATATAAAACATGAGAGGACCACTGAACAAAAGGTGGAACTTAAGTTTATCTTTAGGCAATATTTGCCTGCTGTGGTTGTTTTCTTTTCTTATATAGGCATCAATTCATAGTCAAATTTATTTTCAATCAAGAAAAAAAGTCTTCCTTGAATAAAAGGAATTAGTTGTCTCTACACTTTTACAATCACAGCTAGCCATTTTCTGATGAAGGTTACACACCTGTGGTGTGGAATTCATGTATCTATACATATTGGAAGTTTCCTGCCTGTTTCCAGGCAGAGTGTTCCTTCCTGAATCAATCTTCACTGAAGTCATATCATGTGATTTTTAGTTTAATCACTTTGTAAAGCTGCTGAATCTCACGTTCCACCTGGGGATTTTCAGACTCCAGTGACGCCTGCTCAGTTTAAATATTCTGCAGTGAGTGCTTAATTCATTTGATGTTCTTGAGAATATGATCTGTCTTGTTTTCCCTTGAAGGCATTTTAAATGGTCCACTTGCATTAACACATCAATGAGACCCCTCAGATCGGCTTCTCTCTGATGGACTGGATGACATCCTCCCCTTTTTTGTTTCCTGTTTCCCCCAAATATATTCTCTCTATGTAGACCAAGCAAATTCATAATCTTCCACAGGATTTTACCAAGAGATTTATTCACTGTCATTCCATTGTAGGCAATCTGTCATGTCTTATGTTCCCTGCCTGCATTGTCATTTCTGAGTTGCACTGCTCTAGACTTTGTTGAGAATGAGTATCTTCATTCAAAGTGTCAATTATTTTCTTCTGAATTTGTTTTCCATTGTTCTGTTATAGTTTAAGATGTGCCTCTTTTTTTCAGTAACTTGACAGAGTTTACAAAATGCATTCTTCAGAACAAAAAAACATCTACTACATTCTAAATGGATGACTTATTTAGACTTTTAAATGTCACAATCTTACTATTTCTAACATTATAGATTAAACAAGACCACAGAAAACCTAATTTGCTAAGCCTAGGAAAGAAAGCATCATTTCCACCCCATAAAAGGTGAATGGCAAACAAACCAGATAAATTAAGATAGAATATCACAGAGATTCAGACTCAGTAAATTACTTAAAACTAAAATCGAAACTGGGACAGGAATTTTACAAGAAGAAGGGAGTGCGGACTAGTCAGAAGGAAGGATAAGTGTGACTGTGTAAAACATCATATTAATATATAAAATTTTCAAAGAATAAATATTTGAAAGTTTGAATGGGATGTAGAGATGTTTTGGATAATTTAGAGTGTTTTTCAAGGTAGAAAATCTAGATATCGAGAAAAGTTGACAAGGTCTTAGTTTAAGATCATTGGTTACAATGAGTAGATGACAAAAGTGAATTTTAATAACTATTTCTCATGAAAATACAGTACTTGCCTAAAGAGAGACAATCATTGACTTAGATAATGTTGCCAGGAATAAGTCCTTAAAATGGTTGTATTAGTTATTCATCTGTAATCAAATATCCTGCCATTAGAATTTTCTGGGAAACAGTTATTTTTTGACAAAGATAGGAGTCTTCACTCTCTTTCAATCCTTGTTTACATGCTTACATAGCCTGACTCATGACTACTATTACTATTTCTCTGTGAAGTTCATAACAATTCATCCAAGGTTCTGGGACTGATTTCCAGTTTCCTGAATCATTTCTTCCTGGAACATGCATCTCTCCTTTGATAAACACCTCAAAAGAAAACAATTTGATATCTGAGATACAGACCTACATATGTGTTCCTTTTTTTTAAATCAAAAATAGATGCTTTTCTCATACAATATATCTGGACCACAATTCATTTTAACTCCTTCCCACCTTTCTTTGACCTAATCCATTCTTCCTCTATTTCTCTTTAGAAAAGAATATGCCTTGGAGAGACAACAACCAAACAGTATGAATCGAGATATAATATGACAAGGCAAAGCCTTTATATTGAGGCTAGACAAGGCAACAGGGTCTGAGGAAAAGACTCTGAAATGACTCAAAGAAACACCCACTACTACTATGACACACACAAGAACAGTAAGCTAACAACCATAGCATATACCGAGAGGGCCTGTTGAAGTCCCATGCAGGCATTCTTTGTTTACTGCTTCAGTCTCTGTGAGCCTAACTGAGCCCTGCTTAGGTGATTCAGTGGGGCCATGTGCTCATTGTATCCTTCTCCTGTTCTGACTCCTACAATCCTTCCTTCTTACCACTCTTCTACTGTATTCCCTGAATAACAAGTACAGGGACTCTCTCTCCCTCTCTCCATAATATCTTATCGTGGGTCTCTGAACCCCAAAGAATCACTGATGTCTATTGGACAGCCTCAACCAAAGAATGGATAAAGAAAACATAATGCATTCACACGATGGAATATTACTCAGAATTAAAAAATGATACTCTGCTATATTCATATTTGTTCTTATAAACATGGTTTGGAATTTTTTATTGTCTCCCACTCCATTTCTCTGTCTTGTTGTCACTATACAATAGCTATAGTATATTTGTTACTGGACTTCTGGGACACACACACACATGAGTTCAGTTACATATATGAGCATGTTTAGCTCCCACTGAATTATTTAATTTTATCAATTCAAAATAATTGTAACTTCATAATGGCATTTTATGATTTACTACTTGACTTGTTTGAAATAAAATAATATCACAAAAAGTGTGTGATTGCCTATGCCAACAGAAAGCCCATGTGCATTTTAAAATCTAGCATGGAATGACATATATCATATATATGTATCTGAGTTCTGTATCCTGATACAGAAAGAATGTTAAATATATCTTCTCCTTCAATTCAAGTAATTTATTTTTGGGCTCATGCCATTTTAAAAAGAAGTGAGTAAAAGCAGAGCATAGTTGATGAAGGCAGAATATGATGCAGTTTGGAAGGCATTGAGTAAAATCTAATTTTGAAATAAAAAATCAATAGAGAAGCCAAAAAAATCATTTTCATTTCTCTACATGCCCATCAAGTTTGTGATTATGATTTTACAAAATGCTTAATACATCAACCTGACTATCACCATTGAATACTTCAAAGTAGAGAAAGCATCTGAAACTACACATCTCCAGTAAGTTGTATGCTAAGACACCTTAGATGCTATTGTCAGCATGGAAGACAAACCTTTTCACACTTCAAGTATTCACTGGCTAATTAAGGGTTGCTAAGAATTACTTATAATGAATAAGCAAATTGATATTCCTGTAAATTACAAAATAAAATATTTCATGTTAGAAAATATAGTGAAGTCTCCTCAGTTTAAATTTACTTTACATTCCATTAGCATAGCATCAATACATAATCTATTAAACCTCCTATCATCCATTTGCCATGAAATAGTATTAAAATTATTTCCTACAGAAAACAGATACTTTCTATAATGAGGAAAATCTGCAGAAGTTAGAGCTATGCTTTCCACTGGTCATTTTTTCCCTAGATATGACATTATCCACCTATCATCCTAAGTCATGAACTGTTGTAGTCCTATGAAACAGAGAGAAGGAAATTGTAAAAAGGGTGTTTAATATCTTTTACAGTATCCACTAGGATTCTGTTTTAGTATAGCTTTAGAGATGCCCAAAATGGAAACTTTTTTCAAGTAGAATATTGCAGATGATTATCTGTGATAAATGGAGTTATCTTTCAAAATGTTGATGGAGAGCTGGTAAGGGAATTCCCTCAAAAAGTACTTGTTTCACATGTCTGAGAGCCTGAATTTGAAGCTCAGAACCTATGAACAATACTACGTTTGGTGGTGGGTCCTTATAATCCTAGCACAGGGTATGTAAAGACAGATTCCTGGTATCCAAACAAAAACAAATCAAAACTTAGTAGTACTTTGAGTTGGCTTCTGTCCTTCACCTGCACAAATATGAATATATCACCCCCACACACACACCTATGCATATTTCAGTAAATAGAAAAAAGTGGATGTTTCATGAAACCAAAATTCTAAATAAAATAATCCATGCCATATGCTGAGTGTTCCCTATCAGTATAATTTAGAAACTTATGTATTTAATGATTGACAAACTACTAAAAACACTGAAAAAGTTGCTTCATATTTTCTATATTAGTCCAGGAAATTAGTCACATATTTATATATTTAATATCTCTTTTTCTAGTAAATAGTGAAAATTTTAAACATTGGTTTTCTCTTTCTGTTCTTAATTAATGCAGACTTCATTGAAAGACAACACTAGCAATCTTATGACAATATTCTCTCTTAAAGCAAAAAGAAATCAAATATGAATATAAACACAAATGTGTGCTCATCATTCCTCATTTTACATCTTTGAAAATCTTGTTGATTACTATGTGTATTTTGGGTTGTGGGATTTTTGACTTTTGTATTCCTAATGATCAAATACCCCTTGGACATGGCTAACTAGTATTAGACACTGCATTATACATTGAGCATATATACATAGTATTATACACCGAGCTATATCTACAACACTTATCATGACTTTCGTCTTAGGTAATACATTTATTTCTGAGCCTCCAAAATCCATTCTCATAGCTCAACTTCCAGGCTTACATATAGTTATCCAGAACATGACTAAAACATAAATATTCCTACTTTCCATTTGAATATTCTGAAATGGTCTGATTTTCCAATAACAAAACAGTGCTGTACAAGGGTTAAAGAAGCAATGCAGATACAAATGAACTCTTCCAGAGATACTGCACTCTGAATTTGGCCACAATTTGAGATGAAAAAGTTTCACTACAAAGGATTGTTGAAAGGTATGTTAATGTATCCCTTCAACTATACATAAGCATAAATGAAATAAAATATTTTAAGATGCAATATATTTAAGATGCAGATAGGTAACAGATTATCAGGTTATCTGCATTTGTTTCCCTAATACTGGGATTTACTGTGTGTGTCATTCTTCTTGCTGTAAGAGGACATATTTAAAGAAAAGACAACAATGCTGAGGACTACATAGACTATTTTAAAAGAAAATATCTATAGAAACTGAGACGAAGATTAGCATTATTCTGAGGTTGAGCAGACATTTGCTGAGCAGATGTCCTATGTCCCCTTTATTAAATAAACAAATAAAGGACCTGTTCTTCCATATCAAGAACAAAATAAAAGATATTTTATAACATCACTAGATATTGTTGATCTAATGCTGAGATCTAACAATAAAATACCACTCTGGGAGTGACAAATTTGTATCATACATTGAGTTATATCTGCAACACTTAACATGACTTAGGTAAATTGAGAATGATCTTTAGATGTCTAGACCAAACTAAACTAGTAGCTCTTATTTAACAACAACAACAAAATGTCCAGTACTAACTTTCCAGCTGAAATGAGGAGTGAGTACAAGAGAACTCATTTTTATATTAATATAATGAGCACTGACAATGGTCAGACAGAAATGAATGCCAAAGAAAGCATCACAGTCTTTTATTTGTGACTATTCTTTCTTTTCATTCAAGAAGCAACTGAATAAATAGGTAACTATGAATCCATGTGGATAGGCAGATGGTGAATGATGCATGTAGTCTGCTAATCTTAGCACAAGGGAAGAAGAAGTAAACAAGCTGTATGAACAAAGTGTCATATGTAGTTGAAAACATGTTGGAATTAGATACTTGTAAATCAAGATGATAACTGAACTAGCCACAAGAAAAAAATGTTAACAGCAAAACTGTATATGTAGATGTTTGTGGTAATGGATGATAAATAAGCTAAGAAAGAACAAAGTATTTTAAAAGACACTTCTTAATAAATGATGTATGCATAGCCAGTAAATACCTTCATATGAAAATCACCAAAATATCAGTCTTCATAGCAATCAACATGAAGATACATAAATAAATTATAAATAATAAATACTGAAGAAAATATTGAGAAAATAGAACTTACTCATGTGATAGAAAATAATACACATGCATATTAAATACCATTGTTGTCTTAGGGTTTTACTGCTATGGACAGATACCATGACCAAGACAAGTTCTATAAAGAAAAACATTTAATTAGGGCTGGCTTACAGGTTCAGAGGTTCAGTACACTATCATCAAGGGGAAACATGGCAGTATCTAGGCAGGTATGATGCAGGCAGAGCTAAAAGTTCTACATCTTTATCTGAAGACTGCTAGCAGAATACTGCTTCCAGGCACCTAGGATGAGGGTCTTAAAACCCACACCCAGAGTGACACACCTACTCCAAAAAGGCCACACCTTCTAATAGTGCCACTCCATGGGCTGAGCATATATAGACAATCACATTTCACTCCCTGGACCCCATAGGCTTGTTCAAACATATGAGTCTCTAGAGGCCATAGCCAAACATAGCATAATGCAAAAATACATTTAGTCCAACTTCAAAAGTCCCTATAATTTGTAGTAGTCTCAACAATGTTAAAAGTCCAAAGTTCAAAGTCTCTTCTGAGATTCATCAGTCACTAAACTGTAATCCCCAAAGTAAGACAGGAAACTAGTTGGGCACACTTCAAACTTTGCATCTCCATGTCTGATGTCAAAGTAATCTTCAGATCTCCAACTCCTTTTCCATCTTTGTTGACTGCGACAAATTTCTTTCTCCTGGGCTGGTTCCACTCTCTGCTAGCAGCTTTCCTCAGCAGATAGATCATGGCTCTGGCATCTTGAACATGATGGGGTTTCCAAGGCAACTACCATATTATAGCTTCTTGTTTCAATGTCTAAGATCCACAAATGATCTTCTTGGCTCCTCCAAAGGACTGACATCACTTCTCCACCTCCACCCTCTAGCACTCTAAGCTCAGGTTGATCCATTCCACTGCTGCAGCTGTTCTTGGTGATCATCCCATGGTACTGGCATCTACAGTACACTGGGGTCTTCTGCTGCAACTAGGTTTTATCAACAGCTTCTCATAATCTCTCTTCATGGTGCCTAGCCTGAATTCCTTTGCATGTCCCCTTCAGTCCTGGGTCATCATCTGCAATGGAGACTGCACCTTTACCAATGGCCTTCCATGGCCTCTCATAGGGCCAAATCTCAGCTGCTCTTAATGACTTCTTCATTCCTTCAAAATCAGTACCACCTGGGTGATACAACCACAGCACAAGTTACAATCTTGACTATCTCTGGAACACAGCTTCTTTGTGCTCTCAGAAAATGCTTCCTAGAAGATTTCACTTCAGTGATACTGGTCTCTTCTTAATCACTGCTCATTTCTAAGCTCCAGTTAACAAGCATAAATTGTCCCAGTAGTCTCTTTTATTCTTGACTCTAAAGCCAGAGAAACATGGTCAAAGCTGTTCTGCTGCTTGCTGGGGCTGGAACATAGCCCCCATTATTCTATTACCAACTTTCTGTTTTCCAACTTCCTCACTGACTAAGCTTGGCTGTCTTGAAACTTGCTTCGTATATTGACCTTGAGCTAAGAGTTCTGCATTGCTCTGTCTCCTGGGTTTAAAGCTGTTTACCACCATGCCTGGATCTCAAATTTAGCTGGGTAGGATCTTACCCCAAAGTCCCATGTCCTTAATTTGTTATCTTCTTGAACACAGGATTCAGGTCCATTTCACGTCTTGATATCCCATTAATATTCAAACCAAATATTTTATATTTTTTTCTTTCTAAGCTTTTTAAAATTCTCCTCATGAGACTTTATGAGGAAACAAAGTCTATGATGGGTGTTTTTGAGACTTCCTTCGTCAATGCAAGTAACCTGAGAGTCTTCACCTTAGCCTCAGGTAGACTCTTCAGACAAGGGTGAAAAGTAGCCACATTCTTCACCAAAATAGCACAAAAACAGTCTCTAGGCCACATTGTGAAATTCTTCTCAACTGAAACCTCTTGGGCCAGGTCCATACAGTTCACACCATACTAAGCAACAAAGTCTTCCATATTCCTACTAGGATAGCCCATTAAGCCACACTTACAGCATTCCACTGCTTTCCAAAGTCCCAAATCCACATTCCTCCAAACTAAAGCATGGTCAGGCCTATCATAGCAATACCCCAGTCCCTGGTACTAACTTCTGTCTTAGTTAGGTTTTACTGGTGTGGACAGACACCATGACCAATACAAGTCTTATAAAGGACAACATGTATTTGGGGCTTGCTTACAGGTTCAGAATTTCAGTCCATTATCATCAGGATGGGAGCATAGCAGCATCTAGGCAGGCATGGTACAGGCAGAGCTGAGAGTTTTACATCTTCATTTGAAGACTGCTAATGGAAGACTCACTTCCAGGCAGCTAGTATGAGGGTTTTATAGCCAACACCCACAATGACACACCTATTGCAACAGGGCCACCCTTCTAATAGTACCACTCCCTGGACTGAGCATATACAAACCATCTCTATTGTACTTCTCAAGTTCTGCTGTTTGTTTTTTTAAATAAGTTTCCTGCTCAGTTCATGTATTTTTAAAGGAAAAACAGTTAAACCAAGAGTTAGATGGTTTAAGGTAAGTTCATTTATCAAGGCAAACAAAAGAGAGGCAAAAAACTGTGTGAATGGGCCAATGTGAAGGGGGATAACTGAGCACTGAGGTCTATGATGCATTTTTTCAAGTGCTTATTAAGAGAATAGGTGATATACTAATTACATTTCAGGCTTCCTAAAGCACAAAGACAATCTGATTTTATTAGATTTATACCTTCAATGCCTAATCTTTTCATTGTACATGGTGTGTTCTTCACGATGTAATAGGCATGTTCTCCAATAAAATAATTACCCACATGAAGGGAAACTGCTATAGTCTCAGATGGTGCCTGAAAAACTGCCCAAGGAAAGAAGAGCATGATGCTGAAAACACAGGACTTGGTATATAATTTAAATACTAAAATGTTTCTTTCCTCCTAAAGCTGTTGACTAAAAATTAGCAAATCATTCTCTCCTACCATAAAGATGTCATTTCACATTGTCTGACCAAATGAAATTGAGCAAAGAATACCAATAAAATTATATCATATCTATTCTTTTTAAAAAATTGAAAATTTCTAAAAGTACTTATATGTATGATGTATTTCCAGAATAGATAATGCAACTTATCCGTATCAGCGATTTCACTTGTATATATAGTTTATAGCTGAACCTGACCAATTGGTTTACTCTTCCCAGAGAAGACTATTTTTTCCACTCGCAACATTCCTTAGTTGCCTATATTTCTCTGTATAAGGTTGAGGCTTATGAGCGATACTCCCCTACTAGGAGACACAGCCTCACAACAAACACCTGATACTCTGGCCCTAATAATAACTCCATCCTCTCTTCAGCAATGGTCCCTGAATCTTAGTTCCAGAAGTTCTATTGTAGCGGTAGAGACTGATCTCCATAATTTTATATTTTGATTGATTTTAGCTTTCTGTACAGGCTCCTATTTGTTGCAAAGATAAATTTGCATAACATAAATGTTGCATGCAGTCTTATGTTACTACAGAAAGGTTATTTTGGTTTTAAAAAAATTTGATTAGGCTTCTTAATGTTTATTATTTTGGATTTATTTGAGCAATTACTTGTAAAACTGGAATTCCTTCATGCATACTTATTTTCTGACAATTTTCCGACTTGTGCTTCTCATGCCCCATGGTATAATAGATGAGTGTGATAACCATATTCGACTTTACAAAACATCCTTCTTGAATGGTTTAGTCACAATTGCTCCTACCTTGAGGTTACTTCTTAACAATTTCCTATCTCCTGGCTTTAAAATTCATTTTTGCCAGTCTCCCCATGCTCTCTGTGAAGTTGTGGCCAGTGTGTCTCCATTACTGCATGACTCCAGCTGCAATGGCCCCAGTGATTATTCCAACGTTCCTGAATAATTTCCTTCACTATACTCAAACAACTTTCAGTGAATAATTTTACTATTATTTATAAACATTGCACAATGTTAGTTGGTTTTTTGTTAACCTAAAATTTGTCTTTGAATTTGGCTGTCTTAAGTGAGCCCACATTTTTTGAATGCAGTCTTATGTTACTACAGAAAGATCATACACCAGGAATATTTTCTCAGACTCCCTAAGCTTCTTAAGTACATACAGGTACTTATAGTTACAGAAATCTTCTGGTTAGTTGTTGATGTTATTTTAAATTCTCTCCTGAGGCAAATTTTCTCTCTTCTCTCCTAAGGAAATAGTGTGTTATTTTCCTCAAGCATTCTAGTAAAACCTGAAATTCAGATAGACACCCAGAATGGAGTAGTTACTGGTAAGTTAAATGTATATATGAATAGATATGTCTGAGATCATATTTTTTTCTTATTTCAATAGAAAAATATATGAAGCAGATATCTTAGAGTTAAATTGTTGATGCTATTCACTCACAATATATAAGGTAATGCTGAAAGTATATAGAATCTTACCAGATTATCACTCTAGTTTCACATTTATCAGTGAGTCTAATACTAATTTCATTTTTGCTTGTAAATACTTTTAAATTTCTATGAAAGCTAGGTAAGTATGAACCTTTTCTAAAATACCCTAACAGCCACCACAAACCTCTGTGATTTCAGTGTCCCTTTAGAAGATTCAAATTAAAAAGATTACTTAAGCTTTTGCAAACCAAAAAAAAAAAAAAAAAAAATGGATGTACTTTTGTAGACAGTGACTCTCCACTGGGGCTGAAAAAGCCGAGGCAGGGGCAAGGTAGGTGAACCTCAGCCAGCTTCTAGAACAGAGATGAAGAGTCTCTAGAATTGGATGCAGAGGAAGCAAAGACTAGAAAACAAATACCCTTCCCTCTCTTCCCTCCTATCATTCATTTTTATTACAGTACTTCCCTCTAGACAAGTACACTTGGAAACCAGACACAAAGAGAAAAAGAAAGTACACAAAACCCATTCATTTGAGCAGGGTTAGAGGACAGAGCACTGAAAACAAACAGCAGTGGTTGCATCATATTGAATGACTAGCATTTGGATGTCATTTGTCATTTCATCAGTAGAAAATTAGAGAATAACTTAGGAACATCTACATTTGACTCTTCCTCATCCTTCCAGTCCTAAAGGAGACACAGAGTAACAACAAAAGTCCCTCTGTTTAAAAGAAATCTTGGTATGAGAACATAATTTTCTCATTCAGTAAAATGCCCAAAATTCAAAATAAAACCAAACAGATTAATGTGTTCGATGTATTCAAATATGCATTGTTTAGAGGTTACAATAAAGACTGGCATGTTGCTTAAATCAGAAAACTCTTGAGGAGCATTGAGTTCTAAATAAATTGAATAGCCACACTTCTTTGAAGGACTGTTTAGCTCTTAGCACATTCTAACTTAACTCATTTGTTTTATTCTTCAGACAAATTTAGCTTTATACCCTCCACTTGCATCTAGGACTTCATTCTTTCTGCACCATTAAAGGCTGAGTATTATGATCTGTTCAGTACCCTGCCTTTTCTCTGGGTCTTTATTTCTAAATCAGAGATACAGTTATGTCGTTAGGGCTGTCTGTTGTTCATTTATTGCTCCATTTTCAATTCCAAGAGAAGGTGAAATATGGGGGATGGGCAAAAGACTAAATATCATACTGCTTGCCACTGTATCATGTATTGTAGGAGTGACTTTTTTATTTTAAATTATTTTCTTAATTATATGTATTAAAAAATGAAACAGAACATAATGAAAAACAACATTAAGTTCAGATGCATTCAAACATTAATTTGAATTAATTCTCAACTATTATCGGTATTTTTAATTTGAGAAAAGAGAGACTAATGAAAAGCAAATATTCATAGAGTAGAATTGTTGGTTACATAAATAAATAAGTAAATAAATAAATATCCTGACCCTTTATTCAGAAATCATGTATTGCTTGTTGTCTCTGGATGTTTCTAAACATTGTTGCCTGGATATTTCTAAAGACTGATTTTCTGATATATATTAAGAAGAAAAATGCATGGTGCTGATATGAAATTAGTTAGCTGATTATGGAAGAATTAGTTTAGGCAGTACTAATTGCTAGAACTATGAGAAATGTATTCTCTGCTAGCCTAATATTTACTGAACACAGATGAAGCCATTCTTCTAAAGATTCAGGATCCCCAATTGATTCTATTGTGTGACTGTGCCAAACATTAGTCTTTCCAACATTTGCATCCGGAACAGAATAAAAAGTAGATCTCTGAGGCTTATATGAATATTCTCAGAAGACAAAGAATATGGCCTACACTTTTTCCATACCAATTTCATCCACTAGAATTTAGTCATGTAGTTACATGTGATTTCAAAAGAAAATAAAAAATGTATAATAATTTGGTGTCAAAGAGAAAAATATGTGTCTAGCTCTATCAAATGATGACTAACTGATATTTTAGGTGTCAGTGAAATAAAACTTGAACATTAAATATTGTACTGACAATCATAGTATTTTTAAATGTTTAAGGTTAATGTTACTGCAGAGTTCACTATTATAATATTAAGTGTAATGTTCTTGTCTTTGTATATAAACATAATATAATAATACTTAAGCAATACATATATAAAACAATATTTATTTATCCTTACCTTAAATTTTAGTAAACTATCAGGAGGATGGAAAAGTTTTGCCATGTGCTATTTTCTCATTGAGATTTTTTTAAGCAAAAAGAGTTTTCGGTACTATTTTCAACTACAATGATAGCCATGATACACTACAAAAGAATAATTAATTTATTACTAACCAAGTGAAATAGTTTATTATTGTAGCACTACTGGTAACCTAAATAAAGTTCGTCCTCATTAATTATGGGAATATCTTTCTTAGTTTAACTGGGAATGATTTAATTAATTCCTCTCCTAAGGAAAGATTTAAAGAGCCAAATTTTCTAAAGTTCTAAATAACTAATGAAGTATTTTTCATGCGTACTCTTGCCTTTTGCTTAAAATTCCTGTGGAAACCAACACCAAATTAAGTCATTTTGGCAGCCACCTAATCAGAGTCGAGCACCTCTCTTAGATAAGCTCATGGGTTCATTGATGACAGTATTATTAACAAGACAACTAAGACTAGCAGTGCATAAGGATACATGAGCCTTTATTCCATGTTCATTCTGTTCTAAAGATGGTCATATATCAGTCACAATACTATACCTCAATGTTAGTATTATTGTCCACATCTTATAGTAAGGATATTTAGACTCAGAGTTGGACGAGTAAGTGTCCAAGAATCTTGTTTTGGAGTAGCAGAGCAGAATCCAGACATCAATTATTGCATTTACTACATGTACCCAGACCTGAACTGCTCTTCTCAAAGTTCAGTATCAGTAGACTACTTTTTCTGTGATAGTTTACATTGTCTAATTTTAAATTTATTCCATTACATATGTACTCTCACTTCTATTTCCTAATAATACCATAGTTTCCTAGCAGGAAAAACATTGCCTTTTTTGTTTCCTTTTCAAGGAGAGTGATGGTTTGCTGGCTTTTCAATGTGTGTAAACAGTGCCATCTTCTGTCGGTGTGTTCGCAGCATTTGAAAATAAAGACTTGACAGTCTGAGTTAATTCAGAACCTTGATGAGAAGCAAAGAATCTGGAGAGTTTATAGTCTTGGCACAAATGCACATCTCTGAACACTTGCAAAAGACTAATTGTTGAAAGGCCTCTCTAGGCAGGGCCATGCAAAAAACATTGGGGTATGATTAATTATTTGAATAGCCATTCAAACAACACAGTGAATAGGGAAAGATACAACAGAAGCAGATGCCAAGTGGTTATAATGATTCTAGGTCAATATAAGCCAGGGTGTAAAATAAGCAGTTTAGTTGTCAGCTCTTCCATTTGTGAGTGCACGGACTTCAGTCTTCACCTTTGAGAATCCCATTGGGCCTTATCAACAAGCACCTTTGTCAAAGAAAAGAATAGAAAGACAGAAAGGAAATAAAATATTAAGCTCTGAGGTCTCAAGGTTAGAAATCATTTCTCATTGTATGTAGAGCATAGTTAACAAAACTGAGTCATGTACAATGACAAGAAAAATTTTGTACAGCTAAATCATCAGTCAAAAATCCATATTGTCTCTCCGACTCTCGTTCTGTGTGTGTGTGTGTGTGTGTGTGTGTGTGTGTGTGTGTGTGTGTTTATAGAAAATAAGGACATAACAGATCAAGTAATTCAGAACCTGATTAGAGGCAAGGAATATGGAGAGTTTATAGTTTTGACATAAATACACAACATCTCTGAACGCTTGCAAAATGCTTTGCTATGCAGGCACATGTGAAAAATACAGATATATATATATATATATATATATATATATATATATAATATGTATAATTATACACATATATCACCACTTATTTTCTCATATATATATATATATGAGAGATGTATATAGACAGTAGATAGATCTTACAATATAAATAAAACGTTAAAGTTAAAATTAAGTTATGTCTAAGATTTATGTAAACTCATTCAAATATTTCTATATTATAATATACATCTTTCATATATATCTAGATTTTCTTAGTAGCATTCCCTTAAAAAGTATATCTTGATATAATTCAGTTAAGTGTCTAAAATTCAGGTTTTTTCTATGGAATTTGGTGATATGTTAGAAACTTTAAAAGGATAAGACAGACAATAGAAGTTCTTTTTGGCAAGAATCCCCAAACAATGACAAAGCAATGGTACACATGAAAGAAATTTACCAGCAATGTTTTTTAAAGTGTGCAAATTTCATAGACAAATACCATATTTTTATCTTACATATTTGTAGGGAAAAATGTGGATATCCAAATGTTGACCATGGGTGTTAGTTATCATAATCAAGAAATGCGTAGGGTAGCTTGTGCATGTGACATTGATTCTCAAGTCTAAGTTATGTTTAGAAAAGAAAAGAAAAGAGCTGTGATGTATAGCTGTGAAAAAGAACAGCTATCTTATATATCTCAGAATATTTTTAAAATGAACAAAAAGATTTTAAATATATCTACCATGAATAAATAATAAATTGTGAGTAAATAAATGTGTCCATTTTTTGAATACACACAAAGTGTACATGTATAAAACAATATATGGTATACTAGTGTATGTAATTTTCATGCCACACACTAAAAGAAGAAAAGTAAATCAGAGGGTGACTTATTGAGAAGAGAGACACAAGATAGGGAAAAGTGAGAGAGCAGAATCATTGGTTAAAAACATGTCAAATATTAAAACTGTCAAGCAATAAAATATTAAATATAAATACAATTACAGCTTTGTAGGATGCATTTTCCTCAATATTATAATGCATATTTGAAGACAAAGTAGATTATCAACCACTTGTGGATAATATACAATGTACAGGTAAAATTTTCCATGATTCTTAATGAAATATTCATTTAACTTTTCTTAATTTAAAATGCATTACTCTGCACCCATATTTCTGTTTTGGCCTCTTACTGAAATAATAGAACCTTCTTAACATTTACCAAAGCAAATCTTATTTTATAAAAACAAAATTGCCTTCCAAATCTTCCAAATCTTCCAAAACATTTTATCTAATATTATTGATGGTTTACTGTTAGTTGTCAGTGCTGTATAGGATAGTTGGGATTGAAATTACCCAGGCACCCTGATAGCATTTATCTAAGAAGGCTGCCTAACACATGACAGGTTATGAGCTTTAAAGAGAATCCCAAACCTGTGAGTTTTCTCCATGAGAATCTGTAATCTACTGTTTGCTCTATTCCACATCTTAAAGAGGTTTTGATTTTCACTTTATATTAAACTCATTTTTTAACACTTAATAACACTACTCCATTGCTGGTGGAATTGCAAGCTCATTCAACCACTCTGGAAATCAGTCTAGCAGTTCCTCAGAAATCTGGAAATAGTTCTACCTAAGGACCCAGCTATACCACTCCTGGGCAATACCCAAAAGATAACAAGGACACATGCTCTACTATGTTCACAGCAGCCATATTTATAATAGCCAGAAGCAGGATAGAAACCCAGATGTCCTTCAACAGAGGAATGGATACAAAAATAGTGGTACATTTACACAACGGAGTCCTACTCAGCTATTAAAAACAATGACTTCATGAAATTCCAGGCAAATGGATGAATCTTGAAAATATCGTCCTGAGTGAGGTAACTCAGTCACAAACGATACATGGTATGTACTCACTGATAAGTGGATATTAGCCAAAAAGAAGCTCGGAATACCCACGATACAACTCACAGACCATATGAAACCCAAGAAGAAAGAAGATGACACCAAAGTGTGGATGCTACAGTCCTACCCAATAGAAGAAAGAGAATAATCTCTGGAAAGTAGAGGGAGAGAAAGGTCTGGGAGGGAGAGAAGAGTGGGAGAGAAAGGGGGGCAGTTCAGATATGGAAGGAGATGAAAAAGAAGTAGAGAGGGTCAGGAATTTGAAAGTAGGTGTGTAGTAGTGGGGGAGGGGGAACTAGGAGTAGCCACTAGAAAGTCCCAGAAACTGAAGGAAAGGCCACCCAGATACTGCCCCACCTAGATATCCATCCCATCTGCTGAAACCAAATCCAGACTCTGTTGCGATGCCAAGAAGTGCTTAGTGACAGGAATCCCATATAGCTGTCCCTAAGAGTCTCTGCCAGAGCCGGACCAACACAGACAGATGTGGATGTACACAGCCAAACATTTGGTTGAGTGTGAGGACCCCAGTGGAGAGTTAGGGAAAGGACTGTAGGACCTGAAGGGGTTTGCTACCTCACAGGAAGAACAACAATATCAACCAACCAGAAACCCCAAACTCCCAGGACTAATACACCAACCCATGGCTCCAGCTGGAAAGAAAGGCGAAGGATGGCCTTTTCTGGCAACACTGGGAGGGGAGCCCCTTGGACCTGTGGAGGCTTGATGACACAGGATAGGGAAATGCTAGGCTGCTGAGGCAGGAGTAGGCGGGATGGGGGTGGGGTGCACCCTCATAGAGACGGAGAGGGAGGAGGGGATAGGGGTATTGTGGAGGGAAAATGGGAAGGGGAATGACGTTTGAAATGTAAATAAATAAAGTAACCAATAAAATGGGAAAAAAATTTTAAAAAGACTTAAAATGTCTTATTAATTATCTGGTCAACTCAGAAAAAAATACCTTCTCTAGCTTGGCATACTGGGTCTATTCTGGAAATTCATTAAATACCAGTGTCTCGTCATTTCTGGTAATAATACGGCTATTATGTACTGTACACATGATATGTTAACATGTAAAGTAACTACCCTCATCTGAAAAATGCTTATAAATACTCATTGAATATTTTCATTTGTTTATAGCTAAAATTCTCTGACATCCTCAATGAAGTTCTTTCGAATGTATACATGCTATGAATTATTCCAGTGCATGCATGAACCATGGGGCTCTTCTATTTGTGATTTTTCTCTCAGGTTGGAGATGAGTTCAAGTCTCCTGGACCATAATAAGAGAGACTTTCAGGAGGGCTGTGTGTGGCTAACATCTACTATGACTGTTTCAAACCTCCTTGCATCAATCGTCAGAAAGATTATATATGTTCTACCATGCTTATGTTCACACATTCCTCCTAGGCTATAGTTCCGGAAGATGGTCGGAAACCAGAGTTCAGTGAAATGGTCCATTACACACTCGAGTAAAACTCACTGAGGAATAGAGAGCATGCATAGTATTCTAAGTCCTCAGCACAAGCTTTGTTTTGTTCGATACTCTTATCATCTATTTTTTTTTGAATAGAGAACGTGGATCAGATAGGTTCTAAGTCTTTTCTCCAAAGTGTTAACTTGTTAGGTCACTTGTAATGTCTCCTCATTACTATTTCCTCCAGTTCTATGTATCACATACACACAATCATCTGAAGGCAAAAGTACCAGAACCAGGAGAACCTGGAGTGGTGTTGACACAGCTGCAGCCTTTAGTGATACAGCAGTTAAAAGCATTTTTTAACATTAAAGTGTACACAGGCTTAAACCCACTTGTAAATCTTTACTGTGTTTTAAGTTAATGTTTACTATGTGTTTTTAGACTTCCTTCTAATCTTCATGTAGTCATAGAAATTTTCTTAGGGAATTTTCATTCCATTTATTCAGTGTTCTCAATGTGATGCTGTTATCTCTGTCAGTAAACATGTTGATGTCTAACATATGTAAAAGTCATTTTTAGGTAATAATCTATGTATGCAATCCTTAAAAAAAAAAAACTTAAAAAGTAGAGCTAGCTTCTTGTAGAAAAGTACTTTGTTTACTGTAATAGAGGCCAAGAAATCTACTATTTTCCAAGGTCTCACAGAGGGAATATCACATAGTTGAGATTCAAAACCAAACTCGATAACATATTAGGTTAAGTTTCACGTTCCTTCATGGGGGATGGAAATGATCCACAGAGAAGGAATTAATTCTCCTTACCAACAACCTCTTTCTTTAATCTATCCTTCTTTTTCAATAAACATAACTAATTTAATAGTGCTTTCAATCCTTCTACAGAAATCAATAGTTTATATTTTCTCTTAATCCTTGAATTGGCTAGGGTTTTAAAAGTAATGAATTCAGAATTTATTTGAGTTACATAGTTACCATACAAGTATCAGTAGAAGTTTGGTGGTTCATTGAAAATAAAATGATCAGGTTTAGCATTTTTATAACATGTGTTCTATTATCTCCTAATGCATTTAAATTCAATTTGTTTGGCATATTTATTTTGAATTATTATCTCACGTGCCTTTAATAGGTAAGTCACATGTCGGAATGTTCATTTTTAAGTACCTAAATAATACTCAGAAAACCAGTGTTTGGTTCCCAGTGCCCACCTAGTAGCTTACAAATTTTATAGCTCCAGTTCCAGGAGGTCTAACCCTCTTCATGAAGACTACGACCCAGTCTATTGAATTTCTATTTGTGTGAAAAAGAAGATTTCACTGGAGACCTTGAAGTTGTTTCAAAAGAATGCGAATTTGATCTTTAGTTTAAACAGCTCATCAAGTTTGATGTAGACAAAGAAAAGATAAGATATTTTCTTATGTCAGAGACTATTTTGACTAGTTGAGTGACATAAATTGAGTATGAAAAGCACCGGTGCTGTGGCAATGAGCAGAAAGATGTGCTGTAGCTAGGAAGCAAGAATTACAGATGTCAAGAAGGAGACATTAGCAATTATGTGTCCATCAAGTGATGATCTTAATATCTTGGGATCTGAGTCAAGGAGAAACAACTGCTAGAGTTAGCAAGTAATTCAGTAGAGTTTAAGGTATGAACGAAAAATTACACAAGAGTGACAGCATTTATAAGAACCAAGAATTCTTATACCTTAAAGGCAGTTTGGAAATAAGTCAATGAAGCTAAACCGTAATAGTAACAAACATAAGTAATATACCTATGAAAATCTATCATTACTAGCCTTTGGGATAAAATAAATATTTCAAAACTAATTAAATGCTCACGAGCCGGAAAAAAGTGACAATCTTCAGTGTTTAAACACAGACTCACAACATCACACACTCACACACACTAAACTCCTCTTAACCTTTGTGTGTTGTGTGTCTGTGAGAGAGGGAAGAGAGACATATGCACATATTTAGATAGATGGATTGAAAGAAAGAGATATGTGGTATGTGTTAGACAATGATATGCACTGTTTATTAAATGGTATGTATATAAAAATTTATATTTATGATTCTTGTTAAATGCTTAAATGAAAAAGTCATTTTCGAGAGTTTTTGGCTTAAAATATGAATGTAATAGTTGGTAAAAAAAATCTTTTAGTAAAGATATTGATTTACTAATAACAGTAGTGTTAGAGAAGATCTAATGTACAGTGGAGATATTATAGATTAAAATGAGGAGGCTAAAATTCCACAGTACACCAAGAATCCATGAGGAATCCTTCATTTTTTCTTTCATATTCTAAGGAACTGGAAAGTTATAACAAATGTCATTTGGGAATGAAGAATACACATAGCAAGGTACAACTAGAATGATTAAATAATTTGCTAATAGTGGTCATAAAGATAGATTCTACATTGTAAGATTCTTATAGAACTTTAAACTGGAAGTCACCAATCTCAGATATTTGGGTAGTCTTTAAGCAATAAGAGAACATACATTCAATTGTTACGCTATTGGAATACAAATATCCCCTAGTTTGTAACTTCAGTAGTTTGATTGCACATATTGCAGCCTTGAAATAAAATCTCCAGTGACAGAAGAGGCCTGTAGCCAGTAATGATGTTCCAAGAATGCAGTGAACGGTCTATAAGCTCAAAAATGGAAAACTGGAATGAGCCAGTATAGTAGAAGCAATGGATTTATCTGACCTCCAGAGGCATGAATGATCTTGCTCACAAATGATATTTTAAGATGTAGGGTGGGAACCAGAAGTACTGAGCTTCATGATTTCTGTGGCATCAAGCAGGTGACCACTCTACTCTTCTAAAAATAGGAGGACAGGAACAGAAACACAAGTCAAGACAGACTGCACAATAAAGAATCTAATTACAGGTTTGCACAAAGTTAGTACAAAATTCATGTTGAAAAGGAGATGTGAAAGTCTAGGGCTCATGGAGAAAAAGTATATGTTGACCATAGAATTTCTAGTCAGACTTTTCAGAGTTCTTACTCAATACCTTCTTCACCTTTTTGTCTTCTTAACTTGGTCTTGTTCACTGGAAATCTATATAGGTAATCTCCTCTGTACAACTCATCCCATCTAGTCTTTGAAATCTCATCGACAATCAATAAAATAAGCATAAGATACATACAGATTTTAAATAAAGAAATTGTTACCAAGTTGGAATAATAGATTAAGCTTGTATTGACCCATTGAAATATATATTATTTTAAAGTAAAACATTTTTATGTATTTATTTATAGCTGTATGTTGATCTTGCAATGCTAAAGGCAGAAATGAAGCCAAGTAAGAAAACAGAAAGACTCTAGAATACTAAGTAACCTTTTAAAATAAAGGACAGAATTTACCTGCCTACGTCAAAGACTACCTTATGATGTAGGTAAATGACTAAGTTTGCATAAGTTTGTCAACTTAGAAGACCAGTGGATGTAAATTGTGTTAGTCTATCACTTAAGAAAAGATAGTTTAAAAGAGATAAGACTATAACAAATCAACAAATATGCCCACTCTCTGCTAGCATGGTTCTATAAATACATCTCATTTCCTGTGGTATCTTCCTAAAATAAAACAATGTTTCTAAATAAACATTTTAACATTAAAAAAAAAAAAAAACAGTGGTTCTTTTGGAACAAAGAAGATGTTATTCCTTAGGCAAGAGTCCCTTTTAGCACACTATGAGCCCCACCTGAGACAGTTAGGCAATGTTTTCTTATGGAAAAGTGTAAAGAACTCAGAATAAGACATCCCATCCAAGTGTCTAAATAAATAATTCTCTGAAAAAAAAAATCAAGAAATTAGCACCTTGAGGTGATATTGGCAGCAACCACAGTATACTTGGGAGGCCTAAAAAGTTACTTCATGCTTCGACAAAGTCCTTTTTATAAGACTGAGGAGTTTATAGGGCTGAGGAGCTTTAAATCCCAATGGGATATTTCTCACTCTCAATGAAGAGGCATTAGTAGAATTGCTGAGATCTAGTTGATGTTAGATACAGGAAGGCAATACTCAGAATTATGCATTTGATGTTTTATGAAGTATGACCTCATAGAGCTTCAGGGCACTCGCTTTGCACTTGTAACAGTATTTTGAGCAGAAGGAAGAGAAAAATAGGACCTGTCATCTTGCTCCATTAGATATTATTCAGTAGCCCATACGACTGATTAACTCGCTGTCAAATTCTATTGGAAGTAGGACCAGACTTGCCTGCTTCAAAAGGAAAATCACCAAGTCTGTCAGATGAGATAAACAAGTTTATGAGACACGTAGAATTAACTGCATTGTTTCTGGCAAATATAATACTGGAAAATTTCCTGCTTCAACAACAACAAAAGTCTGATTTTTTTTTCTTCTATTTCTATTACAGTCAGTATTCCAACAACCATGTGTAACTTAAAAGAAACACATTGAGCCTCAGATCCTCCTATGGGCTTATACAACATTAAAAAAATAATAATAAAATAAAATAAACCACCAACAACGAAATCAAACAAAAAAATTGCCTTTCTTGTTCTGAAAAAATCATAAAATAAGGGCCAAAATATTTTTTTGTTGTTGTTTTCTTGCCTAAGTTAAACCAACCTAACATTTGTATGTTTTCTTTTGTGAGACTCATAGCTCTATCAGATTCATCATATCTACAGAGCTGAAAATTACTGCAAGGTGCCTCTAATTAGTGAAGAGATAAAATTCTTTTTAAATGATATTTTTGTATGAATTAAATTTAAGGTAATTTATAATTCTGGGAAGGAGTAGTCTCATCCTATCATTGATTTTGTTATTTTTACATTATTAATTATTAAATATATTGAAAAATTAATTATTCAAGTGTAATATATAACACAAACATATATATTATATATATGTTTAGTAATCAAGTGCTTTGGAAAGCAAGATCTGGAACAGGAGATTTCTATATCTATAGAAGTATTGACATTATAATATTTAAAAGAATTCTGACTCAAAATTTCATATTGAACACTGCATTTATAAAATTTATATTTTTCTACAGCAGCTAACAAAGTAGACATTAATAAGGTATTAGTTATGGAGAAAGGAAAAAGATTCTGGAAAGATTTGAATCAAATAAAAATCATAAATCTTTCGACTTTGAGTTAAAAATAAATGATAAGCCATGTAGCAAGTACTCAATTTGAGGAAAACAGGGAAACATTGGCACAGTAAGTCAAACTGAAACCATATTAATGTATTTGTTAGGCATCTACACTAAATCATACACTAGGTAAGCACTTCTCAACCACCATTCTACTTCTGTAAGAACCAGCATCGCATGCATTGTCTCATCTTCCCAACTGGCCAGTGAGTCCTCACATGATTCAACGCTGAGTTCTATATCTCTCTCTGCCTGGCCACTACCAGCACATGAAAATCTTTTGGATGTAATTCCACTGTCCCTCACTCTGTTTAATCCAGTGAGATGCCCACAGTCTTTACCTCCCTTTGTCTTTGACAGCGTTTGATATTTTGTCCTCCTTTCCAACATGACGCCTTTCTCTACTCTGAGCATGTACCTTCTGGTTTTGATCCTACCAGATAATGTTTAGCATCACATGGGGAGTGGTGTATGATTGTCTTCCACATGCTCAGGCTAGCATTTATCTTGTTCACAAGAAACTGATTATTTACTTCTTTCTATTTAAGAATTTACCAAACTCTTTTCTAACAAGATTGTACACGTATACTTATTAATGCATATGAATTTGCCTGGAATATTTTTAAACTTTTCTCATATAGCTGTCTTTTTTTTAATTTTTAGTTTCTTCTGGCTGGGTCTCATTAAGTAGCCTAGGCTGGCCTCCAGCTCTCCAGTCTCAATCCACTTGCTTCTTTTTCCTCAGTTCCATGGTTATATGCATCTACAATCACAATTAGATTAAAAGTAACTTTAAATGAGCAGAAAGAGAAAACTCTCATGAATAGAACTTAAAATTAAATGCTACCCGTTTATTACACCTACTCATAAATGTTTTGGGGTGTAATCTATATCATCACTATATCTTTAGTACCTATCTGTTTATTTAGTAGGCATACAAAAATCATTTAAAGTTGTGTATTAAGAATCAATTATCTATAGTTTTAAAGAACTTTGATTCTAATCATGGTTATAAACTTTAAAATAAAAAAACAATTCATTACACTAATTACTTTAATAGGAAATTTATAGAGTTCTTTCTGATTCACACATGGTGTAAAATATAATGTGGAATCTGAAAGACAAATGTAAATCAATAAGGAAAGAGAGCTAGGGGAAAAAGGGGGTTCATGCCAATACAAATTGATGAATCCAGAGCCAGGGGGAAGCCAACATTCCCAAAAGACAAACGTGAAAAAATCATACATATGTAGTGATTATAAATTATACTTTTACAATTACAATGAAGAATAAAAAATTAAAAAGGAGTTATTAACCATCAATACAAATAAAATTATAGCATAAAACATGTGAGATATATTAAAATGATGATGGGGATAGTCACAGCTGTAAAATTAACACCATATTAAGTTAGACTAGGGACTTTGCCTAAATTTAAACATCAAGGAAATAGAGATAAGAGGAGAAACTTAAGACAAATTTAAACATAATAAATAAGGTAGATGGTAGAAAAATTGTAAGATGAGTCAGATAAAGAATCTTCTTTATTGAGGTCAATAAACTTGCAAACCATTGACTAAAATCAGAGAAATGAGAAAAAATAAGCATTCAGCATTCAAGAGGCAGTGGATTGGGATGAAAGGAAGAGAGAAGGGGTGAGGGAGAAAGGAAAGGAACACAGAAGGAAGGAAGGAAGTGATAGAAGAAGATAAGGAGATAAAGAGGAAGTAGAAAAATTACATAAAACTAGAAGCAAGTGAAAACAATGCAACTAATGTCACAGACACATAAAAGATCACAAAGGACTACAATAAGCAATTATATAGCAAATGAAACAGCATAGAATTAACTGTAACTTTCTAGAAAAAGAAAAAGTTTTCTAAGCCTGAATCATGAAACAAAAACCTCTAAATTGACTTGCACTTAGAAGGAGATAACCAGAGTATAAAATGTTCTTTACTTAATATCTGTTTTAAGATTCTTTCATCTGAAGACTGTGACAAAGCTCTGCTTAGGCTGATGTGAAGACCTCATGAATGGAGGTGCATGCTACCAAGCCCAAGGACCTCAATTCAGTCCTTGGCATCTCCATGTTGGAAGTAGAGAACTGATTTGTGCAAGATGTACTCTGACCTGCATATGTGCATGTGTGAACACACAGAAATAAATAAAATGTAATTCTTGTGAAATTTTAATGGATTGTCATTGGTACCTAAGAATTTTATCTATAGGTAATAAATAAATAAATGGTAATTTTTTGTTTTAAAACAGGTAATGTTCCCTGGAAACATTTTTCTCCTTATTTATTTCCATCTTTTCCTCCCTTTCACTCCCACTCACTTCTCTCTTCCTTTCATCCCTTTCCACTGTCTCTTGAATGCAGAATGCTTGGTTTTTTTTTTTCTCATTTCTCTGATTTTAGTTAATGGTTTGCAAGTTTATTGACCTCATAAAAAGAAAACCCTTTATCTGATTCATCTTACTATTTTTCTACCATCTACCTCATTTATTATGTATAAATTTGTATTAGGTTTCTCTTCTTATCTCTAGTTCATTGATGTATAATTTTAGGTAAAGTTCCTAAGTTAATGTAGTGTTAATTTTACAGCTGTGACTCTCCCCATCAACATTTAATGTGTCTTCACATATTTTATGCCATAATTTAATTTGTACTGATGGTTAATAACTCTTTTTTTTATTCTTCATTGGAACTGTAAAAGTATAATTTATAATCACTACATATGTATGATTTTTTTCATTAGCTTTTCTTTTCCTTTTCTATTGGGGTCATATTTGCTTCCTCTTGGCTCTGAATTCATCCATTTGTATTGACCCCCCCCCCTTTTCCTAGCCCTCTTACCATATTGATTTACATTTGTCTTTCAGATTCCACTTTGTATTTTGCACCATGTGTGAATCAGAAAGAACTTTATAAATTTCCTATTAAAATAATTAGTGTAATGAATTGTTTTTTATTTTAAAGTTTATAACCATGATTAGAATCAAAGTTCTTTAAAACTATAGATAATTGATTCTTAATACACAACTTTAAATGATTTTTGTATGCCTACTAAATAAACAGATAGGTACTAAAGATATAGTGATGATATAGATTACACCCCAAAACATTTATGAGTAGGTGTAATAAACGGGTAGCATTTAATTTTAAGTTCTATTCATGAGAGTTTTCTCTTTCTGCTCATTTAAAGTTACTTTTAATCTAATTGTGATTGTAGATGCATATAACCATGGAACTGAGGAAAAAGAAGCAAGTGGATTGAGACTGGAGAGCTGGAGGCCAGCCTAGGCTACTTAATGAGACCCAGCCAGAAGAAACTAAAAATTAAAAAGATGATAATTAGCTATATGAGAAGAGTTAAAAATATTCCAGGCCAACTCATGTTGCCTTATTTGTAGGCTTTCTAACCTAAGATCCATTTTATGTCAATAGATCAATCATTATCATTGTTCATGGATTCCATAAGGGATAGCTAAACTTCCTCATGACTACAAAGTGGTATATCTAAGATATACATATTCAAAATGTAAATAAAATATAATATGTTAAAATATAGCTTTTACCCCAACATATGTTTTCTTTTTCCATAGTTTCTAGACTACCAGAAAACATAAAATAATTTAATGTAGTTTTAATGAGTTAAATGGTTTGGACCAATATTGATAAACATAAGTTAAGTCATATTCATGGGTTTATTAAATATTTATAATATCCTTTTGTAAATATATTTGGGTCAATATGACAAATGCTAACATTATTTAAATTAAATACATTAATAATACATTAATAATAATAATAACAATAATTAAACAATATGATAATAATTTAAGTTACATAATTAAACACTTACTGGGCATACAACCTTCTACAGTCAAAACAATGAATATTAAAATAAACGTATTTCACTTGCCCTACAGTCAGCGAGGACAAACAAAATTTAAAACAAACAAATTAAAGGAACAATTAAACAAAGTATAGCAACACAAAAATAACCAAAAAAAAGTACATTTTAGGCATTTATTTTTCTCAACCCTCTTTAATAAATAAGGGTTCAACCCTCCCTCTAGCCCACCACCCACCAGAGGTAATAGGAAAGAAAGGTTACTAGGATACGGGGAAGTGGACCTGTTTAAAATAGGTCTTTGGGACGATTGCCATCTTCATTGTTCTTATCTCAGTCCATTAGCAAATACCAAACACAACTTAGCAGTTGCAGTCCAGTCCACTTGGAAGATACCACACACAAATCAGTGTGAGGAGTTCAGTCCAGAAGAAATCATGAGGCTCACCAACAGTCTGCAGAAGTCTGCAGAAGCAGCAAGAAACTGCAGGAACCTCACAAGAAGTTCTTTGGTGAGTTTCTCTATGAAGTCACCACAAGAAAAGCTCAGCAACATAATGTAAGGCAAAGCAATACATGCAGGTGGTCAGTGAAGGCTAATGAGGTGGAACAAAGCAAACCAATGCTCTACCCCCACACTCTATGTGGGGTCATAATATATATTCTTCTAAACATCATGACTCCTTTCAAGTGTTTGCTATAGAAAATCATCCTTTCATCTGTGTCTGCTTCAGCAAAACATTTTCATGTCTCTGTTTTATCAAGGCATTCTTTTTTCTATCTGCCCCAGCAAAACATCATTATTACCTGTGTCTCCAGTTCATTTTGTATTGGTAAACTACTCCTAGCCATGGAACCTTCTCTGAAGTGACACTCACCTGGAGAAAACTGATGTTCCTTTTGCCTCCAAGTATCAATTGCTTCTTTATAGGAGTATTGTGTCCTTTCCTCTTCTTAGCACTGCAATTTTGTCTTATTTGAATATGTGTAGATCTTGTATATGCTGTCCTATATGAGTTCACCTATGTGTCAACCCTCTTTTGTGTGAATGATGCTCTTTCCTTGGAGTCATCTACATTCTTTTCCTGCCTCTATCTGCAAATGGAACCCTAATTTGTTTGTGATGGGGGGCTTGATAAAGATATCCTACCTAGGACTGAATGTTCCAAAGCCTCTAATTCTCTCCATGTTGTCCAGTTTTGTGTCTTTGCTAATTAACATCTAGTGTAAGAAGAAGCTTTTTCAGTGAGGGTTATGCAATGTTCTGATCTATGAGTATGTCATTAGTAGTCCCTTTATTGCTATAATAATTTATTAGATTAATATTAGTAGACATTTTCCTAGGCCCAAATCTTATCTAGTCTCAGGTGCATGGCCATTTTATGAGTATAATATATGGATTCCATTTCTGGGAATTGCCCATCAAAAAGTGGCTGGTAACTTCCAGAACATTAGTGCCATTATGGCACCAGCATATTTTGCCAGCATATTTCTGAGGTAGTATACAGGATTTGTAGCTGAGTGGTATTGATATTACTTTTATCCTCCAGAAGGTGAATAAAGTTCCATACAGCACCATGTATATATAGTGAATAGGGATAAATTTATAGTTGAGTATTTCTAAGAAATATTTTCCTATAAAGTTCTGCTGTGACCTGAGGAAATTTGGGATATTATCACAGAATCTCAGCTAACAAAGATTTTCTGTTAATTTGCATGTATATTTACATTCATTAAAATGCACTTAAAATATGATGAAAGGGATATTAGTAATAAACACAAAATATTGAAACATCTGGATATCACCAGAAGTTTATCTCATACTTAAAACTGAGATTGTTTCCTTGATTTTAGTTGGGGAACCAACTAAAAATGCAAGGAAGAGAGATGTAATGGCAGAATACCCTGGGAAGGGCTGTATAAATTTGTAACCTGAGAAATTACATCACAGCATTACTGGAAATGCTTGACTACTTGTTAGAGCTGCTTCACAGATCTGAATTGAAGTCTTGTGGCTTAATAGCGGCCTGAATGAGCATTTGAAAATCCATACTCTACCCCATTAAAGTTTCTCTTGTATAATTTTTAGATATCTTTTGGTCTTTCTGTCAGTTCCGTGTTTTACATTCTTGCAGAAGGAAGAACTTTCTTTTGTTGTCTAGTCCTTTCAAAGAAAGGCAGATAAATTTTCTGTGTATTCGCACATTTAAAGAAATTTGAGCTATGTCTCAAACCTCAGCCACTTACAACAGGACATAAAATAACAATGCCAGATCTTAATCTTTGCTAAAGCCAAACAATTGATAAAATTGGGTTTTTTTTTTTCCTCTCAAAAAATAACTAAGCTGACAATAATAACAAGATATTATAAATGTTTGGAAATTTTAAGAAGCTTGATTAAAATATGGAGTCACTAAGAAATATTTTAATTTCAGGACTAAGAAGTATGGCCCATTTTAGAATATTACAACACTAAATATGATATAAAACTTTTTTGAAATGTTTAGGAATAAATAAATTTAGTTTAATAAAGTAATAAAACACCATCATACAATAAGACTATGACGTATCAAAACATCAGAATATGTCAGTTATTCCTATGTAAGCTAATAAATATCTTCCTATAATGTCATTATCAATGATTTTATTATTATTCTAGCATCAAACTTTTCTATTGGATATTTTAATTACATTTCAGATATTATCCCCTTACCTCATTCCCCTCCCCGCCCAGGAACACCCCTATCCCTTTGCCCCTACTCCTGTTTCTCTGAGGATGTTCCCCCACCTACCCACCCCACTCCCACCTCCCCAACATTGAATTCCAGCACACTGGAGCATCCAGGCTTCATGGGACCAAGAATCTCCTCTCCCACCTATGCCAGACAGGGCCATCCTCCCTTACATATACAGCTGGAGCCATGGGTCCCACCCTAAGCACTCCCAGGCTGGTGGTTTAGACCCTGGGAGCTCTGTTTAGTTGGTATTGCTGCTCTCCTCATGGGGCTGCAAACCCTATCAGCTCTTTCAGTCTTCACTCTAACTACTCCATTGAGAACCCCTTGATCAGTTCAATGGTTAGCTGTGAGCATCTGCCTCTGAATATGTCAAACTCTGGCAGACCTCTAAGGACACAGCTATATGGAGGGGCCGTCTGGAGACCATTCCACCTGGGTATCCATCCCATGTGCAGTCACCAAAGGTAGACACTGATGTGGATGTCAGGAAATGCATGTTGACAGGAGCTTCAAACTTTTACATGTGATTACATGACAGGGAAGGAACACCAAAGACATCTCAACAATGAACAGAGACTTTATTTCCGTTTATTTATTTATTCACTTTGCAACCAATCACAGCTCCCCTCCTCCAATCTGCCCTCACACACACACTCCCCTATCTCCCTTTCTTCTCCTCTGAGATGGGGGAGTCTCCTTTAGTATCACCACATCCCGTCATATCAAGTCACTGCAGGACTTGACATGTCCTTTCTCACTGGAGGTCAAACAATATGTCTCATTTAGGGGACTAGGATCCACAGGCCAGCAACAAAGTCAACAGCACCCCAATGCTAGTTCTCAGAGGACCAGCATGAAGAGCAAACTGTATATCTGCTACATACATACATGCCAGGGACCTAGGTCCAGCCAATGGTTGCTTTTTGGTTTCCAGTTCAGTCTCTGGGAGCCCCCAAATGTCCAGGTTTGTAGGCAGCCGAAGAGACAGCGCTGGTTTCCAACATGGCTGGCGCAGCATCCTGTATAAGCCTACTGCGCATGCGTCAGCCTCAAGCCCCTCCCGAGAGGGCTTATGCAAATGAGGCATGAGCCCCAACCAATCACAGGGCTTATGCTAATGAGGCAGGAGATCACAGGGCTTATGCTAATGAGGCACGAGCCCTAACCAATCACAGGGCTTATGCTAATGAGGTATTGGCCCTAACCAATCCTGAGAGAACAGGCCGCCTGGCCCGCCCCTTGGAAGGGTATATAAGCAGTGCATTTCTGCTGCTTTGGCCGCCCCTTCGATGGATGAAGACTGTGCCTGGAATAAAAGAGCTGTTAAAGAAGAATCCAGGCATGTCGTGTCTTACTTGCCGGCCGAGGAAGACGCGACAACTGGTGGCCTGTACACGGCGGAGACCCAGCACCAACGGAGAGACGCGAGAGATGCGGCGGTGGAGAGACGCGAGAGACACGGCGGTGGAGAGACGCGGCGGCGAGAGACGTGGCGAGAGACGAGAGAGAGAGAGAGAGAGAGAGAGAGAGAGAGAGAGACACACGGCGGCCAAAGAAGACTAACGACAACGAGCCGATGACAACAACCTCATGGATTCAGAAACTGAGGTAAAAAGGTGTAGTTTTTAGTCGAGGTTCCCTGGGTTGGGACGAGTTAAGGATCCCTGGTCTGGGAAGAGTCAGGGACGAGTTAAGGATCCCTGCTTTGGGACAAGTCAGGGACGAGTGGAAGATCCCTGGGTTGGGACGAGTTAAGGATCCCTGGTCTGGGACGAGTCAGGGACGAGTGGAAGATCCCTGGGTTGGGACGAGTTAAGGATCCCTGGTCTGGGAAGAGTCAGGGACAAGTTAAGGATCCCTGGTCTGGGACGAGTCGGGGACGAGTGGAGGATCCCTGGTTTGGGACGAGTCGGGGACGAGTTAAGGATCCCTGGTTTGGGACGAGTCGAGGTTCGAGTTAAGGTTCCCTGGTTTGAGGTTCCCTGGTTTGGGACGAGTAGAGGCTCCCTGGTTAGGGACAAGTCGAGGTTTGAGTTGAGGTTCCCTGGTTTGAGGTTCCCTGGTTTGGGACGAGTAGAGGTTCCCTAGGTTTGGGACAAGTCAAGGTTTAGGGACGAGTATAAGGAAAGAGGCAATAAAAGGTCCGCAGATTTTCTAATCTATGATATCTATTGTCAACCCGGAGTGGGTTGGCTTGGGTATCATAATAATGCCTTTCCTGACATATAGTCTTAGCTTGTACCTAAATTCTCATTGTGAATATGAATCTGCTGTCCGAAAGGACCAGGAAGTTTTTGAACAAGTGAAAGAGGCTCAGTCAGAAGGCTCTGAGGCAGGAGTTAGTAAAATAAACAAGGGACCAAAAATGATAACCAATATAGATACAGAGAGCTCTTCTAGCTCTGATAGCTTAGAAAAGATAGAGGAAGGAAAGAGCTTAGAAAAGATGGAGGAGGACCTTGAGGACATGTTAACTAAAATAGAGACCGTGGTCCTCTCAAGGAAAAAGAAAGGCAAAATGGCGGAAAAGCTCAAACCCCATGCTTGGGAGATGCCCACAGCTCCGCCCCTAGGCCCGCCTCCCTATGTGGAGGTTCCTTGGGCCAGTCTGTCCCCAGAGACACAATGCTCATTCTGCCCACAGACTTGGAAGGAAGCGCGTATGGCCTTCCCAGTTTTTGATCCTGGAGGCAAATATTTTCTAAGCAATCACTCTTCATGACACAGTTCCAAGAGCCTATCTTCAGAACACAGGGAACTAGGGTTAAGAAAAATATGTTATTGGGTATGATTGCAAATTTATAATTTTGATAATAAAAAACTAGATTTAAACTGGTAATTCAAAGTTGGAGTCACTCAAAACCAGATGTATGACAATATCTTTTAATATTTGAGACATCAGCTATATTCCTAAATAAATTGTGACATAAGATTCAAAGGTTTCTAGGAGATGCTAATTGGCTAAGATCTTTTTTTAAGCTCTCCACAAAAGAATTTAAGCCTTAAGAGAGATACAAACCTTAATTTCTTTTGGCTGATAGAAAAATAATTTTATAAAAAATATAACAAACTATTATTAATAGATATGTAAATTAATTAGTTGTTGGCTGTTTTATAACAGTCCTGTTTAGATTTATATTTACAGACAATGGCCCAGCCTATACGGCTCAAGCCTTTCCTTTTGCCAACGTATGGAAGTCTCACTCGCTCATGGACTGCCCTACAACCCTCAGGGGCAGGGTATTGTAGAACGAGCACATCTAATGCTCAAGGAATGTCTTCAAAAACAAAAAGAGGGAATAGGCCACGGCCTTACCCCCAAGCATAGACTATCCTTAACACTATTTACTTTAAATTTTCTAAATTTGGATACTCAGGGTCAGTCTGCTGCTGACAGACATCATAATCACTTACGCCCTCCGCCAGAAAAGGTAAAATGGAAAGATATCATAACTAACGCATGGCGAGGGCCCGATCCCGTGTTCATAAGAGCACGAGGTTCTGTTTGTGTTTTCCCACAGGATCAAGAAAACCCTATCTGGATCCCTGAGAGACTGACTCGGAAGATCTCCAGTCCGGTGATCCCAGACGAAAGGAGGGATGATGAAACTGCAGATCCTGATGTTGAAGCTCCTGTCGCAGACCACCACCCTGAACGGCACTTGCCTAGATCCCGTCACTCTGAAAAGACTTACCACTTGGGTTAAGGATGCCCTCAACTTCTTTAAAGAATGGGCGGGAGTATTTGTATGGGGAGCTGTTGTTCTCTTAGGATGTGGCTTCTGCCTTTGGTTTCTATGTCACTTATGCCATGACCATGCAAGACATAAGGCTGTAGTTTATCAGGCGCTGACTGCCATGGAGGAAGGTGCTTCCCCAAGTATTTGGCTGGCCTCCCTTAGGGAGACCTAGTGGGGAACCTTCTGGATCCGATATTGGCCGTCCAGGCATTTTCCCTAGATCCTGACCATCTTGACCATTGCCAATGGTGTACATTCATACAGCTCCTATGGCACCATTTAAATTTTTCAGAAGTGGGGAGTATGAGGAGTGCCTCGACTAGAGATGTTCTCAATTCTGAGATAGATTCTCTGAAAGTATGTCTGAGTGCATAGAGGTTTTGTGTCAAATACCTCTCCCTGAAAAAAGGCACAAAGGCGAGTATGGGGTGGCAGCCCCCATTACAATGCCTTCATTACTTGCACAAGGGCTCAGACCTCTGCTTTCCACCGCTGACTTTTGCCACAGTAGTGGCTCCTTCAAGAAGTGCCTTCTAAAGCCTTTTGATAATCACCTGGTGAATGAGTTCAAAGCATGGGAGGCCTAGGACGAATCTGAAGGGTCCAGAAGTAACCTATTTCAAATTTATAAAATAAATGAGGGGAGATGTAGGCAGCCGAAGAGACAGCGCCGGTTTCCAACATGGCTGGCGCAGCATCCTGTATAAGCCTACTGCGCATGCGTCAGCCTCAAGCCCCTCCGAGAGGGCTTATGCAAATGAGGCATGAGCCCCAACCAATCACAGGGCTTATGCTAATGAGGCACGAGCCCCAACCAATCACAGGGCTTATGCTAATGAGGTATTGGCCCTAACCAATCCTGAGAGAACAGGCCGCCTGGCCCGCCCCCTTGGAAGGGTATATAAGCAGTGCATTTCTGCTGCTTGGGGCTGCCCCTTCGATGGATGAAGACTGTGCCTAGAATAAAAGAGCTGTTAAAGAAGAATCCAGGCGTGTCGTGTCTTACTCGCCGGCCGAGGAAGGCGTGACACAGGTTAGGGTCCAGGTTAGTCGATTCTGTGTGTCTTTGTCTGGAATCCATATCTCCTTTGGGTCCCACAACTCTTCCACAAGACTTCCCAAACTCCATTGAATCCATTGAATGTTTAGCTGTGGGTCTCTGCATCTGGTTCCATTGGTTGCTAGGGGGAACACTCAGAGGGAACACTCAGAGAGCAGCCATGCTAACCTCTTTAAGGAGAACAAAGTATCATTAATTGTGTTAGTAATTGGTTCTTGCCAATGGGATTGGTCTCAAGTTGGGCCACCTATGAGTTGGCCATTCCCTATATCTCTGTGCCATCTTCATCCCGTACATCTTCTAGGCTTTATAGGTGGGTTGGTGTCCTTATCCTTCAATTGGGAGTTCTGCCTGGCTACAAGTGATGGTGTCAGTGAGGTGTCTAAGGTTCTATATCCTGACTCCTATGAGTCTCAGCTAAATTCACCTCAATAGACTTCCGAGGACTACCCTTCCATCAGAGGTCTCTGGTACATCCTAGAGATGCCCCACCACCACCCCCAATCCCATGCCTGCTGTTATTTCTCCCAGCTCTCACTACACCTGATTCTCCTGCAGTATTCCCCTCCCCACCTCCTCTCCTTCCCAGTTAACTCCCTCCATCCACCTCCAATGTTTATTTTATGTTTTCTTCTGAGTAAGATTCAAGTATCCTCCTGAAGTGGAAATTTCTGGTTTTTTTTTTTTTTTTTTTTTTTTTCCTCCCACTGAAGGACAGGGGAAAGGATCGAACACGGGACCGACGGAGCGCCCTAGCGACAGAGCGTGAGCACTACAGCAATGTGCCACCGCAGGCCGGTTCTGGTTTCTTTGAAAACCCATTTGTGTAATGTGATGTGTCATGTGATTGTTTCAACTCTGAAGCAGACTTGTGAAAGAGCATGTAATGTTTTACTGGAGCAGATGCTTGAAAGGGAACATGGTGAGTTGAAAAAACTCTAAGTAAACCCCTACAGACAGTGAAAGGATGCTCTAGAATCACTAGGTAAGTAACTCTGTGTGGGGCAATGGACTGTGCCAGGAAACCTGATAAAGTTGAGCTGGATTGGAAGGCCAGAACCCAAAAAGGGACTAGAGGAGGTTCACCTGCTTCCAACCAGGTTCCTGTCACATATCCACAGCATCCCATGGTGATCCCATGACCATCAGCCATGTAAAGGCAACACCCCCAAACCCCTTCAGATGCAGATGAGGCATCCCTAACATTTCAGACCCAGCCAATAGAAAGCATCTGATGTCAGATCCCAACCCACCAGCAAAATGTATATAAGATCCTATCCAGAAGGAATAAAATGTGAGAATTACTCCATCGCTTGAGAGCCTCTGTTGTATAAGAGCTGTAACACTTCCTGAGGAAGAGAAGGCTCTTTCAATGCTTTTGCACCTAGAAGCTCGCCTACATCCTGTTTGCTAGCCAATTCCACCACCACCACACCACACACCACCACCACCACCCTTGCTGCTTGGTTCTCCACAGATCCTGTCTGAGAGTAATAGTGGAGGACACAGAAGCAGCAGCAGAACCAAAGCAGTGACAGTGATTGTACATTCCCCTCCCTGATCACACCCTCTCCCCTTTGCCAAAGATCTCCTGGATAGTGTCCAGTACATAGACTGGCACTCTTTGCTGATCTTTGCTAGCTGTGCAACACTTTGCTGGTCTGCACTTCATAGAGAGAAACACACCAGAGAACTTCTTGTGATATTCCAAATGATTCTTGTTGCTTCTGTTGACTTGTGTCAATTTAGTGTTTCTGCTGGATAGAGATTTGTATTTGGTGTTTACTATAGATTGTACTGCTGATATCCTGACAATGAAGCCTAGAGTTTCCCCAATGTACTATTTTTAAACAGGTCCACAACCCCTTCTTCCTATTAACTTTTTCTGTACTACCTCTGGTTAGTAGGCTAGAAGAGAGGTTGAATCATTTAAGATTCCTAATTAACATGGGTTTTGAAAAATCTAAGCTTACATTCTTTCTGGAACCCTCTTGTTATTTGGCTACTTTGGGACTGTGGATTGTAGTGTAATTATCTTGTACTGTATGGCTAATATATACTTATATTTGAGTACATGCCATGCATGTCCCTTAGGGTCTCAGTTACCTCATTCAGGATGATATTTTTTAATTCCATTCATTTGCCTGCAAAATTCATGAGGTCCTTGTTCCAGTGTGTAAATAAGCTACATTTTCTTTATCTATTCTTCAGTTGAGGGACATCTAGATTGTTTCCAGTTTCTGGCAATTAAGAATAAGGCTGCTATGAACATAGTTGAACAAGTGTCCTTGTGGTATGGTGGAACATCTTTTGGGTATATAAAAAACAGTGGGAAATAGCCATGAATGTATCAGTACAAGAGACAACTTCCTGAACACCCAAAAATCAGGACTAAAAGAAACAATAAATTGGACTTTATAAAACTAAAAGCCTTTGTAAAGGCAAGGACATTCTCAATAGAACAAAACAACAGCTATGATGTTATATGAACATCCAATTTGCATTCCTGCAGCCGTCTTTTATTTGACATGATGGGTTGTACATCTTTGAATATTTATACATGAGCAAACTCTTCCTCCATTAAATTTCTACTTGTCAAATATTTGGTCACTTCAGTGAGGAAAGTAATCAATATAATACACAAGTATGAGTATGGACTTCTCAAGGGAGGTGACAAGTTGAAATTGAGAAAGTTCATTATGGGACAATTTTAATGAGAAGAATTATAGGAGTCATGTTGTGGATAAGGCTGAAGAGTCCAGCAATAGGTAGACATTTTCCAAAACCATGACTTATTCCCTCTTTCTAATTTTACATGCAAATTTTTTAAATGTGTCAGGGTATCAGATACAAGACAGGACTAAGAGGTTTTGCACAATGTTTTGCATATGGCATTACAATGAAACAAAAGGAGTTAGAGAGTTCTTAGTCAGCTATGTTCTTATCAGATGATTTTGAATAATCATATCCCCTTGTTGATCTTACATGATATCCTAATGAAACATAGCTCTGTAGTATTCATCATTCTCTAGTCATTGTGTGGCTTATTTAGTTTCTTTTGTCTATCTATCACTCTCATATGTTCAACATCTATAAAGAAGAGTCAAGTACATGAAACAGTAGTTATACTTTTTTATTTTGTTTGTCCCATCTTTATTTTTTTATTTATTACTTATGTATTTATTTATATTATTATTTATTTATTTTTTACACTCCATATTTTGTTCCCCTTCCATCCTCCAACTCTTCCACATCCCATACACTAACTCACTCCCCTGTCTCCACGAGGCCATTCCTCCCCTCCACTCACCATCCCACCTGACCTCTAAACTCCCTGGGACCTCCAGTCTTTGGAGGGTTAGGTGCATCATCTCTGATTGAACATAGACACGACAGTCATCTGCTGTATATGTGTTGGATCTCCTATCAGCTTGTGTATGCTGTCTTTTTGGTGGTCTAGTGTTTGAGAGATCTCAGGGGTCCAGATTAATTGAGACTGCTGGTCTTCCTACAGGGTAACCCTCCTCCTCAGCTTCTTTCAGCCTTTCCCTAATTCAACCACAGGGGTCAGCAGCTTCTGTCCATTGGTTGGGTGCAAATTTCTGCATCTGACTCTTTCAGCTGCTTCTTGGGTCTTTCCGGGAGGGGGCAGTCATGATAGCTCCCTTTTTGTAAGCGCTCCCTAGCCTCAGTAATAGAAACAGTACTAATTTAAAAATTAACTAGCTTTAGAGTTCTAAAGAGTTGATTTCAAATAGAGTTTATGTTTTATCAATCACAATCTCTAAATAAGTATCTTCATCTGTATAAAATTTATAAATGAATTTATTAAATAAACACTGCCTGAATAAGTTTGCTACCAGAATGAACATAAGCTTTTTGGAGGGGGGACTTATTTGGCACAAACCTGATGTTTTGGATGAATGTTAATTGCATTATTACTAAATCAGCAAATTAACATGTGACTACATTATATATCTTTCATCACAAGGATACATCATGCCTTCTTAGTAACTTTCAATGCTTAATGCACTACTATTCATGATAATATATGTTGCATAATAACTATTATTAAATTCACATATTATGTGTATCTCTGTGTGCTATGTGTGTGTGTTTGTGTGTGCCTGCATACTGGGAGAAAGAGGAATGATTATTTATGCCATGGCATGCTTGTGAAAGCCAGACACCAATTTTCAGGAGTTTTCAATGTTGGAAACCAGCAGATTTACTTACTAAGTCATCTCTCTGGCCATATTATCTTAAATTTATTCCATCATTCTATATAAAAATTTTAATTATTGATCTGTCCAAATGTACCTCCTTGTTCTACGCCATAGTGACCATCATTCTACTGTCTGCTTTAGGAGTCCATCTTCTCAACTTTGTGATTAGAGTCCCACAAATGTGAGATCATGCTTAGCTTTTCTATGTTGCAACTAACAACAAGATTTCTTTCTTTTAAAACCTCTGTATTATTTGATTGTGCATATAACCACATTTTCTTCACCCATTAATCCACTGAAGGACACTTTAGATGTTTTCGTCTCTAGGTTGTTGTCAATCATGCTGCAACTTAAATGGTACTCTGATATCTCTATAACACATCAGTTTCATTTCCTTTGGGCATATGCCCAGTAGGAGGATAGCTAGCTACTTCTCCTTCATTCGACTTCTACCTTCTTAACAATAGACTAGTTTGTAGAGCAATTATGCTCTCAGTTAATGTGAGTAACCAATACAGAGGTTTTATATGTCCTCACATATGCATGGTTTCTCATTATTTACATGTGTTAATTGTCTTAAGAAATAGAAATTTTGGAAGCCACAGTCACATTCAGAATTTTCTTTATTTTCCATGGTAAAAAAATATATGTGAGAAAATACACAATGATGTACATGGTGGTTCAAGATGATTCTTAGAGAAGAAAAAATATTCATAGTGTTTCCCATCAGAATTCCACTGCAAGCAGTCACTTTTAAAATTATATATTTGGAGGAAAAAGAAGTAGCATCAACTGTACACTTAGCTAAATGACTAACTCTCAGTTTTACCATAACAATTCAGTGCTTAAAATTAAGGAAATTGTTAAGAATTAAAAGGTACAGATTATAAAATTTGCAAAGAGAAACTTTTCTTTTGACTTATTTTTTCAAAACTTAAGCCAGGCTACTGGCGCATTAAATGATGAGAATAACAAACCTTTGCTATATACATAGCTTAAATACTCATTCTACTTTCAGCTTGCCAAAGATAGCATCAAATCATCACAATTCACAGAGTGCTTGTTTCTGCTGAGTGCAATGTCAGGCAAATGCATAGTGATGTTACTCAGTGGAACAATACAAGAAGAAATCATTTGCAATAAGCCTTGCACAGTAGTCCATCCTAAGAATGATGGCAAAAGTTCTCTTGCTAACATATTTTACATGCCATTTTCAACAAAATGTACATTACAGATCATAAGTCTTCTAGGAATAGTTCTAGCAAAATACAATAAATTAGTAACACCTCCTTACATATTGAATATCTAAATGTAATTTTATATTTTTGAAATTCATAAGAAAAAACATACATATTTAATTGATATTTGGAAAAATTATTGTTAATCTTTGTCACTAGAATAAGCCAACTTAACTATTTTGGTAACAATGATTCCTACACAGATTAGTATGAAAATTTAATGAATTATCTTTAGGAAGTATATTTATAACCCAAGCTTTTGTGATATTAATTTCTAAAATACAAAGACATACATATGGCTTTAAAATGCTGTCATTTTCCCCACACCATGCAACCACACAGTGTACATTGCTACAAAGATAAACATCTCTATAAAGTGCTGCACACACAAGTGAACAGAGAAAGAGCTGCTGAGTATAACAGGGGAGTTGGGATCAGTGACAATGGCAGAAGGACAATGAACTTGCCAAATGCTAAAGTAGAATGCTCATCTACATTTAGAGAGCCTGGCAGAGGAGCCAAGGCTGATGAGAGTTAAGAAAACTGTAGCCCCAGTCATGCCAACATGTCAGGGTTGTTTTGGCAAGAGGACCCTCCATGCTTGAATGTCATAATGTTGAGGAACAAAAGAACGCCTTGATCATGGGAATTTAGATAAAGATTGCATGCTGTAAATATATTGCCTCAAAGAAACAGTCTTCATCATTCCCAGTATGAAATTCTTTGATGAGATGACATTGAAGACACTGTGATTGGCAGTGAATAGAATTTGTAGCCTTCTACAACTTCCGTACTGTTTTCTATTTGGCTGTCTCCCTTGAATGCAAATAAAGAACACTCTGCCATCCACTGTAATACTAGGATAGGTTAGGAAGTATCTCTGTACATAATCCCAAAGCCTACCAGAGGATAATTCTAATAGCCTGGTGTTTTCTTTCCATATTTATTCATTTCTTGTAATTAGTGATGGCTCCTAAATACACTAAAGTCCCTTATATTAAACCTATGTGACCACTATGTATAGTCAAAATACTGCATCCATACAAAGCACAAGATGGAGATGTCAGAACTACACCAGAGAGAGATTTCAGACCCAGATTCAAAACTAAGCTAAACTGAAACACATCATGTAAATACACTGAGGCAAGGCACCAGTAATAGAATTTTTGAGAAGGGGTAATGGAGTACTGGGTTACCTCTTGATGACACAAAAGAACAGTTTCTCACAGGAGATCTCAGAGTTTAAAGGGTATCTATGCATTTCCTAGAATTATCTTAGTGACTTTTGGAACGTTATTCAAACACTTTTCTATTTTTATTAGCCCATTTATGACTATGAAAATTATATTATATCATAATATGTATGCATAATATTATAATATATCATATTAATATATTATTACAAACTAAAATATAAAGATATTATATTAATACATTATATTGATATAGTATTATATAATTTTTAATGTATTAAATATTAATGTATATATTAACATGTATATTATAAAGATAATCCTAATAGAAACATAAAATGTAGTTTTTTTAAATAATTTACTCTTAAGATTGTGTATTTTACCTATGTATACATACATGGTGAGGGTTTCAGAAGCCCTGGAACTGGAGATACAGAAGTTGTAAGGGGCCATGTGAATGCTGGGAATTGAACTCTGTTCTCCCTCAGAACAGCCAGTGCTACTATCTGATGAGTCATCTCTCTAGCCCCTAAAACTTAAGTTTTATGACACCATGAAAACAAGCTACTTAAACAATTATATTGGATATAAGAAACAATAGTTTATTAAATATTTTTAGTAAAAATATTACATCATTATTTTAGGTCAAAAATCAATTGGCCAAAAAAATAAATGTATAAGACAACAGAGTAAAAGAAAAATGTCTTCGAGTCAGGAAGTTTTTCAAAGTATAATATACTTGGCTGTAAAAACATTTTAGGAGTGAACAATGTCATTTTAGAGTCTTAATATAGTAATATGATACACATAAAGCTGTGAGATATTTTGAGATAGGGTATTATCAATGAGTGTTATGTTAAAGTAATGTTTGTAGTAATTGGGCAATAAGAATAAGAATATTGACAATAGTATAGAACATTAATTAAATGTAAAGTAAGTTACATTTTAAGTATTTCAAAACAATAACAGGATAATTGCACATTAAACTGTAAATTATAAATACAACAGTCATAGCCTTATAAATTAATATAAAATACAATAACATGCTCTATGGTACCAGTTTTGAAGCCATTTTCAGTGAGTAAATGTACATGCACTTGTTATTTGGATATATGAATATTATACAAAGTGATCATTCTATGAATATGCAGAAATATTATAAATACTTCTATTTAAACAGCAAACATAACACATATTATAATGTATTTTTATATTTCAGATATTCTCTAATTATAACATTATTCATGTGAAAAGAAATGTTTCTTTCTTAAAATAAAAGAAAATTTTTCCACAGAAACTATAATCAAGTAAAAGAAAACATTCAAAGACATTTCCTAAGGTTAAATAAACTTGCTATGCCAGGGACAATATCTCACTTTCATCTCATTTGCAGGCCACCAATATAGCTTGTCACATTTTCCTGGATAGTGGCAAAACGATATGAGGTTTCTGGGTCAGTTGTTTACTTGTGGCAATCACAGGAGCCCAAATAACAGCTTGTCCTTGTTTCTGAAACCAGATTCACAAAGGCCATTGTAATACGACTCAGGTGTTTCTTACCAAAATGATAGGATGGGCTACAAACACAGTTGAGAATATGAATCCTGTGGTCTTTTGTAGGCATTGCTGGCAAAAAAAAAAAAAAAAGAAAGAAAGAAAGAAAGAAAGAAGAGAAAGAAAGAAAGAAAGAAAGAAAAAAAAAAAAGCCTAACTGCCTCTCTAGAGTGACACATTACTTTTATCACCTGGGAATTTCAATCTACTGCCAGGAAGTAAACATCTCTGCCTTCCAAGGCTACTTGCTCTTAGAAGCATCCTGGGAAAATCAGTTGATGGTGTCTTAATAATAAAGTAAAATCTACACAAGTGCTAGATATTATTGGAGATGGGCTCCTCAACAAAACCATCTCCAATAATTTAAATAAGGTTTAAATCAAATCTATTTGAATATGTAAAATAAGTTTTGTCAGAAGTAACTACATTAGACTGCAGGTCACCTGCCCAATCTTGTTTGAATCTGTCCTAGATATGATACTGAGTTGCTCTGAATAGATTCACTAACCTACCTTTCTTTCTAACCTATTTCATGAAGAAATCATAAGCATGTTGGTTTTGTAGGCTTTGAATTGGATCATTTATTCAGATCATTTTTTCCAGTCAAATCTGTATATTTTTATGTAAAAGCAGAATGAAGTTCTTTTGTGAAAACTCAAACAAACAAAAAGAAATAGATGTTGGCCATTGTGCTGGCTAGTTTTATGTCAAGTTGACACAAGCTAAAGTCACTGGAGAATTAGCTGTACTGGCTCTGAGAAAATACTTCTCAGAAGATTTCACCTCAATGATGCCGTTTCTTCTTAATCACAGCTGATTCATCAGCCCTAGCTGACCATCCATGGTCCCAGAAAAACAAAGGTTTTGCTTTAATGGGTTCTGGTTTCTTGTTAATCACAGTTGATTTTTCAGCTCCAACTGACCAGACACCCAGACACACCACAAATTCTTTACACAAATGACCCTGTAGTTCTTCACCCCTGAAACTTCTCAAGCCAGGCCTCCATCTTCTATACTGTTTTCAACACTCTTAATTCAAGTATCTTACAGAATCACTCACTAAGGTCAACATCCAATGGATTTTTCTGGTCCAAATTCCCTTCCACCAATTTTCCTAAACACAGAGACAGGTCTATCCAAATATTCCCACTTCTGGTACCATCTTCTATCCTAGTGACAGTTACTATTGCTGTGATAAAATGCCTTGGTGATGAAAGGGTTTGTCTTATGCATCTACATTTCTGTTCATGGTATAAGAAGATCAGGATAGGAGCTCTGTCAGGAATCTGTAGTCAGGAGCTGACACAAAGGCCTTGAAAGAGTATTGCTTACTGGCTTGTCCCCCTCCATTGGTTTGCTCAGCTTGCTTTCTTATAAAACTCAGGACCACCCACAATAGGTTGGGCCCTTCTACATCAATCAGTATTGAGAAACAGCCCTAGAAGCTGGCCTACAGCCTATTCCCATGAAGATATTTCTCAATTCAGGCCATCTTTGATCCAGTGACTCTAGTTTATGCCACACTGATATGCTGGTACCATAGATGAAATAAGGGAAGTTGTAGTGTGGAGTGAAGTTGACCGGAGCCTAGCAGACAAGCTGTGTTGCTGTAGAAGGCAGAGCCAAGAACTCACCCAAGGCTTTGAGGAATTCTAAAAGACCATGAATGAATTCTTAATATTGGTCATTGATTTATTTATACAGTTGAAGTTGGTTTTGATTTATTCATATTGTGACTATGTCCTGGTTCTTCCCCATGAAATAAGAAATGCTTAACTTGGTTTTGATATTTACAAGAGCCTACCATGGAAGGTTTTGAACTTTTAAAAGAGATTTTGGAGTTTTGAAGAAACTGGATATTTTAAAGAGACTGAACATTTAGTACATTGGAATTTGTAAAGTCTTTTAAAGTAGAACTTTTAAAATATATTATGTTATTAAGGTGACATCTTGGCTCTGAGAATTTTATACAAATGGTTCCATAGTCTTTCTCCCTGAATTGGGAAAATAGTGAAGAAAAAGTCACAACCTATTGGCTTTTTGTTTATGTGTCAAATTTACAGGGGATCAGTTTTGTTGGCTAGTTTTATGTCAACATGACACAGCTGAGGGTCACTAGGGAAGAGTAAGTCTCAACTGAGAAAATATCTCCACAAGATAAGGTTGTAGGGAAGTTTATAGAACATTCTCTTAATTAGTGACTGATGTGAGATGGCCCATCCCTTTGTGAATGGGGACACCACTGGGCAGGTGATGCTGGGTCCTATAAGAAACTAGACTGAGGCTTGCTTGCTGGGGCAGACTCATAGCTGGTCTGCATCTGGGAAGACAGCATATTCAGACCAATCCCAGAGGATCTGCTGCACTCAGAGCAGTTGGAAAGAAACCTCTCTCACGACCTGAAGTCCCAGAGATGCAGCTGGAAGATTGGTGCACTAAGGACACATCACCCACCAAAATCCCACCCTCCGAATACCACTCCCCTTCCTCCCCCTCTGCCTGGTCCTTCCTGCTTGGGCAGACTCATAGCTGGTCTGCTCCAAGGAAGACACCATATTCAATACTCAGAGCATTTGAGAATCCACTGCACCCAGAACAGTTGAGAATCCACTGCATCCAGAACAGTTGACTCCTAGCTGGTCTGCTCCCAAGAGGACACATACCCTGACCCATTGGCACAGATTCCATCCATTCCGAGTCAGTGCATTGAGCCCATCTTGAGCTCTTCTTCTGCAACCAATCTCACAATACCCAGAGGAAGCCGGATTCCCAGGAGCTCTAACAAGCCCAAAATCATAGAGGAAGCTGGACTTCCAGGAGCTCTATCACACCCAGGAACATAGGATTACAGGATTACAGAGGCAGACGACTCCCATGGACTAGGACACCCAGGATCACAGTGACAGCTGGACTCTAAGGAGATCTGACACAACTAAGATAACAGGAAAGCAGATTCCAGTCAGAGACAGGTAGCACTAGAGATAGCCAGATGGTGAAAGGCAAGCGCAAGAATGTAAGCAACAGAAACCAATGTAACTTGGCATCATCAGAACCCAATTCTCCCACCATAGCAAGTCCTGGATACCCCATCAAACCAGAAAGGAAAGACTCAGATTTAAAATTAATTCTCATGATGATGATAGAGGACTTTAAGAAGGACATAACTCCCTTAAAGAAATACAGGAGAACATAGGTAAACAGGTAGAAGTCGCTTAAAGAGGAAACACAAAATCCCTTAAAGAAATACAGGAAAACACAACAAAACAGATAAAGGAATTCAACAAAACCATTCAGGATCTAAAAATGGAAGTAAAAACAATAAAGAAATCTCAAAGGGAGACTACCCTGGAGATAGAAAACCTAGGAAAGAGATCAGGAGTCATAGATGCAAGCATCACCAACAGAATACAAGAGATAGAAGAGAGAATCTCAAGTCCAGAAGATGCCATAGAAAACATTAACACAGCAGTCAAAGAAGATACAAAATGCGAAAAGCTTCTAACCCACTATGTCCAGGAAATCCAGGACAAATGAGAAGAGCCAACCAAAGGGTAATAGATATTGAAGAGAGTGAAGGTTTCCAAATTAAAGGGCCAGTAAATATCTTCAACACAAAATTATAGAAGAAAACTTCCCTAAACTAAAGAAAGAGATGTCTATGAATATACAAGAAGCCTACAAAACTCCAAATAGACTAGGTAGAAGAAAGTCCTACCATCACATAATAATCAAAATACCAATGCACAAAACAAACAACGAATATTAAAAGCAGAAGAAAAAAAAGGTCAAGGAACTTATAAAGGCAAATCTATCAGAATTACACCAGACTTCTCAACAAAGACTACGGAAGCCAGAAGATCCTGGACAGATGTACTAAAGAGCCTAAGAGAACACAAAGGCCAGCCCAGGCTACTATACCCAGCAAAACTCTCATTGACACTAGATGGAGAAACCAAGATATTCCATGACAAAACCAAATTTAGACAATATCCTTCTACAAATCCAGCACAACAAAAAATAATAAATGGAAAACTCCAACACAAGCAGGGAAATTACACCCCAGAAAAGGCAAGAAAGTAGTCTTCTTCCAAGAAACCCAAAAGAAGATAGCCACACATACATAATTCCACCTCTAGTAACAAAAATAACAGGAAGCAACAATCACTTTTCTTTAATATCTCTTAACATCAATTGACTCAATTCCCCAATAAAAAGACATAGACTAGTGGACTGGATACATAAACAGGACCCAGTATTTTGCTGCATACAGGAAACGAACCTTAGTGACAAAGACAGAAACTACCTCAGAGTAAAAGGCTGGAACAATTTTTCAAGCAAATGGTCCCAAGAAACAAGCTGTAGTAGCCATTCTAAAACTGAATAAAATCAATGTTCAACCAAAAGATATCAAAAAAGAGAAGGACGGACACTTCATACTCATCAAGGAAAAATCTACCAAAATGAACTCCAATTCTGAGTATCTATGCTCCAAATTCAAGGCACCCACATTCATAAAAGAAACTTTACTAAAGCTCAAAGCACACATTGCACCTCACACAATAATAGTAGAACACTTCAACACCCCACTCTCAGCAATGGACAGATCATGGAAACAGAGACTAAACAGAGACACAGTGAAACTAATAGAAGTTATGAACCAAACGGATTTAGCAGAAAGAACATATCATCCTAAAACAAAAGAATATAACTTCTTCTCAAAACCTCATGGTACCTACTCCAAAACTGACCATACAATTAGCCACAAAACAGGCCTCAAGAGATACAAGAAGATTGAAATAATCCCATGCATCCTATCAGATGACCATGGACTAAGGCTGGTCTTCAATAACAACAAAAACAACAGAAAGCACACATATACTTGGAAACTGAACAACGCTCTACTCAATGATAACTTGGTCAAGGATGAAATAAGAAAGAAATTAAAGACTTCTTAGAACTTAATGAAAATGAAGACACATCATACCAAAACTTATGGGACACAATGAAAGTAGTGCTAAGAGGAAAACTCATAGCTTTAAGTGCCTACAAAAAGAAACTGGAGAGAGCATACACTAGCAACTTGATAGAACACCTGAAAGCTCTAGAACAAAAAGAAGTAAATACACCCAAGAGGAGTAGAGGGCAGGAAATAATCAAACCCAGGGCTGAAATCTGATCCAGCGAGCAGGTCAGTCAAAGGGCTCTGCAAGAGAGAGAGTGGTGATAGAGGGGCAAGAGACACAAATGATGAAGCCAAGACAAAGTTACCTGATCAAGGCCTGTTTAATGAAAGAAAATCATGGGTATATAAGCATAAGCAGGGGAGTACAGCTGGAGACACTTTACTATGAGTGCCTTGCAGCTGGGGACATTAAACCACAAGTCCAGTGTATGTCTGAGAAAAACAAGATGTTTATCAGAATGTGCTCAGCTGTTGTAGGATGCTTGCAAAAACTTCATGATAGGAAAGCAAGTCTCTTGTCAGGGTGGAAAAGTATCAACATGCAAATATATGGCCTGAGATGGCTGCAAAGATGATAGCTCCTTTCTTCTAGGAGTTGGCTCCCAACAGAAATCAACGAAGTAGAAACAGAAAGAAGTATACAAAGAATCAACAAAGTTCTTTGAGAAAATGAACAAGAGAGACAAACCCTTAGCCAGACTAACCAGAAGGCACTGAGACAGTATCCAAATTAATAAAATCAGAACTGAAAAGGAAGACATAACAACAGAAACCAAGGAAATTAAAAAACTCATCAGATCCTATTACAAAAGCCTATACTCAACAAAACTGGAAAATCTGGATGAAATGGACAATTTTCTAGACAGATACCAGACACCAACGTTAAACCAAGATCAGATAAACCACATAATCACTCCCATAACCCCCAAAGAAATAGCAGCAGTCATTAAAAGTCTCCCCACCAAATAAAGCCCAGGACCAGATGGTTTTAGTGCAGAATTCTATCAGAACTTCAAGGAAGATTTAATACCAATTCTCTTCAAAATCCACAAAATAGAAACAGAAGGAACACTACCCAATTCGTTCTATGAAGCTACAATTACGTTCATATATAAACCACACAAAAAACAACAAAGAAAGAAAACTTGAGACCAAGCTCCCTTATGAATATCGATACAAAAATATTCAATAAAATTCTCACAAACCGAATCTAAAAGCACATCAAAACAATCATCCATCATTATCAAGTAGGCTTTATCCCAGGAATACAGGGATGGCTCAATATATGAAAATCAACCAATGTAATCCACTATATAAACAAACTCAAAGAAAAAAAAAACCTACATGATCATCTCACTGGATGCTGAGAAAACATTTGACAAAATTCAATACCCCTTCCTGTTAAGATTCCTTAGAAAGATCAGGAATTCAAGGCCCATATCTAAACATAGTAAAAGCAATATACAGCAAATCAGTAGCTAACATTAAACAAAATGGAAAGAAATTTGAAGCAATCCTATTAAAATCAGGGACTAGACAAGGCTACCCACGCTCTTCCTACCTATTCAATATAGTACTGGAGGTCCTAGCCAGAGCACTTAGACAACAAGGAGGTCAACGGGATTCAAATTGGAAAAGAAGAAGTCAAAATATCACTATTTGCAGATGATATGATTGTATACTTAAGTGACCCCAAAACTTCCACCAGAGAACTCCTGAACCCTGATAAACAACTTCAGAAAAGTGGCTGGATATAAAATTAACTCAAACAAATCAGTAGCATTATTTATAGTAGCCAGAAGAGGGAAAGAACCCAGATGTCCTTCAACAGAGGAGTGGATACAGAAAATGTGGTACATTTACATAATGGAGTATAACTCAGCTATTAAAAACAATGAATTCATGAAATTCTTAGGCAAGTAGATGGAACTAGAAAATATCATCCTGAGTGAGGTGTCCCAGTCACAAAAGAACACACATGGTATGCACTCATTGATAATTGAAAACAAAAGAAAAAGAAAGAAAGAAACCAGCCTGAGCAAGCCTGGGGAAGAAAGCCAGAAAACAGAACTCCTCCATGGCCAATGTGTCAGTTCCTGCCTCCAGGCTCCTGTCATTTGAGCTTCTGTCCTGACTTCTTCCACGATGAATTGTTATATGGAACTCTGTATGAAATAAACTGTTCCTCTGCAATTTGCTTTGGGCATGGCATTTCATCACAGTGATAATGATCATAACTAGGACTTCCAAATTTAGTAAATTTTTTAAGGTACTCAGAAAATAGAATTTCTTTGTGGCCATCAACTGCTCGTACAATCTTACCACATACTCTGAGTCTTGAGGAAAGGGTATGATATAGATGTCACATTTGGGACTGTGATATTCTCTGTATGCTGATAGTTGTGGGGCTCTATGTTGTTAATGAAAGTTGAGTGAAATGTATATTAGAAAGTTTTCTGTCAGCAGAATAATGGTGGTAGATTCTTTCCTAGAATCCATTACCTATCTAGTCCATTTGGCTTATTGACCAGTATAAGGTATTACTTCTTTTTTTTTCTTTTTTAATCTTTTATTTATTTGTTTGTTTGTTTGTTTGTTTAAAACTCCTGATTTTATACTCCTCCTGGTCCACCCTCCAACTGTTCCACATCTCTGTCCACCTGTCTGCACGAGGATGTTCCCACTCCCCCACCCCCACCCCACCCCCAACAGACTTTTAAACTCCCTGAGGCCTTCAATATCTTGAGGGTTAGGAGCATCTTCTCTGACTAAACCCAGACCTGGCAGTCCTCTGTTGTGTATGTGTTGGGGGCCTCATATCAGCTGGTTTACGCTGCCTGGTTAGTAGTCCAGTGTTTGAGAGATCTCAGGAGTCCAGGTTAATTGAGACTGCTGGTCCTCCTACAAGGTGTCGTCCTCCTCAGCTTCTTCCAGCTTTTACCTAATTCAACCACAGTGGTCAGCAGCTTCTGTCCATTATTACTTCTATTCTGTGAAGTGGACCGTAAATTTAATCACAGACCATAAATTTAATCAATGCCTTAAACATTCATGCTGTTGGTGCATCACTAGGCATAGCATGCCATTGCTATTTCAACTCACAGAGTTCACAGCGTGGTAAGATTTATTGCTACATTTTGTCTCACATAGCATGCTTAGTGGCCCCAGCATTTGGAGAGCAAATCAGTCTATATGAAACGTTACCATTAGTAGTTTGATTTCTCCATGTTCTGTTACTCATATATGTGATGTCTTCAGTATCTTACCATCAAGTTCAGCAGGGTGACCCCCACCAAATGAAAATGGCCTGTAATGTTTAGAGATCAATTCAGCTACAGTGGACAACTTTAAAAGATGTGTTTGAGTCCTGGCAGTAGGCTTCTTATTTGCAAGCTTAGTTGTAACGTAAGGGCATCCTTCCAATACAGGGAAACTCCATTTAAACTCATTTTACATATGCATATGTTATGTTTTAGGAGCTTTACACTAAGTACCCATATGATTTTTCAAATAGTCTTATAAGTTAATTATTCTTACCTACACTTCTTCCCTACCCTATATTCCCATCCTCACCCTACTTAATCTCCATCCCATTATTCCCCTTCCTTGCTTTACACTACAGCATTTTCTCATGCTTTCAATGTCATGCCCATGACCTCTTACTAGTTTCATGATCACTAAGGGTATTCCAAATGAAAAATGCATTACAAAATTCAAAGTTTCCATCCATATAATGAGCAGAAGCATGTGTCATTTCTTTTTAGGTCTGGGTTACCTCACACGGAATGAATGTTTCGTCTCCATCTGTTATCTGCACATTTAATTAGCTCTATTCAACTAGTTTCCCCACCATTTTCCTGACTATTGTCAATAGAACAACAATAAATATAACTAAGCATGTATCTCTGTAGTGGAATATATGCCCAAGAGTAGTATACCTGTATCCTTTAATAGCTCTATCTCTAGTATTTTTCTAAGCCCAGAAAAAAATGTATATGTAGCATGTACTACACATATATTTATATGAATTTATGAAATATTCTACATTACATTTCATTTGTCCTAATTCTAAGATATTTCTTTGTTGATGGGCATACTTGGTGCAGACAGTTTTCAGGTCCCCTGTAACATGATGCTTCTCTGCAGTTCACTTTACCCACTCTTCTGGTCTTATATGTGGTGTTCCTGATTTCCATGGGTCTGTACTTGTTTGCAGGGGATAAGTATTCTCCTTCCCCCATATACATACCAATATTTGTTGTCATTTTTGAAGTATATTTATCTTAGCCATTCACGCTATAGAGAGAAGAAAGAGGGGAGCCGAGCAAATGAATTCACAGAAGTGTGAGAGCCAGTCAGACAATCTCAAGTCAGGCAATAGTCTCGTCCCTCTCTCCAAAAGGACCTTAAAATTCACATTTTGTTCAGATAACATAAGGCTAACATGAGCATCAGTCATAACTCAAAATGACTTGGAGAGAGGAAGATGGCATGAAGTCCCACCCGTATATGAGTAATTATTAGCAACTGATAGTTGTTGGGAAAGAAGCAGTTTTAGTACAGATGTGATCACTGATAGGTTGACCATCAATAAAGGATTTGCCTGAGACCCTATAGTATTTGGGTGACCCAATTTGAACTGGGTAGAGATTTTCTTTGATTACAGATTTCAAACACAGAGAACATATGAAGTTGTATGGGCAAGTAGGTAGCAGTGGATCTGGGAGGAGTTGGGGAAAGAGGTATGAATATGTTGAAAATACTGTGTATGATAATGTTAAAAAATGTAGTACAAGTATCATTGAAATAACTGTAAAGATAGTTATCAGCCTTCTGTAGTTGTTCCTGTCATCCAGCATTATATAAATTTAATCCTGACAAAAATCACTGAGAATAACAAAATTGAGGCTGGGCTACACAGGGCAAAGTTACAAGATGGTTCAGAAAGTGAATATAAAAAAAACTGGTTTAAGTGAGCTTGTCACTCCTTGTGTTTTAAAGAAAAAGCACTCCCTAAATAAATCACAGGTGAAAATGGAAATTGATAAGGATCTTCCATTTTATCCAAATTTATGCCTGTAATTTTTAAGCTATTGAGACATAAATATGTTTTTGACCTCTACTTATAAGAAGTTAAGAAACTGAACTTTTCACTGTAATTTCTAGATACCAGAGCACTTGACACAGACAGTGTTGATGATATAGCTATTAATAAATATAGTGGGATAGTATTGTAGGGAACAGAGAACTGTAAGGGGCAGTTTATGTTTAAATAGCATGGTACTATTATGGTTATCTGGTAGAGCTAAAAATGACTAATTCTAGGCATTCAGGACCATACAAATGAATGACACCAGATGTTTGGGAAAAAGAAAATTAAATGGTGATATAATATGTTATAAATAATTATAGTACAATGTCATGTTCATATGGGTACTAAATAAGTTAGCCCTTTTGTCAGATGTCTGAGGTGTTGCCTTCATCGTTGCCATCCTGGCTATGTATATTTGTCTATTGGCCTGTATGCCTCACTTCAATGTGGCATATATGTGATCAACATATATGATTATGCTTGCCTTGTGTTACTCATATATGCCAACATGTGCCTGGGTACCTGTAGGCAGCTGCTTGTCTATAGTTCTATATGGTAACTTTTACCCACAATGAATAAAATATGTCTTCTTTTGTTGAGGTTCCCTGCATCCTATTCTACTTCCTGGCTTCCCATGACCCTCATCCTTTCCTGGCTTTATGACTTGGACCTCACCATAACTCATGACAAAACTAAGATGTCCATTCACTAAACAGAAAGTATGAGCTAATTTTTGTGAGCCCAAACAGGTTTCCTTCTAATCAGTTGGAGAGCAAGAGAAAAAATAGAGCAATACCTCAGAAAGGGAATTCTTGTATTGCTTGCACCAGAGCTGATGTTATGAGAATTGAGAAAACACAGCATGATGCTCTAAGGGCAGAAATGTACAGCATTAATCTGAGGAGTCTATAAAACCAGAACACCAACAGTGTTGATATCAGTCTGTTCAAGAAATAAGGAAAGCGGAAAAGACAAGATGTTAAATTTTAAGTTGAAAAGAACTTATTTCTCCAGGAACCATTATGAAAGCTGATAGGCATTCAAGAGTTTAGACATGTGGGCAGCATTCTCAGAAGGCATGAGAACCTGTGTAAATTATTCTGTGCACTTGTACCTTATAACTTTATTTCGAGAGCACATTAGAAGGGGCATAAGAAAGCTTAATGTCTATTTTCTGCACCACTCTCACCACAGACAAGCATTCTAACAGTCCCCCTTGCATACTATTAGCTCGAAATTACAGGACACAAATATTCACAGCCCCTTTTTCCAAACATAGTTCTACCAAACAGTGCAAACATAGACAGAGCAGAATCATCTACCTATTCTCAGAGTTTCTCTCTAGCTCTTCTGTACCTCTGTTCTTATTTTGAGAGTCTTCTTTCAAGCCTACACCTACCTCTTCATCTCACAACAATAAAAACCCCGGGTTGGAGACACTTTGTTTACAATGTTGGAATTTACCCCAGTGCTTCAGCTTGCTCATTTGGATTTGTATTCCCTTTAATCTGGCCTCCAGATTTTGCTAGTTGATTATATTCATTTCCTCTTGATTATCCATTTCAGTTTTATCATTCTGGAGCTGGCCTGTCTACACTATTGGAAGCCACCTGTCCAGACAATATTGTCAGTATAGCCAACTCCATCATCATTTCCCAGGCTTGATCAAATTAGAACTACAGTATTTTTACCTCTGATGCTTTTTGATTTTCTACTCACAAAAATACCATCTCCGATTTTTCTTCCTAGCAACAGAACAAAAACATCCACGGTCTAGATTATTTACAGGAAATTCTTCACTATGGAGTCATTGACTCAGTGTAGAAACAAGGAGTGTTAATTTCATTTTGCTTGTATATCACTAAATCCTGTTTTCAGAAAGAAAATAAAAAGAGCAGAGACCTAAAGGTGTAGGTAAACACCAAATCCAGGTTTTAAGAAATGACATTTTCCTCTACTTAATGTAATTTTAGTAAATCTACTTTCTACTTTATAATTTTTCATTGACAGTCAACTTAACATTCTCAATGATAACTCCTAAATTCTTGTTTCTGAGAATTCTCAAGCAAGATACTGATTGTAGGAATCAACTCCCTGAGTCTCAAGGAATAAGATGGATAGTAATCTTCTTTAACTATGTGTCTGCTGCTCTCTGTTTCAGTTCTGGTCCTAGTGTCAGAACACCAGCAGCTCTAAGCAAATCTGTGATGACAATATAATTTCTAGATAGTGATTGTCAATTCTGATGCTGAGAAATTCCTTGTTCTCTGGTTACTTTGTTATTAAAAACTATTTCCAGAGAAGTATCTATCTTCTTTCCTCAGCCACATTTAAATAAAATTGTCATACAAGCCTTAACTATGCCAATGGAGTACACAAAGTTATCATAACTAAGCATCAAGTAACCTATTTGTTCATAACAATAATGATTTGGATTATTTATCTCTAAAACAAGTTTATAAAAATTTTCTTTTTATCTCAATGTGAAAAATTTTTGAGAAATAAATCATCCCACCTTCTTTATAATTAGTTATCATAGATATTATTTTGTAATATTAGCCCAGTGTAAGTGATAAAAATATTATTTACTTTTTATAACATGACATTCCTAAAAATATGTAGTTATTTATAAGCTTCAGTTAATAACAACAGTCAATTATACCTATTTAAATAATGGTGGATTACTAGCATTTGAGCCATTACAAAACATTGTATGTACTCTTGTGTATAAGTGTTCTGCTATAACACTGAAAACAACGGGAAGACCCATTAAAACATTCTGACATACGTTCAGAAGTACCAAATAAACTGATAAATTAATGCAGTTCTGGAAAATCCAATGTGCTTTTCCTTCTACATACTTCCTTAAAGCAGAGTACCTTTTAAAGCCAACATGTCCATATTTGCTCACCTTTAAGTCATCTGATAACTAAGGCATTGTGTCTGACTTTATTAGTTTATTGCTACTGGCTTCTGTTCTCATAAATCCTCGGGCAATTAAACATTGCTCTTTCATATTTAATTTCTCTGTTCAGTTGCCTCTATGTTAAAATACATAAAATTCTAAAATTCATGGCAAAATAATGAAAATCGGAGATTAGGAATCCACAGATGTCATCAATAAGCAAATAGGCATGAACTCTGTGACAAAGATTTTAACATTTACATAGCATTTTGAAATCCAAGAGTAAAATGTGCACAAGAATCTCAATATCTTGTCACTGATATTTTTGTGAAGGAAAAGACTAAATGTTCAGAGGCGTGCTTTTTCCTCACCCAATTATAGGACAGTAGACAAAAAAATACTCTCTATTCGTTCAATTCTTAGAATAATAACTATAGATTAGCTATAAAAAGTAAAAGTATACACATATTTATGCTCCATACCATATGGAAAAATAAACAGAGAAATTAGTACATATCAAAGAGATGACTTTGAATTTAGGCTTAGATGCTATAATGGTTTGCATAACGTGACCTCTATAGTCTATGATGCTTGAATACTTGGTTTGCAGTTGATGATGCTATTTAGGAAAGCCTTGTTGGAGGAAGTGTGTCACTGGAGTCAGGCTTTGAGAGTTTAAAGACCCAAGCTATGCCAAGGTCACTCTCTTGGCTTCCAGTTTGTGGTTGAAGATATGAGTTCTCAAATTGTAGCTGTGTGTCTCCATGCCTATCTGCTACCATACTTCTGAGCCATGATGAACCCATATAACTCTGGAACCAGAAGTTCAAATAAATTCTTCCTTCTACAAGTAGCTTCTGTTTATAGTGTTTTATCACGGTCATCAAAAAGTAACTAAGATAAATGTTATTACTAAGATGCTTACTAAAACAAAAATAAATGATGTGAGAATAGCTAGTTATATGGAAATACTAAAAAAGGAATGACAAAAAAAGAAGGTATGTTATACTGATTTGCATCTAGTGATGTGTCCATTGTGTATTTCTAGGAATTTAGTCACACATCACTTACTAATATGGAGAAGACACACTCTGTTCTGTTAATGACAATTTTCCTTGTGGACAGCAACTTCATTGGAAGAGGATATTTTCTACTGCTGGCAGAACATTTCCTATTACTACATTCAGCTCAAAATATTTTGAACAGCATATTTGGGCATCCTAAAATAGCAAAGTGGGCATTTTGATATTTTTAGTATTTGAATGAAGAATATATGATAGATAGATAGATAGATAGATAGATAGATAGATAGATAGATAGATAGATAGATAGATGATAGATAGATAGATAGATAGATAGATAATAGATAGATAGATACATAGATACATAGATAGATACATAGATAAGATATATAGATAAGATACATAGATAGATAGATACATAGATAGAAGATTTTCTTCCAAAAGATACATAAGAAAATATTTGGTACATTTATCAAACACTAATTACACATCTAGTATTAACTCAGTATTGCCTTTGATCATCAATATTATACCTGTCAGGCAGATATTATTACCATATTTTAGAAATTGGATGATTAAAGACCTGTAAAATGTTTTAAAGTGATGGTTTACAAATTATATGATGCAGTTCTGAAAGTAATTAGTTGAACTTGTTGAAGGGAATGCATTCCCTAAAGTCAAAGATAAAGACAACTATTCAACAAGGTAAGCTGATGAAATTAGAAGGTATCTTTATTACAGGTTGCTGTGTAGCAGTATCTTTGGTAATTAAAACATTTCATTATGCTTGAGATAATTTTAAGGCAGATGGTAAACAACTCAAAATAGCTCTAGGAAGTCACTGAAACTGACAAGATTCACTGATAGGAGTTGATCTCAGACAAGCCAAGCTGCAAAGAAGACTATAAGACAAGAACGAATGCCTAGAAGATGCTGAATCCGAGAGAGGTGCCTGGAAGAGGATTAGACCAACAGTCTCTTGGACAGGACACTCTCCAAATTTGTTGAGAGACTGTGGAAGTATGCACCAGGTTCCCAGCTTATGTCAACTATCACTCATACTGCATTGGACTTTGGTGATATAGCTACTTTGACTCATTTCTGCTACTACAATTAACTGCTATCTCATATTCCTGAAAAATCATCCTAATAAAACTCACTGGATATCAGTGGACTCATATGTTGGTCTATCTAGGATAAGTAGATGTGTATATTGCATCTTAGGGAAAAGCCTTTTCCCACAACACAGTATAGATCATTGCTAAGGAAGCAGTTATATTCAATCATTCTTGTCTGGACTGCAACGTAAATTCAAGTTTATAAAAAGCAATTGTTCTTTTCCACAAATCTCTGTGTTGTTGACAGAAGAGGTGACCAGATTGGCCTAAGAAAGGATAAGACTTTGTGAGGCCAAATCAAGTTGCCCTGGTCATTTCAAGTAAAGTCATTTCATCATAATCACTCATATGATTACTAAAAATGTGAACAACCAAGCCAAGGCCAAGAGGTGTACCCTGACCTAATAGTCAATAGAAAAAATTAGCTGACTGTACTATAATAGAATTTTGGTATTATATATAACAATAAATGGCTTATTCTGCTACAATAACTGATACAGGATTCACTTCTACTATTGCAAACTAGCCTGTCATCAAATATTCTTCAGCTAATTCACCATTTCCAATGTCACTTTTCTAATGCATCTCCTAACCTCTTTTCTTTATTTTTATCATGGATTTCATCTTGCATTTCAAAGTCTCAATAGTTTCCGCGTCAGCTTTGGAAGATTTTCCCCACTTATAAATAGCTCCCTTGCATTTAGCTGGAGCCTGGGTCCCTCCCTAAGCGCTCCCAGGCTTGTGGTTTAGACCCTGGGGGCTCTGTTGGTTGGTATTGTTGCTTTCCTCATGGTGTCGTGAATCCTCTCAACTCCTTCAGCCTTCACTCTATCTTCTCCATTGGGAACCCCATGATCGGTTTAATGGTTAGCTGTGAGCATCTGCCTCTGAGTATGTCAGACTCTTGCAGACTTCTAAGGAGACACCTATATCAGGCTCCTGTCAGCATGTACATCCTGACATCCACATCAACCTCTACCTTTGGTGACTGCACATAGGATAGATATCCAGGTGTCACTTTTCTAATGCCATGCTGCAACCCCAGAATGGGATTTCATCTTGCATTTCAAAAGTCAATTAGTTGTCCCATTTCTCAAAATTGAGCAATCTGTTGCTTCTCAAATGAATCCAAATGCCTTACTCAGACACTAATAGTTGCCTGAGATCAGGTCTCAAGGTGTATATGTGCCATTTCTTCAAATCAGAAAGTCCTCCTCAACACTCTAACTAGGGTTTGGAAATAGCGCATATCCTCAATGGTGGAAGTGAAATTCCCACTTCTTGTTGCTTAGCCAGTCAGAGTGATTTCTTTCCTTTATAATCTCAAGAATTTTTTAATGAATAGATGATGACACCTACAACATATTAACTATAAAATTAATTAATGTATATCCAAGCATTCTAGGCCATACCTGACTCTTCCTGAGTTACCTTTCCTAATGTTCCTTCCTGTATCTTATACACATACTGTGCTTTCCTCCATGACTTCAAGGACTCCTACATCTCAGACCAGAAGCACTGGAAAGAAGATTGGAGTATTGAGTGTCAATGTCTTCACAAATAGATACCATACAAGACTAAATAATGACAAAAGTCCTAAATATATGTCACTAATTTTATGATCTCAGGAATAATGTGACTGTGTGATTTTCTTTTTTTTTTTGGATATTTCTTTAATGAATTTAATGATATTTATGATATTTAATGATATTTAACATTTCAAATGTTATCCCCTTAACCCATTCACCCCACCACCCAGGAACCCCTATCCTATCCTCCCTCCTCCTGCTTCTATGACGATGGGCCCCCACCACCCACCTACCAACTCCCACCTCCCCACCTTCGAATTCCGCCACACTGGGGTGTCCAGCCTTCATGGGCCAAGGATCTCCTCTCCCACCTATGCCCAACAAGGCCATCGCTGCTGCCCAGGCTGGTTGTTTTAGACCCTGAGAGCTCTAGTTTGTTGGTATTGTTGCTCTCCCCATGGGGCCACAAACCCTTTCAACTCCTTCAGTCCTCTCTCTAACTCTGCCATTGGGGACCCCATGATGAGTTCAGTGGTTAGCTGTGAGCATAGCTGTATATGTCAGGCTCTGGCAGACCTCTAAGGAGAAAACTGTATCAGGCTCCTGTCAGCATGCACTTCCTGGCATTCACATCCCTTTGGTAACCCACATGGGATGGATACCCAGGTAAAACAGTCTCCAGATGGCCCCTCTTTCAGTTTCTGTCCCACACTTTGTCTCCAGATTTGCTCACCTGAGTATTTTGTTACTCCTTCTAAGAAGGACTGAAGCACCAACACTTTGGTCTTCCTTTTATTGAGCTTCATGTGGTCTGTGAGTTGTATCTTGGGTATTGCAAGCTTTTGGGCTAGTATCCAATTTTCAATGAGTGCATACCATGTGTGTTCTTTTGTGACTGGAACACCTCACTCAGGATGATATTTTCTAGTTCCATCCATTTGCCTATGCATTTCATAAATTCATTGGTTAAAACAGTCAGTTTTATTCAGGATATGCATGTCACTCTGATGGTGTGCATTAACTCCCCCTGTTATTGTTTTTCCTTTCAGCCCCTGAGCACCACGCCTAACCTTAGAACATGGGTCTGGAGTGTATTGATATTGACTTTTAGCTTTAAATTCAAAATGAAGGGCTTTTGTATTCAGGGAAGTCAGGGAATTAATTCCACCTTGGTACAGTAAGAAATTCATTGTTTTTAATAGCTGAGTATACCCATTATGTAAATGTACCACATTTTCTGTATCCATTTCTCTGTTGAAAGACATCTTGGTTCTACCCAAATTCTGCTATTATAAATAAGACTGCTATGAACATAGTGGAGCATGTGTCCTTGTTATAACTGGAGCATCTTTTGGGTAAATGTCCAGGCGTGGTCTAGCTGGGTCCTCAGGTAATACTATGTCCAATTTTCTGAGAAACTGCCAGACTTATTTCCAGAGTGGCCATACCAGCCTACAATCCCACCAACAATGAGAAGTGTTCTTCTTTCTCCACATCCTTGCCAGCATCTGTTCTCACCTGAGTTTTTGATTCTAGCATTCTGACTAGTATGAGGTAAATTCTCAGGGTTTTTTGATTTGCATTTCCCTGATGATTAAGGATGTTGAACATATCTTTAGGTGCTTCTCAGCCATTCGAGTTTCCTCAGTTGAGAATTCTTTGTTTAACTTTTTACCCCATTTTTAATAGAGCTATTTGGTTGTCTAGAGTCTAATTTCTTGAGTTCTTTGTATATATTGGATATTAGCCCTTTATGGATGTAGGATTGGTAAAGATCTTTTCCCAATCTGTTGGATGCCAATTTTGTCCTATTGACAGTGTCCTTTGCCTTACAGAAGCTTTGCAATTTTATGAGGTCCTATTTGTCAATTCTTGATCTTAGAGCATAAGCCATTGGTGTTTTGTTCAGGAAAACCCTTGCCCAATTATTTTAGGTCTTCCTCACTTTCTCTTCTGTTAGTTTCAGTGTATCTGGTTTTATGTGAAAGTCCTTTATCCACTTGGACTTGAGCTTTGAACAAGGAGATAAGAATGATCAATTTACATTCTTCTAATGCTGACCTCCAGTTGAACCAGCACCATTTGTTGAAAATGCTGTCTTTTTCCCACTGGATGATTTTAGCTCCTTTGTCAAAGATCAAGTGACCATAGGTGTGTGGGTTCATTTCTTGTTCTCAATCTTAGTCATTGATCTTCCTGCCTATCTCTTACCATGAGTTTAGAAATGGACTGAGCACAGGGACCCCAATAGGGGAGTTAGAGAAAGGACTGAAGAAGCTGAAGGGGTTTGCAACCCCATAGGAAGAACAACAATATCATCCAACCAATCATCCAGAGCTCCCAGGGACTATACCACCAATCAAGGAGTACACATGGAGGGATCATGACTGTAGCTTGCATATGTAGCAGAAGGTGGCTTTATCTGACATCAGTGGGATGAGAGGCCCTTGGTCCTGTGAAGGCTCAATTCCCCAGTGTAGGGAATGCCAGTGCAGTGTGGTGGGAGTGGGTGGATTGGTGGGAGAGCTACCTCATAGAAGGGGTGGGGAATGAGATTGAGGTTTGCAGAGAGGAAACCAGGAAAGGAGATAACATTTTAAATGTAAATAAATAGAATATCCAATAAAAAATGCAGAACATGGTAGTACATAGCTTTGTGAGTAGTACAGAAGAATAAGTAAAGGTCTCAGAGGATGATTGTTTTGCTTATGTGGTATCAAAATCATGATTGTATTCTCAATTATCATGTTTTACCCTTCTCAGATAAATATTACTGTCTCTATAGGAGGTATGTATGTCTGTGGATCTACATTTAGTATCATATGCATGTAGTATAGAGGACAGAATTTGAAACCCAAGAACATGTGTGCCTTTCAAATATATCTCTTTTATTCACATGTTTCCAACAAGCAAATTAACTATATTATACCTTAGGCCTGTGAAAAATAAAATGTGGAAATGTTTGTATTAATTGATACTGGCATGTTCAGTAAACACAGTAGGGGCTGAAAAGATGACCCAGCAGTTAACAGCAATTGTTGTTCTTACTGCTGGGTTATATTCCCAGTACTCACTTAGTGGCTTGCAGCTGTCTGCAACTCCATTTGTAGGAGTTTCAAAGTCCTTCTGTGGTCCTATTGGGCACATGTTACTCATACATGAGTAGACAAAACACTCAGCAGAACTACATCTGAAGCTATGTATGCTCATACAAATGGCACATGTATGTTTGTTGTTTCTATTATCTATTTTTTGTTTTATTTTTGTCATGGACACTTTTCAGTTTCTTTAGTACTTCACAAAATAATATGATATGTAAACTATGACACAGTCTTCTATAGCTTAATGTGTTTAAAATATTCATGTATTCATTTATTCTAAGCTAAGTTTCCCAGGAGCAGTTTAGATTCACTCAATTGTGAATAAGCTCATACTAAACGGAAATAAAACATGATATTTGTACCCATTCAAATACCTGATTGAACAATTTCCTTTTCTCTGAAGCCTGTAATGAAGGGTATACTATTTCTTCATAACATCATGATCAAATATTTAATCATCTAAAGGAAACATCCAGGAAACTTTATATCACCCAGACTATGGAATAAACTTTGTCTTTTTTCTACTGAGAATATACAATTTGGGAGAGAAATATGTGGTCCAGATGAATATTACATTTTAGACTGCTTTCTAATAACCTTTACATGTGTCAAGAGGACTTCATAATAAAGTCTGTTACTTCTTTTTCTTAAAGAATATTTATTAAAATAATAAATTACATGGAGTGCCCAAGTGACTCGAGATTACTAAACACACAATACTATCCTGTACACATAATACAGAGTGATACTCCGTTTTCATTTAGTAATTTGTGCCATAGTATTTAAAAGTTGATTAGCTACTTCCTCTGCATTTAATTCTTAGCTATATGGAAGAGAGAGGAACATAAAACTTAGGAAGCTGTAGGCCCTTATAGGACTCAGGAAATTCACAAAATTGCATGACCACAAACATAGGAGTGATTGCTAGGAAGAAGACTTTCTTGTCTTGGTGCTGCCATCAAATTTGGCAGGAGCAAGTCCATGTAGAAGTGGGTTTTTGAGGCATACAGACGCTTTAGAGTTAACCCTGTTCTTAGTTCTCCAGGATAAGATTGGTAGAATCGGTTTGATTTTGGTTTTGGTTTTGTTTTGTGGTAAACATACATGTATTCGCATCTCCCTAGGAAAAAGATACAGAAAGCACATATATTTGCCTGACTGAAAGCCCAACACATCATAGTGACATGTGTTTCTATGAATTCTAAAATCATTCTAAGGCAACATGCGTGTATTGCTGTTCATGTTTGCATGTATGTTACACATATTGGAACTACATATTACTTTTCTTGCTGTCAGAACAAGTAAGTTTCCATTCACAAAGTCACTCCTCATTTCCTTTTCAGTCCAGCCTTCTCTTACACATTAGCCTTCTGCATATTGTTCACATAACAAAAGATTTCGCTCATGTTTGTCTTTCCAGAAGCTTGAGTGCAATAATATCCAAATTCTGTTAAAACAAGTTTCTTTTAATTGTGAGTAGAAGATTTGGAAAGCTTGTAAATTTTTCCTTTTTCTTTTAATAATTGTCATTTAAAAATTGTCATTTCACTGGAAACATAGGTTTTTAAGTGTTCAGTCCATCATATTTGACAATTATAGGTACTTGTGATTTCTAAAACAAACAAACAATACAAGATTTATCAATTCAGTTTTACAACAGAAAGTTCCTTTGTGTCCTTCTTGATTTTTGACCTTGAGAGACAGTGATTTTCTTACTGTGCTGAATGTGAATTCTTTTCTTTCATTATTTGTCTTTTTGTTAACACTGTCTGTGAGACTTGTACATGTGCTTTGTTTCTGCACTGGATTTGAAGGGCATTATTCAATATTTAGGCTTCTCACAATGTGTTTTTCTGTAGTGTTTTATTCATTTTTTTGACAGGGCTAAGGAACTCTGCTCATGCTAGACAAGTGTATTGGCTTCAGATATATCTCCAACACTTTGTTCTCCTGTAGGTAAGCTTTTGTTTTGTTTCTGGTTGTGGGCTACCATGAATTTTAGTTATGTATTGTTCATGTTGTATATTGTTTCATAGTGCTCTGTGTGCACAAATATGGTTTATACTCATATATTCAATTTTAGATATATTCTGTCAATAGTAAACTGTAAGATAATACTTCATTTCTTAAAGGGTATTGTTCATGAGCAAAAACTATGATTCTTAGTCTTATATAATTTACCAGTTACCATCTTTATGAGGATTGCCTTTTTTTGTCTTGTGTGAAAATGCTTTCCTAGTCCTGTGGTCACAGGATCATCCTCCTACATAAGTTTTATAAACATGACTTTAGAATACTTTTTAAATATGTGATGCTTAGAATAAGTTTTGTTCACTTAATTGACTGAAAGTCACACAATTTTTTTTTCTATTTTTATGTGTGTATATATTTAATTCTATATTATTTGGCTTAGTGGCTCCAAAAATGACTTGACACATGAGCTTGAGGATTTCAATATTTCATGCTTCGCTGTTTAAGCATTTAAAATTCCAAAGGGAAAACACACAGAGATAGAATACTTTTAGACATTTGAATGGCAAGGATTCTTGTACTAGGAGCCAAAACAGAGGAATCCAAACCAAATACATATATATATGGGATTCTAACAGGCTAAAAAACTAAGAAAGGTAAATAATAACAGAGACAGAATGGAAGAGTAATATGTGACCTATCCAACGCAGTAATAATATCCAGAGCATGTAAGAAACTCTAAAACTTCAATACAAAAAATAATGGATAAAAACTAGGTTGGTAGTAAGCACATTTTCTCAGAAAATGTTTTTCTTTTTTTCAGACAAACAAATGTCTGGCATGTAAATAACAAGTTGAGGAACTTGTCCCAAGAGAAATAAGAATCTAGGTTACAAACACTCATCAAGAGCAGAAGTTACGCCGAGCCCTAAAGCCAAAATGTACTGACAGGGAGGTGGGCAAAGATGTGAATTGGCAAGCTGCTATGGCAAGATTTATGGAACTTCCTCAAAAAATTAACAATAGAACGATACTGCAGCAATCACTACTGAGAATGCACGCAGAGAAAATGAAATCAGTATGTCAGTGAGGTGTCTTCTGTCACATGCTTATTGCACTAGTATTCACAACAGCCAAGGAAAAGAAACAACCTATGTAAACACTGACAGATGCAAGGATAACAAAAGAAAGCATGGGACATATATAAAATAGAATATTACTCAGACATAAACGTCACAACGTTCTGTCATTTATGAAAACACAGATGGAAACAGAGGTCATGGTCATTCAAGTAGTACAGTCTCAGAAAGACAAGTATAAAAATAATATCACCTGCATGCATACTCTACAGCGGAGATAGAGAAGCTGAAAGGAAAGCATTGGGGGTGGACAGGGAAAGGCATTCCAATGAGTACCAAGTTACAATCAAAATTTCTGAGTGCTAGTACCTAGTGGACTATCTATTGATAACAATGGTGTGCTGTATACATGGCATGCTTTAACCACCGAGGAAAATATGTTTGTGGAGATGAATGTTCTAACTTTATTTAAACACTAAATGTACATTGCATTACCTTATTAATATGTGAAGGAAGTCATGGGTGGGTGAAATCCTCAGTGATTATGTATTGTTGACATGGTCACAGCCGTAACAAAGACCAAGGCTTTGGACCATGGAAAATTGACAAAGCTATTCCCAATAACAATCGGGCTTAAAGCTGCTAAAGCCTTTTTTTATTGCTCCAAAATGAATGTTTAAGAGTGATTGATTAGTGCATTCAAAAACTAGAAACTGCAGTTTCCTATAGCCGAAACGGAACATACTAGAGAGTTCCCAACTGATACAAGTGATTACCACCCATGGTTGTAACATTATAAACATCCTGAGATTCTGAGTTGCAGAAGTAATACATGAAGATATCTGTACATCAGGATGCCTTGAGAAAGTAAATGAATAAAGAGAAGAAATTTAATAATATAACTATTTATTAATTCAAAATTAAAAGCTATAAAAGCTCAAAAGTAATATAACTTATTCATTGCTCCATTTATTCAATTCATTCAATATTCTCGTGGTTGTAGACTTACCCATACACATAAATGGGGCAAGCTATATGTTTATAACCATTTATATAGTGTGTCAAGGAAACTGTATATAAACCTTGTTTAGCAAAAAAAAATTCCATTATATTATGTTATTAAGAATTTAAGTAATACAATCTCATCTAATGAATTTAGTTTTAGGCCTCTAATTTTGACAATTTCATAAACATAAAAAGCTCCTGTGTGCCCTATTGGCTATACTAAAATTATTGAAAAAATATATAAAGAAGGGGTTAATTTTAGGCTTACTGTTTAAGTTTATTGTTCTAGTCCACATTCATTTACATGCCTAATTTCTTGGCTTATGACATGGCAGAACATTATTTTGAGTGCTTGTGATAGATCAGAAGTCTTGACTCTTCAGCAACTAAGCAAGGACAGAGGTAAAAGGAAGTCCAGTGATCCTATACTCCCCTACAGACCACATACACTATCCAAAGGGCCTCCCAAAAGATCTCATCCCCTGAATATTTCTATCACTTTTTAGAATGCCATTTGTCTTAAGGATGCCCTGCTAGAAGAACAGATCCCACTTACAGGCAACAGCTTTTGGGATAGCCCCCATTCCAGTTGTTTGGGACTCATATGACAACCAAGCTGCATATCTACATAAGTGTGGGGAGGCCTAGGTCCAGCCCATGTATGTTTCTTGGTTGGTGTTTCAGACTCAGAGAACCCCAAAAGTCCAGGTAACTTGACTCTGCTGGTCCTCCTGTGGAGTTCTTATCCCCTTTAGGGCCAGCAATCCTTCCTCCTATTCTTCTATAAGAGTCCCCAAATTCCATCCAATGTTTGGTTGTCAGTGGCTTGCCTGTCTGAGTCTGCTGATGGGTGGAGCCTCTCAAAGAACACTATGCTCCTGTCTGCAAGCATAATAGATATCATTAATAGTGTTAGGGATTTATGCTTGTCCATGGGTTGGGTTTCAAGTTGGGCCAGTTATTGGTTGGCTATTCCCTTAGTCTCTCTTCCATCCCCCATGCCTGCATTTATTGTAGACAGGATAAATTTTAGGTTGAAGGTTTGTAGGTGGGTTGGTATCCCTATCTCTCCACTGAGATTCCTACCTAGCTATGGGAGGTGGCCTCTTCAGATATCATATCCTCAATGGAGTAAGTCATAGCTAAGGTTACCCCCATTGAGTCTTGGATGCCTCCCATATCCCATCGTTCCTAGAGATGCCCCCAACCTCTCATTCCTGTCAGTTGCAGATTTCCATTCATTTTATAGTCATCTCAGCTATCTCTTCTATCTTTCCCCACATCTATCCTAAACCCCCTCATTCTTTTCTCTATCCCACTCCCTCCAAGAACCCTCCCTCCATCTTCTTCTTATGATTATTTTATTTCCCCTCTAAGTGATATTCAAGAGTCATCACTTGGCCCTTCCTTCTTGTTTAGCTTCTTTGGATCTGTGTAATGTAGCATGGTACCTACATTTTTATGACTTATATTCACTAAGTGAGTATATACTATGCATGTCTTTTGGGGACTGAGTTTCCGCATTCAGGATGATATTCTCAAGTTCCATTCATTTGCCTGCAATTTCATGATGGCTTTGTTTTTCATAGATAAACAGTATTCCGTCTGAGTAGATGTGCCACATTTTCTTTATCTATTCTACAGTTGAGGGACATCTAGATTATTTACAGTTTTTCATTATTACAAATGAAGCTGCTATGAACATAGGTAAGCAAATGTCTTTGTGGTATGTTGGAGCATCTGGGATATATGCCCAGGATGGTATAGTTTAGTCTTCAGTTAGAAATATTTCCAATTTTCTGAGAAACTGCCAAATTGATTTCCAAAGTGGTTGTACATAATTGCACCCCAACTAACAATGAAGAAGTATTTCCCTTGCCCCACATCCTAGACAGCATGTGCTGTTTCTAGAGATTTTGATCTTAGCCATTCTGATGGATATAAGATGTTTTGATTTGCATTTCCACTGATGACAAAGGACTTTGAACATTTCAAGTGCTTCTCAGCCATTTGAGATTGCTCCTTTTTGAATTCTTTCTTTAGTTCTATATCCCATGTTTTAATTGGTTTGTTTGTTTGTTTTGTTTGTTTGTTTTTTTTGGGGGGTTGTTGGTGTCTGACTTCTTGAGTTCTTTGTAAATTTTGGATACTAATCCTCTGTTAGATGTAGGGTTAGGGAACATCTTTTCCCAATCTGTCCGTTCCTGATTTGTCCTGTTGCCAGTGTCCTTTGCCTTACAGAAGCTTTGTAGTTTCATGAGGTCTCATTATCAATTGAACAGAATATTGCTGCTTTGTTCAAGAAATTAACTTCTGTACCAATGTCATTTCCTACTTTCTTTTCTATGAAATTTAGTATATCCATTTTTGTTGATGTCCTTGATCCACCTGGACTTGAGTTTTGTGCAGGTGATAAGTATGGATCTACTTCATTGTTCTATATGTAGATATCCAGTTGGTCCAGCACCATTTGTTGAAGATGTTCCATTTTGCAATTGTAAGGTTTTGGCTTCTTTTAAAAAACCAAGTGTTCATAGGTGTATGGGTTTATTTCTGGGTCTTCTATTCAATTCCATTGATCAATGTGTCTGTTTCTATACCAATACCATGCAGTTTCTATACTATTGCTCTGTAGTACAGGTTGAGGTCAGGGATAATGATTCCTCCTGAAGTTTTTTCATTGTTCAGGATTGTTTGGGATATCCTTTGTTTTTTCCATATGAAGTTGAGAATTGCTCTTTCAAGTCTAAAAAAAAGAATTGCGTTGGATTTTGATGAGGGTTGTATTGATTCTGTAGATTGTTTTAATAAGATGGTCACTTTCACTATATTCATCCTACCACCTATCTTTAATTAGCATGGAAATAATTCCATCTTCTGATATTTTCTTCAACTTCATTCTTCAGTGACTTGAAGGTCTTGTCATACACTAGCTTTCACTAGTGAAAGGATCTTTCACTAGCTTTGTTAGAGTTACACCAAGAAATTTTATATTATTCATGGCTATTATTTGTTGTTGTTTGTTGTTTGTTTTTTTTTATAATTTATATTTATTATTTTTTTGCTTATTCACTTTAATTTAACCCGTCCCAGTTCACCTGCCTCCCACAATCCTTCCCCATCTCTTGTTTCTGATACCCCATCCTCCTGATCCCCACCCTGCCACTTTAAGTTCTTGAGTAGGTGCTTCCTCTTCCATTTAGCCAGATGAGGCACCCAGCTAGAAGACCATACTCCATATACAGGCTGCATGTTTTGGGATAGCCCCCGCTCCAGATGTTTGAGACCTGCATGAAAACCAAGCTGCACATTTACAACATATGTGCAGGGAGGCATAGGTCCAGCCCATGGAGGTAGATCTGTGTAGACTAGGTATGCTCCACGGTGGTGATTCAGTCTCTGAGAGCTCCAAGGGTTCAGGTTGGTTTACTCTGTTGATCTTCCTGTGCAGTTCCTATCTCCTTAGGGCCCACAATCCTTCCGCCTATTCTTCTATAAGAGTCCTCAAGCTCCATCCACTGTTGGGCTCTGGATGTCTGTATCTGTCTGAGTCAGCTGCTGGTTAGAGCCTCTCAGAGGACAGCTTGCCCCTGTCTGTTCTCAGGCTGGAGGTTTAGATCCTGGGAGCTCTGGTTGAATCTTTTGATACTCGTTCTAAAAAGGACAAAAGCACCCTCACTTTGGTCTTCCTCCTTCTTCTTGAGTTTCATGAGGTTTATGCGTTGCATCTTAGGTATTGTGTGTTTTGGGGCTAATATCCGCTTATCAGTGAGTGCATACCATGTGTGTTCTTTGTGATTGGGTCATCTCACTCAGGATAATATTTTCTAGCTCCATCCATTTGTCTAAGAATTTCATGAGCTCATTATTTTTAATAGCTGAGTAGTACTCCATTGTGTAAATGTACCACATTTTCTGTATCCATTCTTCTGTTGAAGGACATCTGGGTTCTTTCCAGCTTCTGGCTATTATAAATGAGGGCTATTATAAAGGGTGTTGTTTCCCTAATTTCTTTCTTGGCCAATTTATTATTTCTATAAAGGAGAGCTACTAATTTCATTGAGCTAATTTTGTATCTAGCCACTTTACTGAAGGTGTTTATCAGCTGTAGCAATTTTCTGGTAGAATTTTGGTGGTAGCTTATGCATACTATCATATCATTCACAAATAACAATACTTTGACTTTTCCTATCGAATTTTTTTATTTGCATTCCAGTTGTTGTCCCAACTCCTCAGTCTTCCTCTTCATAATTGATTTTGTTTATTTGGATACTATCTTTCTGTCTCTTGGTTCATTTGGCTAAGGGATTATCTATGTTGTTGATTTTCTAAAGAATCAGCTCTTGGTTTTGTTGATCGCTACCTCTGATTGATTTCTGCTCTGATTTTGATTATTTCTAGCCTTTCTTCCTCTTTGATGTATTTGCTGCAACTTTTTCTAAGAGCTTTGTGGTGTACTTGTAAATTATTGATATGAGAATTTTCTAATTTATTTATGGAGGTACTTAGTGCTCTTAGCAATGCTTTCATTGCATCCCATAAACTTGGGTATGTTGTGCCTTCATTTTCATTGAATTCTACAAAGGCTTTAATTTCCTTCTTATTTTCTCCCTTGACACAGAGACTACAGAGTTGAGAGTTGTTCAGTTTCCATGAGTGTGATGAGTGTGTAGGCTTTCTGGTGTTACTGTGTTTGATTCTAGCTTTAATCAATTGTGGTCTGATAACATATAGACCATTATGTTCAATTTTCTTGTATTCATTGAGGCTTGCTTTGTGTCCAACTGTATTATATGGTCCGTTCTGGAGAAAAATCCGTTACATGCTAAGATATTCTTTTGATGTTTCAAAATATTTTATAAATGTCTGTTAGTTTCATTTGATTTATAATGACAGTTAGTTTCATCATTTCTCTGTTTAGTTTTAGTCTGGATGTCAATTGGTGAGAGTCAGGTGTTGAAGTTTCCCACCATTAATGTGTGGAGTTCGATATGAAATTTAAGTATCTTTTACAAATGTGGGTGCCTTTGTGTTTGGGGCATAGATGTTCAAAATTGAGATATCATCTTGATAAAATTCTCCTTTGATGAGTATAAAGTGTCTTTCCTTGTCTCTTTTGATTAGTTTTGGTTGAAATTCTATTTTATTAGATATTTACTAGATTAGAATAGCTACTCCAGGTTGCTTCTTGGGTCTATTTGTTTTTCTAGCCCTTTACTGTGAGGTAACATCTATATTTATTGCTGGGCTGTGTTTTTTTGTTTGCAGCAGAATGATGGATCCTCTTTTCTCATCCATTTGTTAAACATTATCTTGTTATTGGGGATTGAGTCCATTGATGTTGAGAGATATTAATGACCAATGATTGTATTTCCTTTTACTTTGACGTTGCTGGTGTTAGAATGTGTGTGTTGTGTGTGTGTTTTGTCCTTTCCTTGATTTTGCTGGTATGGAATTACTTATTTCTGTGTTTTCTTAGATGTAGTTATTCTTCTTGGGTTGGAGATATCCTTCTAGTATTTTCTACAGGATTGTATTTGTGGATAGATATTGTTTGAATTTATATTTGTCTTGAAATAGCTCATTTTCTCATTCATGGTGATTGAGAGTTTTGCTGGGTATAATAGTCTAGGTTATCACATGTGGTTTTTGTAGAGGTTGTAAGGTATTTGTCCAGGCCCTTCTAGGTTTTATAGTCTCTGTTGATAAGCTGGGTGTAATTCAGATAGGTCTGCCTTTGTATGTTACCTGTTTCTTTTTCCCTTGCCACTTTTAAATATTCTTTCTTTATTATATAAATTTTGTGTTTTGATTATGTCCTTGGAGGATTTTCTTTTCTAGTCAGTCTAATTAGTGTTCTATAAGCTTCTTGCATGTTTGTAGGTACACTTTATTAAGCTTGGGAAAGTTTTCTTCTATAATTTTGTTGAAAATAATTTCTAGACTTGGAGCTGGGACTTTTCACTTTATTCTATTCTTATTATTCTTAGATTAGGTCTTTTCATAGTATTCCAGATTTCCTGGATGTTTTGTATCAGGAAATTTTTTATATTTGACATTTTCTTTGACTAATATATCAATTTCTTCTATTGTATGTTCTATGCCTGAAATTCTCTCTTCCATCCCTATATTGCTGTTTTTGATGCTTGCATCTGCTGTTCCTGTTCTCTCCTCTAGGTTTTCCATATCAAGGATTTCCTTAGTTTATGCTTTCTTTATTACTACTATTTCCACTTTCAGGTCTCTCATAATTTTATTTATTTCCTTCACCCTGTTTAACAGTATTTTCTTGTATGTCTTTAAGGGATTTGTTTCATCTTTAAAGAGCTCTATCTGTTTGATGGTATTTTCCTGTATTTTAATACAGGATTCATTCATTTCTTCTTTAAAGGCATCTATCATCTTTATAAGATTGGATTTATGGTCATTTTCTTGTGTTTTGTTTGTGATGATATCCAGGACTTGCTGTGGTAAGGTAGTTGTGCTTTGGAGGTGTTATATTGCCTTGGTTATTGTTGATTGTATTATTTTGAGGACCTTTAACCATCTGGATAGTTTTGGTTTCTGGATGTTCTTGTTGTAGTAGGTTTTAGGAGGGAGTAAACCTCAATGGTCCTGATATGGCAGGCCTCTGATGAGTGTCCTTAGGCTATACGGTTCTGGACTTGCAATTCTGTATGGTTCAGAAGCCTCAGTTATAATGAAGATGGGTAGAGAGGTGGCAGGAAAATGGAGGTCTCCCTGGCCTAGCAGTTTGTTCAGAGTAGCTTGGCTTGGCCAAGAGGACTCATAGAGCAGGGAAGATGGGTGGGGAAAGGTAAGCTACTGTATCCATGCATGAGTCTTCAGGAGGAGCAAAAGAGTTGGTGGGAGAATGGAAGTTCCCCTGGGATAGCAGGTGGCTTAGGGAAGTTTGGCTTGGGCCAGAGGGCTCAAGAGTCGAGAAGATAGATTGGGGAAGGGAAGTTTACTTGTATGATTCAGGTAGAGGAGAAGTGGTGTGAGAATTGAGTTTCCCTTGGGATAGTAGACTGTTCAGGGCAGCATGGCTTGGCCCAGAGGGCTCAGAAGGCAGGAAAGATGAGTTGGGGAAAAGAAGCTTACCTGTATGGTTCAGGAGTCTAAATAGAGTGGAGGAGAGTTTGTGGGAAATGGAAGTCCTCCTGAAATAGGCTGTTCAGGGCAGCTTGGCTTGGCCAGAGCTGATGTAGTTATTAAAAATCATTATAAGTACCAACCAACCAGAGTTCCCAGGGTCTAAACCACCTGGGAGCACATAGGGAGGGACCCATAGCTCCAGCTGTATATGTAGGGGAGGATGGCCTTGTCAGACATAGTGGGAGAGGAAGATCCTTGGTCCCATGAAGGCTGGATGCCCAGTGTGGGGAATTCAAGGGTGGGAGGTAGGAGTGAGGGGGCATCCTCATAGAAGCAGGAGGTGGGGGGATAGAATAGGGGGTCTGGGAGAGGGGAAATGGGGTAAAGGGATAACATCTGAAATGTAAATAAAATATCCAATAAAAAGTAAATAAATAAATAAAATGATTATAAGTAGTAAAGGAAACAGTTTAGTCCAATGACATTAAATGATTTTTATACAAACAAAAGCAAATACTAGAGATCTATACTTCATCTAATCTTAAAATTTTTTAAGCTCTATATAAGTATTTATGTAATCCTTATTTTTAAAATTAGAGAAAAAGAAGTGAATTCTCTGTAGACATTACACGCTTTAAAATGTGATGTTTTAATGTGCTAAGCACAGTGAGATTATCTTGTTTGAAGGTTATAACTTCCATCTCACTTGGCATGGGTCCCCAAGTCTTGTTTTTCTAATCAACATAAGATTTTTTTTTAAGGTTGCTTGATTTAATGTTTTTGTAATGAAAAGTAACTGGTCTGTAGGTTGGTGATCTACCTGTTACCTAATATATATTCATTGATTTCTTCAGATTCCATCTACAAATATTAGACTAGAAATAGAAAATTTAAGAAATATTAAGGAAAACAATAATAAATATCAATATATGCCTAAATAGGTACACTGATTGAGTATTAAATTTAGTTCTTGGCATCCTGGCAAGATAAAAATGGAAACATGACAGATTATCCAATTGTAGTGTTCTGATAAAAGTCATATATCAATTCTTCAAGTGAGATCATTTGTTCCTTGTACTAAAGCATGCAACCAATACATCAATTTAATGGACAATATATTATTAAGTAGAATCTAGAGTCATATCATAATGACTTACTGAGTAGATCTATCATAGTGGAATCAAGGTCGCATTGATATGGTTTGTACCTAATGACTTACACTGTTGTGGGATAAAAGTTTAAGAAAATATATTTGTGAGTGGTTATATGGAAGTGAACACATTCAAACTTAATAACAAAAATGAAATTGAATATTCAAACTGGTGTTCTGGAATTCAGTCAAAAATAATACCTGTACTTTTTCTACTATAATCTGTAGTCCACAAAACTTATCACACTTTTATGAAATTAAATTGAACAAATGTGAAGGGATTCCTGAGTTCATTGTCCACTTTGCTGGGATGTAGTGAAGATCAGACACTGCATTTTCAATGGCACAGCTTGCTAGTGAATCCTGTTGTGGTGGTATTCTCGTCACTGTGGGGCTGTCTATTCAACATTCTAGCCAAGTGAAAATGGTAACAGATTGCCCTTTAGCAAATAATGGTTACTCTCTATAAACAATATGGTAGTATATGTGTCTCAGTTCATTCAGGGTAATTCAAATTTAGATATACAAAAAGAGAAATGTGATAGGCAGTCAAATTATATAAAGTTTTGATTGATAGTTTTGCTCAAATTAAGCAAAATGCTTGATCTAGCCTAAACTTAGGAGCATAAAATAACATTCTGGTGAAGAAGAATAGTTTTTCCCTTCATAGTTCTAGAGACAAGGAAGTAGTAAAATCAAGTCCCTGAGAGTAGACAGAATCTTCTGTGTTATTACATGGTAGGTAAGGTTGGGGTATCTTTTATAATGGAAATCATATTCCTCAGGGGCCCAACCTGTTTAATAAATTATAAGGTCAATCTTTTCTAAGGTTATAATTTCAACCCATGAGCTTTTGGAAAACATAAATACTCATAACATTATGTTCAAACGGGACAAAAATTTTATTCTCAAGTAGGAAGAATACACAAAAAAAAAGTGTCAATTTGACAGATAAATGTACTAAAGAATTTACCTATTTTGACTACATGATTAATATATGTGTTTATTAATATATATAGAGTGCATTAACATGTACACATATTTTGATACATATGTGATATGACATCATCTATCATAATAAATAATTATAAAAGAATTTTCATCAGTACTTTATAAGGTTCACGTACACAGCTGAATTTATCTGTCAGCTCTCTCTCTCTTAAGATTACTTGGTGTAAACTGGTTATTTGAGTGTATCAGCTTCAGTCACCCTTAATCCCCCAAGATAACATTCAGAGAATGAAATAAATGGAAAAGCTAATCCCTCTTTCTTCCTATCACTCTTTTTGTGAGCAGGGAGATCAGCCTTGATAGCAGATTAGTGGATGCCACATGCTCTTGCTTAGACATCACAGATTGGATTCAGCACAGAAATATTTCTTTTCTTAATCTGTAAACAACATTTGCAGAATCTGTATTTCTCACAAATGCTTGCCATAGTGCTGAGCTTTCTTCATCACCCATCCAGCTTATTATTGTAATTCCCTCTTGGTCCAACTTCCAAGTATCTTTTTCTGTCACTTGGAACTGTGTATCACAGAGGTTCACTGCCATTCTTGAAAACTGGAACTTGATTTTAGTGCTATATTTCAAAATTTAGATGCCAAGAAACAATCTTTAAGTGGCCTTAAGCTAATTGATCTTGGCTTACTTAGAGATATAGATTTCTAAAACCTTGAATCAAGTTTTAAATTGTCAGTTTTGAGCACAGATAGTAATGAAGACCTGGATTTTTTGGTGGGGGGTATTTTTTATTTTGTTTTGTTTATTTATCTTGGTTTGGGTTTGCTTATTTGTTTTGTTTTTGTTTTTTTTTAATTGCTTTATTAATTTATGTTACAAATGTTGTCCTACTCCACAGTACCCCCTCCAAGATTTCTTCACCCCATCCCTCCTCCCCTTTGTCTCTGAGAGGGTGCTCCTAAAACTCCCAACCCCCATGCAGCCCCACCCCTTCACTCTCCCAGGGTTAGAATTTGACATTGTTCCATCTTAGCTGAAGAAAAAAAGAAAATGAAAGTGGTTAGGGGTTTGTATTTTCTCAAATTTCATGTGAGTGAGTGATCCAAAGGTTAACTGCCTCTTATAAATATTAGTCGATTTATGCCTAAGAAAGAAGAGTCCACTGAGATTTATCATCTTGTGTAATCATGCAAATTAGAATTGAATTTCCAGGTGTCTGCTCTATCAGAACATTTCCTGGCCAAGTACCTTGAAGAGATAGATATATTCCAAAATTGCAACCAAATTTAGTAAAGATAAATTTATATTATAATTGGCCATCTACTTGAAGAAAATATGGATCATATTAGGAAAAAGTTGAAGCAAGGGTAGGCCCCAAAGAGTAAGCCAATAGCCATTCCTGTCACAGTGTTTTTGCCAAAAGACATACTGGCTGACCACTGCATATAAACATTTAGAGAAGAATCAAATACTTTTACTACTGTCTAGCACTTCTTCCTGTAGTAGAGGAGCCAAGTCTATCAGTAATTTATATAAAAGAAACATGAGCAAGAAGCCATTGGCAGATACAGGCATTTCTGCCTTCATAGAACTCAGAACATTCTTAAGGGAGAAGACATGGCTGAATCATTTATTGGCTCATTACAGATCAGAAAAAAGTAAACATTATTTATTAGTTGTGTTTTGTGCCAAAAATTTCCTATTCTTTCATAACCTTCTCTAAAGGATGAAGCCTAATTCTCTCCTCAGAGATAACACAGCCTTATCATTTATTTAACACCTTATCAGATAAAATGATTTAGCTAACCAACTTATGTTGAGGTTTAAAATTAGTAGTTGTTTCGTCACCAAGAAAAGAGATAATTGAACATCCTGAGGATAAAAACTATGACAGAAGACTTACAGCTGTGAGACTTCTATGCTCTTTTACAGGTAGGGGGTATGTTATTCTTTAAGAGAAGGGGATGGGCTATTTCTTGTGGAATACATGGAATCTGTGAGTGTACGATGTTTAATGAATCAACACAGAATTTCCCATCATGTAACTAACTCATTTTTATTTCTCAGTCTGAGAATAGATTTTCACATAAAACAGTATTTTTGATTCTGTTTAATCTTTGGATTGTTGGTAGTTTATCATTAAACCTTTGGCTTGTTCTCAAATTGTGTGCTCTCTAGATGCTATTAAGGGGTGTTACATTACTAAGGAAGTCTTCAAATATACCACTAGTTTTAAATTACTGTCTATTTGCTGTTACCTTTTGGTAACCTTTCATCAAAGCATCAAATGTTTTTAGCAGGAGTCCTTGACTTCATTATTCTTTATACTGAACATTATAAACAATAATGTTCTCTAGGTCTCAACATGGAGATAAGTTGTTCTCCTGTATTTGAGCCCCGTGATTTATCAACCCAGTTTACCACCATTGGTTGTTTTGAAGGAATTGCTGTCTAGTGTAATAATCACAAAGGTGGCCAAACGCTGAATTTGCATAATCTTTCTGGTCAATCTACAGAGCAAGTTCCAGGACAGCAAAGCTTAGGCATTGAAGAAGTTGGAAAACAGAAAGCTGGTGATGATGTACAAGGGGGACCAATGTTCTAGCAACATTGAAGTTGCCTTGGAGACCCCAAGATGTTCAAAATGCCAGAGCCATTGTCTATCTGTTAAGGAAAGCTGCTAGCTAACAGAGAGTGGAACCAGGCCAGGAGAAAGAACTTAGTTGCAGTCAAGAAAGTTAAAAGAGGAGTTGGAGATCTGAAGACCACTATGACATCAGACATGGAGATATAGAGTGTGGAGTTTGCCCACCTTGTTTCCTGTCTTGCTTTGGGGATTAAATTTAAGTGATTGGATGAATCTCAGAATAGACTTTGAACTTTGGACTTTTAACATTGTTGAGACTGCTATAGACTACGGAGACTTTTCAAGTTGGACTGAATGTATTTTGCTTTATGCTATGTTTAGGTATAACCTTCATAGACTCATGTTTGAACAAGCCTATGGGAACCAGGGAGTGGAATGTGATGGTTCGTATATGCTTGGCCCAAGTTATGGCACTATTAGAAGGTCTGGCCCTGTTCAAATAGGTTTGTCACTGTGGGTGTGGGCTATAAGATCCTCCCACTAGCTGCTTGAAAGCAAGTCTTCCACTAGCACCCTTCAGTTGAAGAGTTGAAGATACAGAACTGTCAGCTCTGCCTGCACCATGCCTGCCTAGATGTGCCGTGCTCCCACCTTGCTGATAATGGACTGAACCTCTGAACCTGTAAGCCAGCCCCAAATATATGTTGTCCTTTATAAAACTTGCCCTGATCTTGATATTTGTTCAGAGCGTAAAACCCTAACTAAGACAGGTGATAAAAAACAGAATGGTAAGAACTATCAAATAATAGAGGTTACCAAACCCCAGCAAGAAATCGTTTGCTAAATGAAACCCCCAGTGCTAGAAGTGAATAACATCTAATCAAATTGTTGCACCAGGGAAGCCTCATAGAAACCCCCAAACAACCGAGGCATTGCCAACATTATTGGTTGCTCCTCATAAACACATGATAAGGCTCTATTGATGAAGAAAACACCTATACCCACTCCTGTCTCACTGCTCTAGCATCCCCCTCTGCTGGGGCATCAACCCTCCACAGGACCAAGGACCTCCCCTCCCATTGATGTCAGATAAGGCCATCCTCATATGCAGTCCTATATATGTAGCTGGAGCCATGGGTCCCTCCATGTATATTCTTTGGTTGGTGATTTAGTCTCTAGGAGCTCTGGGTGGTCTGGTTAGTTGATATTGTTTCTTACAACCTCCTTCAGCTGCTTCAGTCCTCCTCCTTGATCTTCCATTAGGGTCCCTGGGCTCAGTCTGATGGTTGGGTATGAGTATCTGCATCTGTATTGGTCAGGTGCTGGTAGAACTTCTCAGGGAACAATTATAACCAGGATACTGTCAGGATACTTCTTAGCATCAGTGATAGTATTGGGGTTTGGTGTCTCCAGATGGGATTGATTCTTAGGTGAGGCAGTCTCAGAATGGTCCTTTCTTCAGCCCCGTTCCCTTTTTTGTCTCTGTCTTTCCTTTGGACAGAACATTTCTGTGTTAACAGTTTTTGGGATGAGTGGAAATAACTCGTAATACCATTGTTCTAAACTCATAGATAGTGTATTACTCAGCTACCATCAGAGATGCTTCCTCCCACAGTAGATTGGAACAAATCCTGAGAACTATAACTGAATAATGTGCAGAGGTGAGAGACCTTCTAGCACTCAGTCCTTCACGGGATGTCTCCATCAAATCTCTCATTTCAGGGCTCAAGGAACTTTGTGGAGGAAGGGCACATAGGTTGTAAGAGTTAGTGGTGACAGATAGCAACAAGGAAACAAGCTCTTCTGGTCATAAGATGACCGATGCACAAAGAGCTTACAGAGTCCATGGCAGCATGTACAGGGCCTGCACAGATCTAAGCCAGATGGGAGTTTCAGTGATGAAAGGAAAAGTGAACATAAGCCCCAAGAAGCTATCCCAGAAGCTATCTCCAATTACTAACCACTCATAAAGAAAAATGAGTTTTCTCCAACAAAGTCTCACCAGGTATGGAAACCATACAAAACTGCAGACCTTAGCCCAGCAGTCAATGGCCAATGCAGAACAAATTCAATTGTATTTTGGAGGTATTTTCCTGTCATAATTTTTTGGTCCAGGCATTATTTTTTTCTACTATATATCTTTTTCTCGTTTATTACATTTTTCAATTTTGTGTCTTTATGGAATTTCTGCATGAGCAAATGTATGTATCTCTACCTCAGTATGTGTCTCTTTTGGGGAGATTATTTTCTGTTGGTTTGGGATTGTTTTTTATCCTATTCTGCTTTTTATTAAGGAATTTTTAGTAACATACTCAGTAGTAGTTTGTTAATATAATAATCCATGCATGCATGCTATATAAATCACAGTAACACAAGCAGCAGACATGGTCTTTCATCTTGAGGTGTTCATACACTTGACTCAATAAATCTAAAATTTACCTTTTGTATAATCTAATACAACAAAATTATGGGAGTATGAAAATATTTATCCATGAGTTACTGAATGTAATAATGATGGTAGCTATAATTTAGAAAAGTTTGTAGTACTTTGTAAAGTATTCTGAGTCATATAAATGGCAATTAGAAACAAATACAAGGTAGGCAAGATATAATAAATGTCATTTCTGGTACCATAACAAACCAGACATGTTTTCTCTCATAAAGAAAAGGAAGAAAATGAGAGAAATATTGGTCAGGGCTATGAAACTTGATACAAAATTAAAAAATTGTAACTTTAAATGTTCTCAATAGAATTGAGGATGAAAATAAACAGTTTTTACCAAGTTGGTCCCTGCCCTGTATTTTAATATTAATCTTTCTAGGAAAGAAAAAAAAAGGGGCCATGTCTAGTTTGGAATTAATGATGACTGAGTTTAATAGTCATAGTAAGGCCAAGATCTGGAAACAACCATGATAAGCTGATTAATAAGTAAGTTCTTCCTCTAGGTGGACAGGCCAATACCCTGACTCTGAGACTATTTACCTTGTATGAAAATTCAAATAAATTATTTTATGAGAACTTCCTGAAACATAAATCTTTGGTTAGCTACTGTTATTTTGTTTTGTCCTGAGAATTTCCTAAGAACATTTTGAAGGTTTGCTCTGGTTTTGACCATTTCCTAGGCTGAAGCTAGATAATATAACAGAGCAGCTTTGGAGCCCTTTTCTGAAATGTATTTGAATATTGGATGTAAGAAGTCACACAGACACACTAAAAGGATAAGATATTTTATTATTTGAATTCAATCTATTGGAGGGACTAAAAGGATAATAGCTCAGAGTCTTTAATGTTCATAAAAACATAAATTGCAGGAGAGAACAAAGAACATAAAAATTAATCCATTATTGACCAAGATGTTAAGAGCATAGCATAGAGAGAAGTAGTCTCTTTCAATAATGCCACTGGCAAAACTGAAGACAGACAAACAGAACTGGGAAACTAGATTCCTGCTTTACACCAAGCAGAAAAATAACTCAAAATGGATCACACACCTAAATACCAAACGAAAACTATGAAATTGCTACAAGAAAATATAAATGGAACATTTTGACACATTGGTGTAGACAGTGATATTTTTTAAAGCTAGGACTCCAAAAGCAATAAGAGCAAGATAGAGAAATAAAATTGTGTCAAACTAAGCAGCTTCTGAACATGAATTGAAATAACAGAATTGGAGTGGGGGCAACCTAGAAAAGGAGAAAGTATTTGTAATTACTTATCTCACAAAGTTTCAACATCCAGAAAACACCAAAAAGTCAAAGGGCCAAACACCACAACTAAACAGTTAAAATAGTTGAATAATCACTCAAAAAAAAAAAAAAAGACATACAAATACCCCACTATACATATACATAAAATCCATTGGTCAGCAAAAATATGTGATTCAGAACCACAATATATTACCCCCTTTCAGTTACACTGAATATCCTCCAAATTTGAAAAAAAAAAAAAAATGGAGAAGAAAAATTGACCAGATAGTAAAAATGCAAACCTGACAAGCTGAACTCAGTTCCTAGAACTTGCGGTGGAAGGAGAGAACCAACTCCTGAAATCCTGAAAGCTGTTCTCTATAACAAGAACAATTGCTTGTGTATACACACATTGGTACATGCACACCACAAACACACACACACACACACGCACTGATAATATTAATAAAAATGGCAAAAACATACCAAATACTACTAACTATAGTAGAGAAAATTCAACTTTTGTACCCTAGAAGTGGGACTCTAAATCGGTACAGCTAATGTTGTACACAACAACAACAATTACCAAATAAACTGTAAATTTATAGAGTCCAAAATTTATTAACAATTGAATATTGAATTACCATATCATCTAGCAATTCCATTACTGTGTACATATGTTAAGGAGCTAATATAACTATTGCAAAACATACTGAACCCCATGATTATATCAGCACAATTTTAAATACAATATGGAAATTTAACCATTTGACCTGTGGTTGCTGAATAGATAAACTACTGAAAATATCAATTATCATCCCAGTTCTACATCTTAAATTATAAGCAATTTCATAACATTTTGGCAGTTCATTTATTTAAAAAAAATCCAGAGGTAAAGATTAAAAATAAAACATACCAGGACTGGAGAGCTGGCTCAGTGGTTAAGAGCACTGATTGCTCTTTCAGAAGACCCAGGTTCAATTCCAGCAATCAAATGGTGGCTCATAACCATCTGTAATGGGATCTGATGCTCTCTTCTGGTGTATCTGAAGACTTCTACAGTGTACTCCTAAATATTAATATAAATAAATAAATCTTTTTTTAAAGATAAAATATACCTTTAGATAACTTTAATAGTCTAAATAAGGAGCTTCATTATTTTAGTAATATGATGCCAACAGTTTAAAATTGATATATGGTATCCTTATATTTTTTAATTAATTTAAACAACTTACATAAAAAATTCTGAAGAACTAAATTAATTTTTCCTAAAATTTGCTAATTGAAAATATCTGATTGAGTATAAATAAATATACAATATTTTTTAAAATAATATTGAGACTTTTATAGTTTGACTTTAAGTTGGGGTTATATTTGGCAGTTCCTTATCAATAAATATTCTGAAGTGTTTTCTTAATTTGTCAATTTCTTTAACCTTTAAATATTTTCCACAATTCCATAGACCCATGATGGTTAAAAGAGAAAAGCAGTGCATGTTATGTTCTGTATATGGAAATGCTAAATATTTTGTCCATGGAGATAGCACAGCAGATAACATTTGTCATTAGCCTGGAGATCTAAGTTTGAAGCCAAGAAAGATCATGGTGAAAGGAAGTAACCCACTATTGTGCATTATTCTCTGACTTATACATCCATACTGTGGCACCTGAGTCTACACAAAATGAACCAACAAAATTATAAAAATGTAAACACTGATTCAATAGAAGGTTTGAAAGAATAGTCATCATGAGCAGCTAGTCCATAATCAGCTCTTAAATCTTGTCATCTAATTATTGCTATTCCAAAGTCAATAAATTGACGGGAATTTCCAAAGATCTAGACAGTCGAAAACAACCACCTATACACTGTTCTTTAATCTGCACACTTTCACCTAGTGTATAGTCATCCATTTAGAAAATACTCTTCGCTGCCTCCCTTAAGCTGCACTTTCATGGGTGTAGGAGGGAGACATCTCTGTAGACACAGAAAGAACTGTACTCTAATACAACCATTCTGAAATGGAGCAAGACAGAGCACAGGGGCTATAGATAAAAGTAACATAAAAGTAACAGTCTAAGAGAACCCAGAAGAATTCGCTCCTCAAGAAAAGGAGCTTTCCTGGAGGAAAAGGGCACAACACAACTCAATAGGAATAAAAAAGAAGATGCAATACCAGAGGGACATGTGAGGTTTAGTATATGATGAATGTGGAGGGCTATTGCCGGAGCACTTCAATTCCTAATTAGACAGTATTCATTCTAGGGCCTTAAGTGGATATGAAACTACAGGGAAAATGCAAACAACAGAATAGTGAGAGGAACAAGGGTACAAGTGCATGGAAAGCTCCCTGCACACAGTCCTAGAAAATCTGATGTTTTGCCATGGTTTAGCATAATAATTGTTACACCATGCAAGCCTACTAAAGACTCGAGACTAAAGGGAGCTAGAAAATGCTTTCTTTGACAAATTTCAAAAGGAAGAAACATAGGAAATGAAAAGGCACAGGCTCTGCCTGAAGATGTCATGTTGCCCTGACCAAAGTTTCATTTTTCAAGTACCAGGAATGATATGCAAAAAGGACTCAGGAGGTGGAACGATAAAGTCATGCCGAACTTCTCTCACACAATTACTTTTGTTATGTTCAAAGCAACTGTGTTTGCTGTCAGTGGAAAGAAAATAGAGGACCATTGAAGAGTGAAAAAAAGATAAAATGTGTTTCTAGGAATTACAACATAAGCTGTATGTAAATAGCCCTACCAGCTGTAAAGACCCCTCTTCTCTCCCTTGGGACTGCTGACACTTCAGTATAAATCTGTAGAGTCTTCTTTCCCCTTCTTTAGAAGCTGAATCAGAATCTTACTTATTAGTTTTTAATATAAAGCAACCTACTATCTGGGGTAAAACATCAGTACTATACTTAAAATATTTTCCATCTAAAGATAAAATTAATTGTTTTAAAATTAAACCAAAGTATATAAACAATTGTCTTTAGAAAACTAGTCTTTGGAATTCAGCATCAAAGATAAATTATGATACATGTGATCACTTGAGTCACAAAATCCATAAGTCTTAAAGACTCTCACATATGCAAATGTTGTGAAATATTCAAAGGATAGTCTACTTGGCTTCTGTCACTATTGTTCTGCTCTGGTTACAGCTACAACTGTTTAATTACAAGCAGTCTTGTCCAGGGCCAAAAATACATCCTTCTTAAAAGTTAGCAAGCAACAATATAAATGTAAAGAGTGACCATGTGATTACAGTAACATTTTCACCTGATGAAGCAGACAAATGATTGGGAATCCTTCTAAATGCAATGTTCCCATGAAGAGACCCAGAAGCAAGGGGCAGAGGGAACACTGGTTTTTATATAAAAGTTCAGATTCATGATTGTGTTAAGATTCTTACCAGGTTACTTTTAAAGATAAATAATAAAATAATTACTTCTTTCCTTATAACTACAAATTGCTGCCCAGTCAGAGAAAACTGGCTGAGAAATCTACCTTGCTTGGTTACATTTTGTTATTCTATAACAAGTAGCTTGGTTACAAAGTAACAACGTGGGTTCTTGGGAATAATCTGTTTTCTTTACCTTCACTATGTAATGTTATATCTTGTAAAGGGATTGAAGAACACACTGTTTTTTTCCCAATCATTCAGTAGAAGAAAGATAAATGTACTCATATTGTAATTTTATACTACTTGAAAGATTTTTCTGGGCATATATGAGCTATGGAAGAAAGAATAAAGTGTGAGGGTTTGGGGCATTGTTCCTCCCACCCATCAACTCTGTGTATGTATGTATATGTGTAAGATTTGTGTGAGTTGCAGTTGGAACATAGTTCTTTCCACCCATCAACTCTGTGTATGTATGTATGTATGTATGTATGTATGCATGCATGTATGTATGTATCTATATATGTAAAGCTTGTCTGGATGTGTGTTGGAGCTTGCTCCATGCATCAGTTTTGTGCATAAATGTATGCATATGTATGTGTAAAATGCCTGGAGCCAAATTGCTGGAGCTTTGTTCTAACCATTTTCTATGTAAATTGTATGTCTGTCTATATGCATGTATATATGTTTGTATGTATGTATACATGTACATGTATCGGTTTGCATAAAGTTATTGAACTCTGCCTTTTATTTCATCAACTCTTTGTGTGTCTCTGTGTGTGTGTTAACTTTCTTTCCTTCTCTTTCTTGGTGGCCCCAAAGAGTTAAAAGTGTTCATTGTTTTTTGTTCTACCCACAGGGAGTGACAGCCCCAGAAAATTCAGCTTTGTTCCCCCAGAGAAAAGTCTGCTGAGTAACTTCTCAAACTACAAGCTGCCATAGGCGACAGTCCCTGTAGGCCTTTGGATCCACCCCAACAGCCACTTTCAACATTGACCCCTCATTGGCTGACTGCCACAGTTTACCCTCTGGTGTCAAAGTTGGGTTTTGGCAGCTAAGTTTGCAATACCCGGCACAAACTCCCTTCTATTGAGTTGCACTAAGTCAAATTACACAATTGATAGCTACCCTCAAGACAATAGTTCCACTTTTATACCACTGGGGGTATCCCACCAGGCACATCACTGTTGTGACACATAGGCCTTTCAACTGGGTAGGAATATTGATTGCTTTTCTCCTTTGGCAGTTTGCGTAGCACTTTCTGATACTATGTGTACTGTTGGCATAAGTATGGCTATGTCAAAGACCTCAATGATTCAGACCCATGGTAATGGCCAGGCCTTCCCCAGGTCAGGCTCAGGAGAATGCAATGCCTTCTTCTGGTCTGAGTATGAATGTTGACTGTGTAGAAAGTATCAGACATAGCTTTCTCTTCTTTGAGGACTGCATACTGAGACTGTTCCTCTACTCTGTAGTCCTACAGAGACCCTACCTGCCAATATTTAATAACTGCCTCCTCATTGGGCTGTATATAATAAGCCTGCCTCTTTGACTGGGTGTGTATAATAAGTACACTGACATTCCGTACTTCTGGTGAGTCTTCCAAAGTGAATGCCGAACCTAATCACAGCTTTCCTATATGTGTCTCAGGCCACAGCAAGTAATAATTGCAAAAAAAAAAAAAAAAAGCATTAAATGATTTTTAAAATAAATACATGACTTACATTAATAAAAATAATATTATCATATTGTAATATTCTATAACAAGCCCAGAATGGTGTTATGTGAAAGTATGCTTGAGATGATTATAAATAAAATTTATAAATTTCACTGTAACTGGAAAATTCAGAATTAAGAAAATTAAAATTTATAGAGGAAATAGTTCTTTAAGGAGAAATACAATTGTTGCTATGTACCCAATAAATCATGAAAATATATGTGGCAAAATGATAGATGTCAAATGGTGTCCATTATGACTTACTCTATAAGTCATGTAGACTCTCCATATATGCATATGTGTAGGACATATAGAGTCTTCTATTCTACATTTATACTTCTTTCTCAAATACACATGCAACATATATAAACCAAATTCTGTGTAAAAACACACCTTAATATTATGTTTAAAAAATATTCAATATCTGTTCTCATAGAAGAATTAAGTTAAATCATAAAGCAATAACAGAAAAAAGTATAATATATTATATATTTGGAGATTAAAAGCCATACTATCTCCAATAGTGTAAATTGGCACTTCTTACTTGGAGTAACCAATAGCTGTCTAATTGGACTTTAGATCTTCTCAATAGGAAGGAACTCATGCCTGATACTGTAAACGTAGACAACTATCCATGGCTGGAGAGGTTATAGACTCAAGGGGAGAACCTATTACTGTCATCCACTTAAATCCATAAAATTTCTGTGTTAAATAAGTGTTTTATTTTCTATCTTATAAAAAAAATGTTTGATTTTGTTTTGTTTGCAACAGACTATTACAAATCTCTGCAACTGATCACAATGAAGAGAATAAGAGACTATAGATGACCAATCCTAACTTCTTCATCAAAAACCCTACACCTAAGGCTCATGGAAAATCACACAAGAGAAAGAGGAAAGATTGTAAGATTCGGAGACTCAGAATTCCAGGTGCTAAACAATGTCTCTTAAGCTTAAGACGAGAAATGCACTCAAAATCTCTACAATATGGTTGCCAAAATAAGTCTAGCATAAAGGCAATACCAGTTGACATGGCAACATAGACAGGGGAAAATCCACATGATCCTAACCTTAGAGGAATACATATGCCCATTATCTGTTGAGAGAAAAGTTAGTTCCCTCCAATGATAGGCCTAGAAAATATTTTTAAAAATCATACCATTGAGTAACATGTGGTGGACTTGGTGGCCAAACATTATGGTAATGTAGAAGGTATGAATGGATTGTGAACAAATACTCCCTTTAGAATTGAATAGGAAGAATAATTTATTACATACCTTGCAAAATGTCAATGTGATGGGTAATATCAAGAGAACATCCCAAAGCATAGTGCAATAGTCTATTGGTATCCTAATTTAAGCAATGTAGTTTTAGGGTTTGGGTGTGTCTCAAGAAAAAAATAAAACTATTTTATATAGAATACCACAGTGCAACAGCACAAAAAACTACAAGTTTAATGTTGCACTCAGAGAAGATTAAACACATTGAATATGCACCTTAGAAAGAAAAACCCAACACTAATGATCTACAACTTCAAGAAGCAAGATAAGATGGAGGAAGTTAAGTCTAAAGAAGCAAAAATAAATCGACAAAAATCAATAAAATCAATAATAGCATCTTAAATTCAACAATGAATTTGATAGGCCAATCAACAAAAAATAAGATACAAGTTAGATGGAAGACAGTTAATACATAATGACCTGGGTTACATTAAAGGATAGTAATAACAATGTATATCAATAAACTAAAATACTATGCCAAAAAAGTATGCCAGTACCTTTAAAAATAAAATCTACCAAATTGTAACTCACCTGAATTAGCAAATATATAACTGAATTGCAAAGTTCCTCATGGAAGTCATGGTCTAGACTAGTATGAAATCAAACAAGTGAGCACTGTATCCTAGCCAACTAGGATACCAAAAACTGTACTGAACATGAGTTGATATTCTCCTTTCAAGGATAAAGAACATATTTTCACATTTGAGAAATCTAAGATGTTCATCCTAACTCCAAAGGCAGAAGAGGGAGAGTAAAAGAGGGAATAACTAGGTAGAAGGAAACCCTGCCAAACCATGCCCATAACATTCAGGTCTCTGAGGTTAACATCATCAATGGTAAATCATATGGAACAACCCATGGTAATGGCATTGATCTAAACCTCCTGAATCCACAAGAGTGAGTGTGGCAGTCAGACCACAACATGTATGAGTCAGATCTCTCAAATATGTGAGTTCTTAGGATTGTACACAGTGAGTCAGAGGGCTGGAGGAAGCATTTTTGAGCATGATTGCTCTGATAGAGGAACAAGTTCTGTTCCCAGCACCCACGTCAGCTCACAGGCCCCTTTAGCTCTAGCTCCAGGAGATAGAATACCCTCTTCTTGCCACTGCAAAAAACTGTGTAAAGGTTACATTCACACACACACACATTTCATAAAGTAACATCAACAAAAATTCTCCTTAGTCCTTAGTTCTTGTAAATATAAACATAGCACACATGGACACATTCGTAGTTAAAGTGTATTTAAACTGAATGAAAAGTTGAAAGAACATTTCAAGCATGGCCTGGGAAGAAAATGATACATAAATCCCTTAGGCAATAACCAGATGATCAATGGTGGCTTTCATCAAGCATAGTTAAAAAAAAAAAAAAAAAAAAAAAAAAAAAAAAGACAAGGAAAAGTCATTTTCTAAACCGTGAAACAGACACGTTACAACACTATATCCCAAAGAAGCATGAATCTGAAAAGTAAAAGCAAATTAAATACATTTACAGAGAAGCAGAAGAATAGATTGCATTGCTGGGGGAAACGTCAGTTCTTTGTGTTAAAGGATAATAACACCAGATGCTTCCCTGTAATTTCCTTCAAAAATAAAAATCAGCAGAAATACTAAATAGGTGTTTAATTTTTTTCTCTGGTTTCTCCTTTAAAACATAGATTCATTGAAAATAACAAATGTATTATTGATTTTGAGGTTTTATAGAGCAAGCATCCGGATATATACTATCCGTATATAGTATAAATGACAAAAGTTGTTTCAATAAAATATTTTACCATTAATTCCAAGTAGAAGATTGTTGCTCAAATGAATGTAGTTTAAATCCTAAGATGGACATTAAAATAAAAGAAAATTGTATACTTGTTGGAATATAGCAAGGATATTTATGATTTGATTTAAAATAAGAGTCTAGATTTTCATAAGCTAGGCCTAAAATTTCCCTATCCGATCACTAAGATAGCTTCCTTTGAAAGCAATTTTATCATGTATTAAAAAAATAATAATCCCATGGTTGTTTATATAAGGTCATAAGTCAAAAACAACTTAATACAGTCTCTATAATTCAATAAAAAGACAAGTGTCATTTCCAATTTTCCTTTCTTTCCCACAAATAAGCATATCATTTCAATATAAATAGTGGCAACCCACACAAAGCTTCTTCTATGAGCATATTAGAAAAATAATGATACAGAAAGAAGTACTCAGGACTACACATAGGTTGTTGACTGATATATCAGATGAAAGGGCATGAGATATTTTGTGAGCATGTCATTCAAATGGGTTTCAAACCCTATAAACAATCTAAAGAGGTGAAAAGGTGAAAGGATTCTCTTACATAATATGCCATGAGCAGAGGAACTAGGGAAAGAAGCGGATGTAAGATATAGACCCATGGGCTGTGGATAACTAAGACTGGGACTCATATCCTTATCTCTACCCCAAAACAGGTACCCAGAGGAAAGTAGTACTTCTTTTTATCTTTCAGTCTTATTGCTACATGACCAACCTTGAAACTTCTGAGTGTATCCTCATTTACTAGTTCTACTAAATATTAAATCCTCCCTTTCATTGACTGGTGTGAATAGAACAGATCAATAACAACAATGCCAATTATACTCTTAATGTAGTTAAATTACAATTAGTCTACAAATTAATAATCAAAATTATGAGGAGAAAAAAACAAATTCTAATCAAGCACAAAGAAAATGATAGAAATGTAAAGAGAGGCAGTCATATGCATGAGCACTTTGTATTATCATTTGAATATTGAAAGTTAAACCCACTTAAGATTTTCTTAACACACAGTGACACATCAACTTCCCATGAGAGTAAAGCCCAACATATTCTATTTGTTAATAGAAACAAAACAACAACAGAAAAGATGGAGGAAATAAACAGTGAAAATGCTTACCAAAGAAATAGAGGGTAGTAAGAGTGGGAAGGGGAGAGAGGAATAAAAACAGGAGAATGAATGACTCAGTTTCCTTTTGTCTCTTCTTTCTCTCATCTAAGGAAACTGATGACAGAGTTTGGCTTTTCTATTCATAATTTCACCCGAAGGACTGAACAAGACCAATGCTTACCCCTCACAACATTGGGGAGGGGGAAAGAGGGGCTGGGAAAGGAAATAACTTAATTAGCTAGGTCCCCTGGCCTTTAGATAACTCATGAATATGGAAATCTCTGTTAGTCACGCCCTCTACCTAGAGAATGATGCAAAACCTCTCTGGGAGGGGCTAATCTGAGCCAAACACCTCTGCAAGATGCAGGCTAATGGGGGATAGAGGCTGCATGTGGGGGTCTGGAATCTGGGAGCATGGGGAGATGCATGCTGTCCCTGACAGGCCATGTCCCTGTCGGGTCTCCAGCAATCTCAAACTCGGTGCTCTCCAGGAAGACCAAACCATCTCTTTGCAGCCCCACACAGGAGGGAAATTAAAAGTTCAGTTCAAGAGAGTGAGTTTGTCTCTGCATTCTAGCTTTAATATTTGATTTTTAATTTCTTCCTTTGAGATATTAATTTACTCCTCCTTGGCTAATGACATTTCATCAAAAATACTGTAGATGTGTCTTCAGAGCTCTTCAGGAGAGTTACTCTTCAATTAGAGAGAAGAACTTCAGAGAAAGACCTCATGCATCATCTACTGATCCCCCAGTTGTCTTTAAAATAACCAACATGTAAAGGTTCAATATATTGCATTGTTTACTTTTAGACTGCAGATTAATTGTATTTCTTCCTTCCCTTGTGTTTTGGAAAGCCACAGCTCTATCTTAACTATATGATATTTTAAGTTAATTTCAGGTCAATTTTGTAACTTGAAACACAATGAACAGTTCTAGCCATATATTAACTTATCTGAGTTCAACTACAGATATTTTGGTCATGAGAAATGACATTTCAGTGAGAATGTCCAAAGTTCCTAGCATTATTTTTTCACTCTTCCCCTTTAAAAATTAACAGAACAGTCTCTGCCATGCCTCTCAATGGTTTTCATTTACCAACTATATTTGTTGCAGTGGTCAATCCTTACTCTCTGTAATTCAAGGCCCAACTTTTCAGTTTGATAACAGCATGGTTATATACCTTGATTTTATATGTCTACACGAGTTCTTGAAGTCCATCTCTTGTTAGATTTTATCATGATTTTAGTAATACAAACTTTTGTTGTAAGTCATAAGAAGTACATTCATAAGAAAATGTGTGCCTTCCAAGTCAATTTATAGGAATCACTTTAATCAGTTTTGCATCTTCCCAGTTAGAATACATGCAGTGTGTTCATTTTCTTTCATTGGGTGACTCTGCCTTTAGCATCTGCTAAGTGCTTGCTAGCAGTACAAAAGCTCCTCAGCATGAGAAGAAAACAGAAAAATGGAAACAGTCATTTTCATTTCAAAGCTCACCTCCTACTAGAGAAACAGGCATTAAAAATTAGTTGTGTTTTTAAAAAACAAACTATGAAAGAATGATAAAATAGATACATAGAATATGTAATAAACATGTCTGACTTGGATCTGAGCACTGGAGTGTGAGTGGATTGAGGGAGGACTAGGCAACTTTTCCCAGGACATTTAAGAGAAAGGCAAACCTCACTCAGAGAAAGATGACAAGTTCGGTGATAGGATGGATATGGTTGTTTGGAGACTTGAAAGGAAACCAGAAGGCTGAAAAGTTTACAAATCAGCACATTTTGATGTGTTTCTATGTACATCTGCTTATCTATTGAGGAGCTGTGATACAAGTTAATAATGAGAGCAAGGTGTGATTACATATGTCTTTAATCTCAGCAGTTGGAATCACAAAGCAGGAGGATTGCTGTGATTTCAAGGCCAATCTGAGACACCCAGGGCTACAAGGAGAGCAGTAAATAAATATTTAAAACTTTACCCAATTATAATTATGTAAGCTAATTTTTTGACATATTTATAAGAGCTTTCATCTTTGTGTATTTACTGTAAATTTCTCTATACAGTCAACCTTATTGACTGTATGTCAACTTGACACAAGCTAGAGTCATGGAAGAGGAGGAAGCCTTGATTGAGAAAATGCCTCATTAGATCAAGCTGTAAGCAAGTTTGTGGGACATGGTAATGATAAAAAAAAGGACAGTAAATATATGTATAATATAAATATTCATATATCATTTACATTGTATAAGGCATTTTAAGCAAAATGGAGGTAACATCACACTGGGGAAATGTGTGAAGGTTACATACCAACACTTTGCCATTATATAGGAAGAATTTGAATCTTTGTGAGTTTGGGGTTCTATTCCTAGTCCTGGATACTAAATTAATACAATTAAGTTAGATTTTAAAATGTCTTCTGGATTGCCTTTTGACAGCATAATAAAAGAAAAAAATGTAATAATGCAATGTCTTAGTCTTACCATTGCTAGGATGAAGCACCATGACCAAAAAACAGTTGAGTAGGAAAAGATTTATTGGGCTTTCTTTTCCAGATCATAGCCCATCTTCAAAGGAAGCTAAGACAAGAATTCAAGCAGAGCTGGAACCTAGAGTCAGGAGCTGATACAGAGGTCATGTGCTGTTTATTGGCTTGTTCCAAATGTCTTGTTAAGCCTGCTTTGTCATAATACCCAGGATACAATTACAATGAGCTGAATCCTCACCCATCAAGCACTGATTAAGAAAATTTCCTGTAGAGTTGCTTACAACTTGATCTAATGAGACATTTTTCTCAATCGAGATCCCCTTCTCTTCCATGACTCTAGCTTGTATCAAGTTGGCATAAAACTGGCCAGGTCAAACACCAAAGATAAAGGAGAAATAAAAGCCAAATAGAAAATGAGTTTATGCCAGCTGGAAAGAGGAACAGGAAGCTAGTTGCAACACATGATCCTGTCATATGCTTAATTCGTATATTTCCTTTAGCTATATTTGTCTTCTATAATTTAATACTGCAAAAAAAAAATAAAATTAATCAAAAATAACCATGTTTTTACATAAAATAAATAATTTAGACTTTAATAAATTAGTGAAACAAAAATAGAGTTTTACATACTAAATCAATTTATACAGGTCACAAGTAGACAAGAGCACTCAAAAAATTAATTTATAATAAAAGTAAGATATAATATTGACACAGATATAAAGGGAAAAAGTAAAGTCATACTCCCATATTTCTTACAAGAGAATAAAAAAAATCAAAACACTTACAAACATAAAATTTCTTGCAACTAAGTAAGCTTCAATTTGACTGGCAATTTAACAGAGCACATAAAAGGTACATTTCAAGTTGTTATATTAATATGGTTAGCTAGAAAATTAAATTATTCCCACAGTTGCATAACTAAATTTATTGTCTGTAATTAACTAACCTTTTAAAATTTGTTTTCAATTTCCACCTGTCAACATATCTCAAAAATGTCAAGTTAGCAATCGGTAACATATAATCTGCTACATGAATGTGTATGCTCTAGTAATCTTTAGATAGATAAAATGACCAAGTCCTAAGTTAATTGAAGGATTGTCATCTCATCATCATTATTAGACTAAAAACATACGAACAAATTTTATATATCATTGCTAAATGGTAACAAAATCACAAGACATCTTTCTGAATATGCTAATCAGCTAAAGCCATCTATTAAATTAGTGATGATTTTTAGAATTCCTTTGCATTTTGTAGTACTGTAATTCATACAGTAAAAGCTAAATTTGAGAAACTACTTGTTTAAAATATACCTTTATAAACCAATAGCAACGTACATATATTTGCTGCTGTTATTCTGTAGAATTATAGAACTTTGTTTTTATTAATATTCATTATTACTAGATATTTAAAATTTTGAGGATTTTTTTAGGATTTAAAATTGATTTTTATTGTCTTATCCTATTCTTTTCTTCACATAAGAATTACTACAGAATTAAAAATGTCTGTTGAACTAGGTGTTCTGATACACAACTTTACTCTGAGCACTCAGAAGGCAGAGGTATATGGATCCCTGAGTTTGAAGCTAATTCAATCTACAGATTAAGTTCCAGGATAGTTTGTACAAATAAGATAAAACTGTCCCAAAAATTAATAATAATAACTATAATGATGTGCCCTTCCCCCAGCCTTGAGCAGGCTGAAAGACCTTGTTTACCACAGTAGACCAAAAAATAAGACCTAGGTGGAGTTATCCACCCTGGCTGTACTACAGCCTGCTACAGGAGCTGAGAAGAATATAGACTGCCTGCTGAGTTTGCCTTGAGACACCTCTGGCTTTGATTAAGGATGGATTCCCCCACCCACACAGGCTGAGGCAAGAAGGGATTCTGGTGGTGTGGGGGTGGGACTTCCCCTTTAAATTGAAAGCTGAACATTAAACTTTGAGCCTGGATCAGAGAACTTTGTCTTGGCTTCATCTCTTCTCACCCTCCGTCCCCCTTTCATTCCCAGGGTTATTCCCATTCTGTCTAAACTCTACCTCCACAGCTATCTGGCAACAATCAGGTAGGCCTGCCCATTATAAAAGGGGCTGTCTGCCCCCTCCTCTCCCTCTTGCTCCTTTGATCTCTCACCTGCAGGTTCTCTCTGCCCCCCTTCCCTTCCCCCTCTCTCCACGTGGTCATGGCTGGCCTCCACTTCTCTCTTCTCTCTTCTCCCCACAATTCTTCCCGCTTTCCCACTCTTCCCACCTTTGCCCTCTGCCCTATTAAACCCCCTCCCTTCGTGGAACCATCTAGTCTGATGTTGTCTGTCTAAGCTGCTGCACCGAAATCTAACACCCAGCCCCCTTTCAGGAGAATCCACTTAACTCATGGACACAGGCAGCTATATCATGATAATAGTGATAATAAAATTTATGTTGCATTCCCCAAAAATTTGACTTCTAAGCTTCTATGTCATGAAGAAAAATAGAGATACAAAGAAAGATAATACATAGATAGATGATAGGTGAAATGGTGGGTAGATGATGAGTAGGTGGATGGATGGGTGCATGAGTGGGTGGGTGAGTACCTAGATATATGGATGGGTAGGTGAATGGATGGATGGATGGGTGGGAGGGTGGATAAGTGGGTGAGTGGGTGGGTGGGTGGATAGGTAGGTGGGTGGATGGGTGAATGGACATTTAATGCTATTGACATTAAACAAGTTGGAGCCCAATCAATTGTGATAGTTTATATATACTTGGCCAGGGAGTAGCATTATTTCAACATGTGGCCCTGTTGGAGTAGGGGTGGCCTTATTAGAGTAGGTAAGTCACTATGGGTGTAGGCTTTACAACCCTCACCCTAGCTGCCTGGAAGCAGTATTCTGATAGCAACTTTCAGATCAAGATGTGTGGGACTGCGTAAGGGTATTCTGGTTCTTGGCTGGGCATGGGCCTAGAACCCCGAGACTCCAAAGGAGAAACGGCAGGAGTTCGGCCAAGTCCCCAGAACTCAGAGTCCTAACAAGCAGTCCAATCTCCATAGACCTACATTGTTCACTCACGTAGGCCATTACAGCCCCTCCCAAAGTGCACAGGTAGGAGGGTGTAACTACAGGCCTCAGGCCCTAGGGATTTACATACTAATGAAGGTCAGAGGGCGGAGCCAATTAACCATTCCTCCCCAGAACCTCCCCCTTCCTCCCTCCCTACTTAACCCAGGTCTGCCCTGAGTTTGGGGGGGAGGGGTACTTCCAGATCCATCTACCATCCGCCATGACAATAAACCCTTTTGGAACCAAGGACTTCCTCGTATCATTGGGGCCTCCCGGGCCCGCCACAGCCAAAGCCTCCAGCCCCTGGAACCCGGGACCTTTCTCCGGTATGTGACACAGGCTGCCTGGAAGCCTCCAGGCAGCCTCCACCTCACAGGCCCCGGGCCACTGCCTCGTAGGCCTGGGGCCTGCTGCCCGGGCCCGGGGCCTGCCGCTGCGCTACCTCGCGGGCCCCGGGCCTGCTGCTGCGTGGGCCCGGGACTCCACCGCTGCCCGCCATTTTTTCCTACATAATGGCGCCCAACATGGGCTCCGAACAGCCACGCAACTACAAACAAGCTAGCCGAAAAGCCGTCTCTCAGACAACCACCAGGACCCACATCTTCAAGCAAGTTAACCAGGCCGCCACGTCTGCTAAGCAAGTACTTTTACCAAATCTCTTCCTCGGGGTGCTGCCAGGGCCTCTTTCTTCCCTCCCCCTCTTTTCTCTCGGCTGTGGGTAGGCCGGCGTGCGCCCATATGCCCGTCTCAGTCCTTCCGAGGCCTCAGAGCCCAGGGCTTGAGACCAGTCGATCCCTAGCCGCCTGCGGGCAAAAGGATCCCCAATTCCCCCTCTTTTCTCTCGGCTGTGGGTAGGCCGGCGTGCGCCCACATGCCCGTCTCAGTCCTTCCGAGGCCTCAGAGCCCAGGGCTTGAGACCAGTCGGTCCCTAGCAGAATCAAGGCAAAGGGACCCCCAAATCCAAGAGCTCTGCACCCCCGTGGAACCAGACTGAGTTTGTTCCCCGCCCAAGTACGAGCCCAGCCGTGTCTACTTGGTGCGGTGTGAGACAAACACAGCCAAACCTTCTGCGGCCCTCCTTTTCCCTGGTGTTGCATAAAATGGACTCAGCCAAGATCCCGTGAGCTCCTGCCATGCTGAACTACCATCCCAGCCTACTGCGTCATGGCAGACACATGGACCCACAACGCGACAGAGACTCATGCCCGTGACTGCCCATTCTCGGGCCTACATCATTCCCTACAGGTGGTAGAGGATGTGGGCAAAGCCAGCTCCAAGAGTACCCCCCGCTGGTGCCTGCCAAGAACCTCTCCACGAACCGTGAGTAACTCCAGCCTAGTTCACAAGACAAGGCAGGTCTCTCACTGTCCCCCTTCCTCTCTCTCTCCCTCTCTCCCCTCCACGTGTTCTCCAGCTCATGGGCAAGATGGCGGCGACTTCCTAGTCTCCACTATGCCCATCCCCCAGCTCCACAGAGAAGGCTCCTTCACGGCTAACTGCTGTCTTTAAGGCCACAGTGCCTGCTGTAATCTTCGTTCTAAGACTCTTTTCCTTGAGCGAGAGACTCCTTGAGGCTGAGACTGTCCTGTTCCTCTTAAAAAGCTCTGACTTCAGTCTTTAACACACTGCCTGCTAGCATAGGTTTCTCTCTTCCCATGTGTTCTCCAACTCAACAAGATGGCAGCGACACTCTAATCTCTGTTCTCTGCCCCTCCCCCAGGGGTTAGCCTTTCATACTCTGCCTGCTAGCTTCTCATAAACTGGCTCTAAACTCTAGTCCCCAGTAATTTTCCCTCAGGGGGTCAGTCTTTCACAGGCTGCCTGCTAGCCTAACATAGACTTCCCCCACTCCTCCGTCATTTGCGGCCAGTTCTGGCTGCCTGAAGCAACAGGGCCGGCACCCTGGTTGCCCCCTTCCCCCTTCCCCTCCTAGGTCATTTGCGGCCAGCTACAGCCCAGCTGGCTTGCCTGAAGTCCCTTCGCCCCCGTGTTCCTCTCAGTTTCTTTCTCGCGGCTAAAACTCCAGGCTGAGCCTGGAGAAACTGTGAACATAGACTTCCCCCACTCCTCTGTCATTTGCGGCCATTTCTGGCTGCCTGAAGCAACAGGGCTGGTACCCTGGTTGCCCCCTTCCCCCTTCACCTGCTAGGTCATTTGCGGCCAGCTACAGCCCAGCTGGTTTGCCTGAAGTCCCTTTGCCCCTGTGTTCCTCTCAGTTTCTTTCTCGCGGCTAAAACTCCAGGCTGAGCCTGGAGAAACTGTGCGCCAACTCCCAGCTTCTCCCAAGAGCTGCCAGCTACATGCCAGCTTCTACGTGTCTCTCTCCCATAACTCAGTCTCTCACACAAAACCTCACTCCTTCTGACTCTCCTATCAAGCCTCTAAGTTTTTCTTCAAGGTTGGCCTTTTACTTCTAAGAAAAACAAATGGGGAATACCCTGGCCTCTCTGCTAGAGCACCCAGCCAGCACATGGCAGTCCAGCCACAACATGGCAGAGCAGGCCCCTCCCCCCACTGCTTCTAAACCCCGCCATTAATGCCTTTTTTCCCCAACAGGAAGACCTAAAACAACAGTGTTTGTGCTTTTCAACCCAAAATTTTTTCGCTTTTTCTTACTCACAAGTGCCTTCTAAGACAAATTTCCTCATACACCTTTGCCTTTCCAGGATCTTAACGACAGATCGTGATGTGCTTGTTCCCAAGTGACTTAATACTTAATACTCAGCCTTTGCAGAAATCCCCATGCTGCTTTCCTGTTTTGATTATCCTATAGGTGCTCCCACAAGTCCGGTGGAGACGCCATCTTCTGGAACCTGCCTGAGATGCTAAGCTGCCTTCTCCCCAGCCATCTCGTCAGACTGCAGACTCCAGAGACATGCTGAGATCCAGAACAAAGCCACCTCCTGGAACCTGCCTAGGAGGCCAAGCTGTCTTCTTCCAGCTACACTGCTTAACTGAAGACTCCAAGCTAAATCCTACAGAAGACATATCCAGATCTTCCAGCTACCGATGAACTCTTTTGCCAAAGTCAAATAGCTAAAGTTACATGTTAGTGAGGAAAACTTAATGTCTATCTAGATTAGTCAGATGTTATTACCCTCAAACTGTATCACCTGTATTCAATTGATTCAGTGATCTTTTGCCTTCCCAACCCCCACCCTCAACTCCCCTTCCTTCCCAACCCCCACCCTCAACTCCCCTTACCCTGTGACTTAATTGTGCTAACCCCTCTGGCCTAAATAGTGCTTTCTTTTAACTTCCTTATGCAAAATTTCTACACAGTGACCCCCCTTTTTTAAAAAAGTAAAGGGGAGGAGATGTGGGACTGCATAAGGGTATTCTGGTTCTTGGCTGGGCATGGGCCTAGAACCCCGAGACTCCAAAGGAGAAACGGCAGGAGTTCGGCCAAGTCCCCAGAACTCAGAGTCCTAACAAGCAGTCCAATCTCCATAGACCTACATTGTTCACTCACGTAGGCCATTACAGCCCCTCCCAAAGTGCACAGGTAGGAGGGTGTAACTACAGGCCTCAGGCCCTAGGGATTTACATACTAATGAAGGTCAGAGGGCGGAGCCAATTAAACCATTCCTCCCCAGAACCTCCCCCTTCCTCCCTCCCTACTTAACCCAGGTCTGCCCTGAGTTTGGGGGGGGGGGGTACTTCCAGATCCATCTACCATCCGCCATGACAATAAACCCTTTTGGAACCAAGGACTTCCTCGTATCATTGGGGCCTCCCGGGCCCGCCACAGCCAAAGCCTCCAGCCCCTGGAACCCAGGACCTTTCTCCGGTATGTGACACAGGCTGCCTGGAAGCCTCCAGGCAGCCTCCGCCTCGTAGGCCTGGGGCCTGCTGCCCGGGCCCGGGGTCTGCCGCTGCGCTACCTCGCGGGCCCCGGGCCTGCTGCTGCGTGGGCCCGCGACTCCACCGCTGCCCGCCATTTTTTCCTACAAAGATGTAGAACTCTCAGATCCTCCTGTGTAATGCCTGCCTGGATGCAACCATGTTCCCAACTTTACAATAATGGACTAAACTTCTGGACCTGTAAGCTAGTCCCAATTAAATGTTGTCCTTATAAGAGTTGCCTTAGTCATGCTGTCTGTTCACAGCAGCAAAACCCTAATTAAGACAGAAATTGGTACCAGGAAGTGGGGTATTAATGTGATAGGCCTGACCATGCTTTTGTTTGGAAGAATGTAGATTTTGGGGACTTTGGATTTGGAAAGCAATGGAATGCTTTAAGTGGAGCTTAATGAGCCATCATAGTAAGACTGTGGAAGATTTTGTTGCTGTGGGTGATTTGAACTGTGCAGACCAGGCCAAAGAGGTTTCAGAGAAGAAAATTTTCAATATGTAAAGTAAAGACTGCTTTTTTGCCCTTGCCTGAAGAGTTTACCTGAGGCTAAAGTGAAAAGATTTATATTAATTGCATTTACAAAGGAAGTCTCAACAAGGCCCAGTAATGAATTTGTTCTGGTTAAGTTTCATGAAGAACAGTTTGAAAAAGTTTAGCAAGCTTAGAAAGGAAAAATATAAAATATAAGGTTCAAGTATTAAAGGGGCACCAGGAAGTGAAATAGAATCAAATTCTGTGTTCTCAGAGCTAGCAGATTAAGGGAATGGGACTTTGAGGCAAGATTGTACCCAGCTAAATTTAGATCTAGGCATGGTAGTATACACCCTTAATCCCAGGAGACAAGCATAGAGATCTCTGAGTTCAAGATCAATCTACAGAGCAAGATCCAGGATAGCCAAGCTTAGGCAGTGAAGGAATTGGAAAAGAGAAAGGTGGTGATAATGTAATAGAACACTGGGGCTGTATTCCAGCCCCAGAAAGCAGCAAAACTTGGCAACTTTGGCCATGTGGCTCTGACTTTAGAGTCAAGAACAGAAGGGATTACTGGGACAATTTATGCTGGTTAGCTGGAGCTAAGAAATTAGTGCTGATTAAAAAGAAACCAGTATCACTGAGGTGAATTTTTCTGGAAGTATTTTCAAAGAGCACAAAGAAGCTGTTTTCCAGAGATAGCCAATGTTTTACCTCATACAGCAGCTGTACTTAATAATGTGTATGGGTCACCAGATGGTACTGGTTTTGAAGGCATAAAGGGTTCATAAAGGGTACTGAGGCTTGGCACTGTAAGATGCCATGGAAGGCCATTGGTGAAGGTACAGCATCAGTTGCAGTTAATTGCCCAGGACTGAAGAGATCATGCAAAGATTTGAGGCTTAGCACCATGAAAAAGAACCTATGAGAGTCTATTAGTGAAGCATAATTGCAGCAGAAGACCCTAGAGTATTGGAGAAGCCAATACCATGGGATGATCCCCAAGAACAGCAATGTCAGTGGAATGGATCAACCTGACCTCATGGTACTACAAAGAGCTAGAGAAGTGACACAAGCCCATTAGAGGATTTCAGAAGATTATACATGGATCCCAAACATTGAAACAAGACGCTGTAACATTGAAGTTGGCTTGGAAACTCCAAGATGTTTGAGATGATCGAGCAGTAGGTTATCTGCTGAGGAAATCTGCTAACAGGGAGTGGAACCAGGCCAGGAGAAAGAACTTTGTTGCAGTCAACAAAGATGAAAAAAGAGTTGGAGATCTGAAAATTGCTTTGACATCAGACATAGAGATGCAGAGTTTGGAGTTTGCCCAGCTAGTTTCCTGTCTTGCTTTGGGAATTACAGTAAAGTGATTGGATGAATCTCAGAAGAGACTTTGAACTTTGGACTTCTAACATTGTTGAGACTGCTATACACTATGGGACTTTTAAATTTAAACTAAACGTATTTTGCATTATGCTATGTATAGGTATGGCTCCCATAGACTCATATATTTGAATAAGCCTATGGCGGACAGGGAATGGAATGTGATGGTTTGTATATGCTTGGCCCAGGGAGTGGCACAATTAGAAGTTATGGTCTTGTTACAGTAGGTGTGACCTTATTAGAGTAGGTGTATCACTGTGGGTGTGGGCTTCACAGCCCTCATCTTAGCTGCCTAGGAGCAGTATTCTGCTAGCAGCTTTCAGATGAAGATGTAGAACTCTCAGATCCTCCTGCACTATGCCTACCTGGATGTTGTCATGTTCCAGCCTTGATGATAATGGACTGAACCTCTGAACCTGTAACCCAGCCCCAATTAAATGTTGTCCTTATAAGAGTTGCCTTGGTCATGGTGTTTGTTCACAGTTCTGAAAATTGTTTTGACATCAGACATAGAGATGCAGAGTTTGGAGTTTGCCCAGCTGGTTTCCTGTCTTGAATGGGAATTACAGTTAAGTGATTAGATGAATCACCAACTAAGACATCAATATACCAAAATTTTAAAAATAAAATCATGTTTTCCCTTAGTATTTACCAAGATTTGCTAAATTCTTAGCTAATTATTACTACAGTTCATAAATGAAAAGGGAGTGGTATCAGATGTTATTTAAAACATTCCCCATGTGCAGTAAGGTGTCTCTCTTTCAGTTTCCTGAATGAGGGTCACTTAGAGTATCACATGCTTTCAAACTATTCATTCCATTTAATAAGCTGGGATTTTTTTTAATTTGACTAGAGCATCTTATTTCCTTCCAGGGATCCTTTGTTCATTCATTAATGTCTTTTATTCTAACATAAATACTTTAGGATATTGATAGAAAGGTAAATTAAGTAAAACATATGCTTTTTTGTCAGTTGTGAAATCATGAGCCATCTTATGACATGTGATTTGACTAATTTTTTATCTAAATTTGGCAATAAAATTATATCTGAAATAGTATTTAAGTAAAGATACATCTGGATAAATTGTATGGCTTTTTTTTTTAAAATGGTTAAAGGTCTAGAGAGATGGCTCACTGGTTTAAGAAACACACTGCTCTTACAGAGGACTTGAGTTCAGATCCCAGAATCCCTCTTCTGGCCACCAGGGTCACCTTCACATACACAATATGCACTCATAAAGACACACACATATGTATAAGTAAATAATTTTTAAAATCTTATTTTTAAAATTGGATGTTCAATAGATTAGTAATAGTTTTCTTTATACTATGATTTAGAACATTTAAAGGGACTATAAGGGAAACATATTATGTATTTTAAATAACAAGAACTAGTCATTGCACTGATTTTAATTCAGAAACTTTAATTTATCTATTAAAATTCACTTGTTTCTTTCTACATTTTTCTCCTAAATTTCTCTAAAATCATTTTACATATCTCTATCTCCACCATTTTTTTCTTTTTTGTGTGTGTGTGTTTTCATTGGATATTTTATTTGTTTACATTTCAAATGTTATCCCCTTTCCTGGTCTCCCCTCCAGAAACCCTCTATCCACCATTTTCAATATTTGCTGTGATAACATTTTCTAGGGTCAGGTCTCTGGGTTAAGGCAGTACAACCCAGAGCTTTAGGATGGAACTAAATTCTTCCAGAAGTGGATTATGTCTCATTTTTATGACAGTACCTTTAAGTGACATTCTTGCTATTAAAATATTATATAGTATTAATCTTATAATTTCAGGTCTTATCAAATTGTCAACTTAAAATTGTAGAGGTTATAAATGAAAAAAACTGATAAACATTGAGTTCCACTTAGATATACCGAAGCTGACTCTTCTGAAACAAAATCTCTGGTCCCTGTCTCACAAAATACAGTTTATGCAGGAGGAAAAAATAAAATCTTTGATGTTTTATTAATGCAGTTGTTACCAGTAACTTTTATTCATAAAATTTATAGCAAAAGCTATACAAAAACAGGATGACTTGACCAGCTAACTCTGCTAATGTGTATGATGAAAATGCATATCCTCTTTCCCTACTGATTGCCATTTCCTAATGCTTTACATACTGAGCAGAACTAACACTAACACAAGACGTGACATTATTTAAATCACTGAAAACTGTGAATGATATTAAAGAATAGCAAAGCCCGAAGGTTTACTTCACACACAATTTCTATGCTAAACCCTAATCCTCAATGCATGAAATATTTTCTTTGGCTTTATTCTAAGTTTATACAAAGCAATATAAAAAGAATATGAAATGGCCAATTGGAAAGAAGGGGATAAAATCATAATGTAGATAATTTCTTTAAAATGTTACATGTAAAAATATGTACAATCACACATAAATAATGTGATAATTATCACAAGGATAATCAAGATGTTAGACAGCTATGAAGAAAACTATATTGTAAGTACATGCAAAGACAGACCCACTAAAAAGTTTGTCTTTATATTAAACTGAAAAGATCAATTGTTTCCAAACTAATGAGCAACTTCACTGATGCCTAAATAAGCTTAACTTGGTAGTGTTCCGAATTTGCTCCCCACCCCCTCCCTTCTTATTCTGCAGAGACCTCTATATGCAGGAGATGAAACAAACAAATAGAGGAACAGGAGTATACTTTGCTGACAGAGTGACATTCTATCATTTGCAGGGCCCTGGGATCGATCTGTTGCACAGTTAAAAAAGCTACCTTAAAGTTGTATAGAAGGAATGAAACACAGTATGGGAGCATTGAATACTTGGCTGAAGAGGCCAGCTGGATCCATATCTCAGGGTCAAGTCAACTGCAGTGGATTGATTGTATTCTTCTGAAAATACATATGTTGGAACAGGTCTTGGGGTGGAAGGCAATGGACCAGTGAGTCTAAAGAGACCACAAGTTAGTTTTAGCATGTGTATGATGGAAGGTTTGCAACCAGGAAGGACTTTAGCATGTGCTTAATATTTCCTCTCTTGATCGTCTTTCTACTTTCCCTACCTATGCATACAACACACACACACACACACACAGAGAGAGAGAGAGAGAGAGAGAGAGAGAGAGGAGAGAGAGAGAGAGAGAGAGAAAGCATTTAAGCCTAAAGGTCAATTTAAACCTGGCTTATAGCAAGATTCTACAGAAAAACACACAAAGACAATGACATTTCTAGCTTTTACAACTCATGTTGGATGAAAGGAATCTCTCTCACTGTGCCAGCTTTGGGAGGAAAAATGGTGAGACACAGGAATGTCTTTGGAGGCAGAGACTCTGTCCCTCAGGCTTTCAAGCTTTTTCATATTAACGTATCCCGCATGTCAACACATCGAATTATGGAACATCATTTATGAATTTAGCATTTTGCAAATCTGTTTACAAACCCTAAAATCCCACATGAAGTTGGTGCCAGCATATATTGCACAAAAACGTGAGAGAACCATCGCATACTGACTGTAATCCTTCTGTGCCCGTGGCAAATACCTGTTTGATTCTGTTGCAGCAATTTTAGTAATATGTCGAGTAATACAGAGCCAAGCACTACATGGATAAAAGGTCCCAGATGACTTACCTAAGTCATTTCTGCCAATCATTCACTCACCCAGGCCAATCATTCCCCATTTTTCGAGCAAGTGAAATGCTGACTGTCGAGAGAACCCTTCACTCTAGAAAATTCATGTTTGATGGAGTATACAGGAGGGAACTATCAAACTATTTCTACATCTGAAGCTCTCTTCTCATTCACCTCTGTTCTGCAATCCTAGAATGTCCTATTTCCCTCGATTCACTGTTTTTCTCCAACATAATATTGATATTCTTGTCTTTCTGCATCAGAAATTGTTTAGATAACTATTTTATACTCATACCACAAATTCTAAATATCAGACTCAAACTATGACATTTTGTTTTATTTACAAGACTGTTACTCTCCTTCACCATACAATGAGCTGTAACTAAATACTTATAGTATCCAGGAATGATGCATCTCCATTGTTTCTTCTGTTTCCATGATTCACCTTTTTCCATAAGGGAATATGTTGTGGATAGCCTCAGCCTTGTATTTTGATCCTAGTTCCACCCTTCTAGGAGGGGCTGCAGAGGATGATTGGATCTGTACACAAGTGACATCTTGTAAACCTTCTGTCCAATTAAAACCTGTAAAATAAAGGCTAGAGCCAGAGATTGGGCAGTAGAAGGGGAGCTGAGAAAAAGGCTTAGGGAGGAGAGAGTGAGAGGAATTCGATATAAAAGGAAGAAGAGAAGAAGCAGAAGCAGGAGGAAGCAGGCAGAAGGAAGCCAGTGATAGAAGGAAGCCAATGACAGAGGAGCCGGAGCTTGAAGGACAACCATGAGGACTGGATGAACCACAAGTTATAAGGGATCTCATAACCGGGGATTAGAGTAGTGTAGTGGTAAAATCTGCCCAATCCAGGAGTGCAATTTATACCATAATTATTGAGTTGTGTTTTCCTTTACTGGTCTCTCTCGGGTAGGAGATTTGCCGCAAATTTGGGGTTTAAATAATTTCTTCTACTACAGGAATACTATTTTTAATTTGCAGGGACTTTTCATAGACTCTTTATGGCAGACTCATCATTTGTAGTCCATAGAGTTTCTTTTCATTTTTAACCCTTGTTTTCTTGAATTTCTGTTTTGTTTTTGCTTTTCTAGATTTTATACTTTTGGCTTTTTAAAATATATTTTATTGAGAATTTATTTTTTCATATTGATTATGGTTTCCCTTTGAATACCTCTTAGATCATCCCCACCCAACCAAATCTATATCATTTTTCTATCTAATATTAGAAAACAAATAGACATATAGAATTATAATAAATACAAACAAGAAAAGTACAAAACAAACAGGAAAAAGAGGCAAACAATAAGTATGAGAAACAAATACAGATGCAGAAACACACACAATGGAACACACAGAAAACCCATTTTATCAATAGTGGAAGCCATAATATGTAAAGAGAAAAACATAATATGTAAGCAAAAATACCAGATGAAGCATTGTGAGGCAATTAAAGGAAGGAGAAGGAAGGAAGGAAGGAAGGAAGGAAGGAAGGAAGGAAGGAAGGAAGGAAGGAAGGAATAGAGAAAGAAAGAATGGTTTTAACAATAATAAACCTTCCATGAATACCATTGAGTTCATTTTGTATTGGCTCTCTACTGCTAGATGTAGGGACTGCCCATAAGTGTGTTGTTTATACCCGGTGGGACTCTGTTGGAAAACTTAATTTTTCATTTATGAGTGGTTATCAATTAGAGATACCTCCTAGGTTAGAGATGGGGTTTCTGTCTACTTCCCTCTCAGCACTGAGACTCCATCTGGATTGACCTGTGCCCAATACTATTCAGATGGGCATGAATCTAAGACTAGATAGGCCATGGTCCTAGAGGAAATTCAAATACTACTGATCTGCTAAAGGAACATAGAAATAAAATGGCTTTTAATATCATTCTGCTATACTCACAGATCAGTGTCTGGCTTATCGATCACCAGAGAATATTGCACCTGCAGTAGATGGGAAAAAATAACAGAGACCCAGAACTGAATAGGCAGAGTACCCTTAGGCTCTGAAAATTCTGCCTTGGAACTCTTAGTCCTAAATGGTATTTCTCCACCAAATCCCTCCATTCAGAGGTCAAAGAACTCTGTGGGGGAAAAGGCAATAAGATTGTAAGAGTCAGTGTGAATGTAGGTCACCAAGGAAGCAAGGTCTTCTACACAACAGGGCTGATGCACATAAAAACACATAGAGAAGATGGCAGTATGCACACAGCTTACACTGGTCTCTGCACCACTCAAGATAAAACATAACTTATACTAAAGTTGCTTGCAATTTCTTTTCATAAGTAAAACTAAATTGAATTTTAAGGCAAAGCAAGTTATATTTTTATTTCTTTGAAGATGAGAGTTGGTTTCTTACACCCAAAGAAAATTTCTCTAACGTGATTGACTATTCAACAACAGTTCAATTCAGTTGACACTGAGTACCCAAAGGTCACAGATCCCTCAGATAAAGGCTCAGTTAAGCAATGATGCACCTATTTCATATGTCAAACATAGATGAGGTATCCAGGATACCCATATTTCTTCCCATTTCAAAAAAATTCCAGATTTTCCAGAATTCCCCTTGCTGTCCTTGCATCAACAGTATTCCACTAAGGCTTGGTCCCTAGTTGAGGTGACACTGGGAGGTAGCATAGTCTTTAGGAATTAGGTTTTGTAAGAGGAAATTAAATCATCAAGTGCATGCTTGTAGAGGGTTTTATGGGATGATAGCCCCTTCTGTCTCTGTGCTCCATGGCTGCCATATGTTCTTGGCATGATGTAATAGTCCACCACATGAAGCATGGATTGCAAATTCTAAAACTGTAAGCCAATTTCAAACTTTCCTCATAAACCTTGATTATCTCAAGTGTTTTAACACATTGATGCAGAGTTGGCAAACATGAACCCTCAGATATGATATTTTACCATCACAACACAGACAACTGATGAGAGCATTTTACATAGAACAATAGATTTTGCAACTCAGAAACAGTCAATGGAACGAATGCATAAGGCAAGGCAGAAAACATGGCTTGAAGCTGCTCTGATTTAGCATTATGCTGAGCTGCCAACATGAAAAGCAGTTCTATTGTTTAGGAATATCTTCTGGGAGTGACATTTTTAATCAACTTCTTGCAGCTAGAATAATTGAGAAGTCAATTCACTGAATGGTGCAGAGACAGGCAAGATAGGGCAATGGAAGTCATTTTTTTAGTATCTCCACATCTTCCAGATGCTTTTCAATAAAAATTGCAGATCTATATGTGCAGTTTTGGGTTTAAAA